>QXTE01000267.1:821084-1127739 GCA_003942145.1 Platysternon megacephalum
CCCGCTGCCCTGAGCCCCCCGTACACCCTGCACTCCTCCTGTGCCCCAACCCCTTGTCCCTTCCTGCACACCACACCCCCTTCCACACTCCACGCTCCCTCCCGCACTCCAACCCCCAGCCCCAGCCCTACATTCATGGCCCTGCATGCAATTTCCCTACCCAGATGTGGCCCTCGGGCCAAAAAGTTTGCCCACCCCTGATCCCCTGACACCCTGACAGGTGTTTGTCCAACCTGCTCTTAAAAATCCCCAATGATGGAGATTCCACAACCTCCCAAGGCAATTTATTCCAGTGCTTAACCACTCTGACAGTTAGGAAGTTTTTCCTAATGTCCAACCTAAACCTCCCTTGCTGCAATTTAAGCCCATTGCTTCTTGTCCTATCCTCGGAGGTTAAGAAGAAATAATTCTCCCTCCTCCTTGTAACAACCTTTTATGTACTTGCAAGTGCAGTTTACATAAGTAATCTCCATTTGTGCGCACAACTGAGAATGTGTAAACTGTGCTTGCACAAATAGACCATACTGTCAAAACCTGTCACTTAGAGTGCATATCGGGGGAAAAAGTGATCCCTTGCTGGCCCACAGTTCGAGAGACAAAAAAAATAAAGTCAGGCCCAATTTTAAATAAAGTCCGGTCCCTCCCTACTTCTGAATAGCTTCCATTCATTATCATTTGTTATAGACTCTGTATGATTACTGTTAGAAATCATTTTGTTTAGGCCTCTGTATTGTTTAGCTAGACATGAAGATTGTGCTACTCAAGCAGGAATGGCTACTCCTTGTTGCCAAAAAGCAGGAGCATGGAGAAATAAATGCTCTCAGACGTGAGGAAACATTGGTTGAAATATATAGACAAAAGCGATGTGTAATTCTCCACAACTATCCATTACGAGAGCATTGTTGATGCTTCCTGGCAGGACACACCTAGAAATAAACCCTTGTATGTTGTTGAGTGCGACAAACATATAGGAGGGGCGGGCAGAACAGAGCAAATGATAAAAACAAATGATGCCACAGGGAAAATTGTAGCTTGGTATAAGAAACTTGGGCTGCAGATGGCCCAGTCAGCCAGACACAATATTTTCATCATATACTAGCAAATAACAGCTGCTCCCATTTTTGGATTTCCAGATATCCATTCTCTCCAGCCTCATGTTTGAATATGTAGACCTGTGATATGAAGAAAGCTGAGGATAGTGGATAGATCAGTTCATAGGAACACCAATTCATAGAAACACTTCCCTTCAAGAGTTAGCAACATTCCAAACAAGATGAACTATAGGTGTGAACTAGGGTAAGGCATAAAAGGACACCAGATACAGTATTATAGTGCACAATAGATTTCTAGAGCCACATCTATCCAAATGTGAACTATAACTAACTCTGTCTTAGCACTATATATATATATATTTGGATACCATGGTGTTATATGATTGATATATATAAAGAGAAAGAGCCAAAAGAGATCTCTGTGTATGTACTATAGAACATCATACATCACCATGGTATCTGAATGCCTATAAATGACACCACCTTTCCATAGCATACCGGGGGCAACTTGAATCAGAAAATAGGGCTCACACCATATTTGCTATAAAAAGGGGATTGGCACATTTTTATCTGTGTGAAGGTTCATTCATTTAGATTCTTTAGAGAGACCTGTCCAGGTTTAGGAAATAAAATGAGGTTACTGGCCAAATTCATCGTCAGTGTATCTGCATTTACCAAATATGAATTTGGCTTTANCCCCTGACACCCTGACAGGTGTTTGTCCAACCTGCTCTTAAAAATCCCCAATGATGGAGATTCCACAACCTCCCAAGGCAATTTATTCCAGTGCTTAACCACTCTGACAGTTAGGAAGTTTTTCCTAATGTCCAACCTAAACCTCCCTTGCTGCAATTTAAGCCCATTGCTTCTTGTCCTATCCTCGGAGGTTAAGAAGAAATAATTCTCCCTCCTCCTTGTAACAACCTTTTATGTACTTGCAAGTGCAGTTTACATAAGTAATCTCCATTTGTGCGCACAACTGAGAATGTGTAAACTGTGCTTGCACAAATAGACCATACTGTCAAAACCTGTCACTTAGAGTGCATATCGGGGGAAAAAGTGATCCCTTGCTGGCCCACAGTTCGAGAGACAAAAAAAATAAAGTCAGGCCCAATTTTAAATAAAGTCCGGTCCCTCCCTACTTCTGAATAGCTTCCATTCATTATCATTTGTTATAGACTCTGTATGATTACTGTTAGAAATCATTTTGTTTAGGCCTCTGTATTGTTTAGCTAGACATGAAGATTGTGCTACTCAAGCAGGAATGGCTACTCCTTGTTGCCAAAAAGCAGGAGCATGGAGAAATAAATGCTCTCAGACGTGAGGAAACATTGGTTGAAATATATAGACAAAAGCGATGTGTAATTCTCCACAACTATCCATTACGAGAGCATTGTTGATGCTTCCTGGCAGGACACACCTAGAAATAAACCCTTGTATGTTGTTGAGTGCGACAAACATATAGGAGGGGCGGGCAGAACAGAGCAAATGATAAAAACAAATGATGCCACAGGGAAAATTGTAGCTTGGTATAAGAAACTTGGGCTGCAGATGGCCCAGTCAGCCAGACACAATATTTTCATCATATACTAGCAAATAACAGCTGCTCCCATTTTTGGATTTCCAGATATCCATTCTCTCCAGCCTCATGTTTGAATATGTAGACCTGTGATATGAAGAAAGCTGAGGATAGTGGATAGATCAGTTCATAGGAACACCAATTCATAGAAACACTTCCCTTCAAGAGTTAGCAACATTCCAAACAAGATGAACTATAGGTGTAAACTAGGGTAAGGCATATAAAAGGACACCAGATACAGTATTATAGTGCACAATAGATTTCTAGAGCCACATCTATCCAAATGTGAACTATAACTAACTCTGTCTTAGCACTATATATATATATATTTGGATACCATGGTGTTATATGATTGATATATATAAAGAGAAAGAGCCAAAAGAGATCTCTGTGTATGTACTATAGAACATCATACATCACCATGGTATCTGAATGCCTATAAATGACACCACCTTTCCATAGCATACCGGGGGCAACTTGAATCAGAAAATAGGGCTCACACCATATTTGCTATAAAAAGGGGATTGGCACATTTTTATCTGTGTGAAGGTTCATTCATTTAGATTCTTTAGAGAGACCTGTCCAGGTTTAGGAAATAAAATGAGGTTACTGGCCAAATTCATCGTCAGTGTATCTGCATTTACCAAATATGAATTTGGCTTTAAACGTTTGGGGTTAGATTCTGCTATATATGTGCCTCAGCCCAGAGTACAGGGGGAGCCGGACTGTAGCACTAAAGATGTTGCGCTTCAGGGGACACTCTTTCCTGGGGCTGCTCCATGCATACATGGCAGATGTGCACTCTGCTCCATCAATGAGATTGTCAGTGGGAATTGTGAAAGTCAACAGAAAGACTTCATCAACTTCAATGATCTTTGGATCAGGCTCTTGGACTGCATTGGGGGTAGGGACCATAATTTGATTTGTACCATAAAGCATCTGGCACTATTTAAATGTTGCAAAATAAGTCACCACAATCACCATCATCCGAATTCTAAGAGTAATAGGAAATGATTTCTTCTATTACCAGATGTGCTCAGGGGGCATTAATCCATGTTGTCCAGCTTGGTTTTGCATCATCTGTCCAAACAAACAATAAAAATATACTACTTTGCTAGTGCTGTTGGTAAAAACAGTGTTGATATGACATTTGGTCAGTTAAGCGTCCACTCTAATTCCCAGCAGACACATTTGGGAATTAAGTAAAAAGTATTTGGGTAAGCACCTCACCCACCATTTTCTCTGGTTTGATAGAAGGTTGGTCCCACAGAAATTAATTTTACCATGAAAGATACAAAATAGTATTTGTAAATCAGAACATATGAGGAAATCCAAAAATGTGCCCATATTTATGTTGCGTGTAGCTCTGCCAGAAAGACTTGTGGACAGGTTAATGGAAAATGGAGTGATTTTTGCAGTACTCCTTGATATTGCTTCAGACACAGAGAGTTATAACGTAAAAAGCTTTAAAGTAAACCTGTTATATATTCCTGAAATCATCACTACATGTACAATTACAGAAAATGTATACATGTGCCATAATACCTACAGCTGAACTACTTTTTTGGGTTCAAGCCAAAAAGTTATGGGTGAGTAGAACACGACATTCACAGCAAAAAAAGAGACAAAGTGGGATTTTACAGACCTGTTCTCCCTCCAGATGGTATATATATTATATATGGTACTGTTGTGCTTAAGATGTGAGATCTGATCTTGTTCTCATAAAAGTGGATGGAAAGGTAGCCACTGGCTTCAATGTGAACAGGATCTGGCAGGCAGTGCATTTCGGAGGTATGCCAATATTCTTGTTTCCTTTTATTTGACAGTGTTACATTTGGTGTTAGTGGGAATAGCCAAAGTTTTCCAGAATTTAGTGATATTGGTTCAAAACTGGTAAAATATACATCAGCTGGGAAAGCTGGATTTAAGCTGCTATTTCAGAAATGGATAACAGTATATATGTGCTAGGGCATCTTTGGCATTTAGAAGATTCATCAAGTAAGTATAAGATTAGCTTTAGTTCCAAGACTGAAATACAAATTTGACTTCCTTTGTGTTCATCACTTTTTGATTAATAAATACATAGACTATTTTTTCTAGCATTTATATACCTGTATGTACTGATCACAACAATATTTTTATATAGTTACACACACACACACAAGTTTCTATATAGAGCATATGTCACAGGCTTACCTATATTTTAAGAAATATTGGATGTGTCCACATTGGGTACATTTTTCTTACTGTGTTATGTCCTCAAAAACAAAATGCTACTAAAATTGCATGGTCTGCGAAGAAATATAATGGTTGTGTAGTTTGCTTAAGGTATCTCAAAGAAAGAACACTATTTTCAACTATATGAGAATTTCCCCTCACACAAAATGACAAAATTCATTCAGGAGGCTACAACTCCCTCAATAGTGAAGGGATTAAAGTATAATACTCAATGCAATCAATGTTTCAATTCCAAGGTCAGGAAGTTGGGAAATGACTATGTTGTTGTCTCCCCTGTGCAGATTATGTAATGGCAAAACTGTTTTGACTGACCAAACAGGACTCTTCAACAGATGTGCATGATACACGATTTAGTAAACGGAAAGCAATTATGGTCTGATCCATTCATAGTGAGGTAATGTCTCCGAAATAACTGTTGGCCCTACATTCTGATGGTAAAATTCTTGCAAAAATTATAAAGATTTGAAAGGACAAATTCATATTACTTTGTTGCCTTTCAATAAACCTGAAATGACAAACTTTCCTTAGTTTTCTTCTAATCTGGGACCTTCATAGATTTCATTTCTGAAATGTACTGGTCTAAATATAGTAAGGGGAGTTCAATGTCACAATAGCTACAAACTTGCTGTGACGTCTCCTGGCCAAATGATAGATGTAGCTGAGTAACAGCAGACAGAAAGAAGCTTTGAAGAATTCTCGGGTGTTGCCATTGGGTATTGCTCAGTCATGCTCACCAACCCACCCAGCAATACTGGAACAGAATGTTATTCATATCCTAACATCAACCTTAGAATTTTGCCAAGCATCTGACTGTAGCCTTTGCTAGGTACAGACGAGTCATCACCAGCAGCGTATTATCGCCTAGGCCGACAAGGCCTAGGCCTTGGGCGGCAAATTTGCAGGGGCGGCAAATTTGAGCACCCCCGGATAAGTTCCCCTGCTCCAGCTGCCTCCTCCGCGAGCGCGCAGCCGCTTCCTGTTTCTCTCCCCTCCCTCCCAGCGCTTGCGCCGCGAAACAGCTGTTTCGCTGGTCAGAGAGGGAGGGGGAGGAGGGGGAACGCGGCGTGCTGGGGAAGAGGCGGGGCTGGGCCGGGACTTTGGGGGAAGGGGTGGAGTCGGGCGGGGCCAGGGGCGGCAATTATTTCCGGGTCTAGGGGCGGCAAAATTATTAATCCGCCCCTGGTCATCACATTGAATGCTGGTAATTGAGTCGAAGACAAGAGAGTCTCTTTTAGCACCTGAAACCATCTCCATCTATTTCCTCAATTCACAACTCCTATTTGCGCTCACTGTCGCTCTACAATCTTGGTGTCATGTTCTTGACCCTAAATTTCCCATTTTCTCCAACACATCCTTTGTCTGCAAATCAACCGATCACCATCACAACATTGGCAAAAATATACCAGTGCCTTGACTCTATCTCTGGTAAAATATTCGTCTGTGCATTCACCATTGCCTCCCCAAGTCTCAATACCCCAGCCTCTGGCACATGGAGAATGTGGCTCCCCAAAGTCTCATTTGAATTGTGGAAAAGTTTTTATGCAGAAAGAATCTGCGTAACGTCTAAGATCAGTCTGTCCTATGCAGTCACAGACCATGAAAAATGCCATCTTGTTCTCCTCATATCCATCCAGAACACTGCTACAAAGATCATTTTCCTAGCCTGTGACATTGACCATGTGACCTCCTCTTGGCATCCCTCCACCCTCTCCCTCTTTTCTATCACATTAAACACAAGCTACTTGTTTCCATTTTCAAGGCCCTTCACGATCCATCCCCATCCTACCTATCATCTCTCGTTCAGTATTGAAAGGTCAACATTTACCTCATGATGTCACCCTCCATCCTCCACTTATTACATTTTCAAACAAGCACCTTTGTGCTCTTTCCTCTGCTGCCCTTCATGCTTGAGAGTAGGTAAACATCCCAGTAAACATCCGCAAAGCCACTTCATCATTCTCCTTCAAATCCTTCCTTAAAATGCTCCTTTTCCCCATCATGTTTACAAAAATCTTGACAATAGTTAGGGTATGTCTACACTACAAACCTAAGTCAACCTATATTACTGCGGTGGTGCATGTCTACACTGCCTTCCTTGGGTCAGTGGTCCACGTCCTCACCAAGAGCGCTTCCACCGATCTAACAGAGGCAGTGTGGGAAGCTGAGAGCCTGGTCTCTCAGTTCCTCTGGCAGCTCCCTGTAGGGAGCCTGGCTGCTGCAGGCTCCTGGGCTCCTGGCAGGCTACCTCCCCCTCACTCCCCATTCCCCACAGGGAGTGGGGGAACACACACACAGGTTTCCTGCCAGGAGCAGGGGGAAACTGGCCAGGGCTTCTCAGTCCCCTTCTCCTTCCCACCTGCTCCGAGTCATGAAACTGACAAGGCTGCCTGGCTCCCGGCAGAGAGTGGGTGGGGGGGCCACCCCTCAGGCTTCTCGCCCCGGATCCCAGCTGGGATCAGGGTTCTAAGCCGTCCCGGCTTCTCATCCTGGCTCCCAGTTGGGATCTGGGTCTGAAGCCCCCTCGGGCTTCTCACCCCAGCTCCCAGCTGGGAGCAGGGTCCAGCTGCCCAGCTCTCTAGGGGAACTGGGGCTTTCATGTCAATTTCACAGCAGGCGCCATGAAATTGACCAGACTGTCAACATAAGGGTCCCAGTGTCTAGACAGACATTGGGTCACCCTAACTACACCGACATAAGCCTTACGCCTCTCTTGGAGGTGGAGTTATGATGTTGGTGTGGTAAGGCACTTATATCAGTGGAAGTGTAGACACTGACATAATTAGGTCGACATAAACTGCCTTGTGTAGACTAGCCCTTAGGCTGCTGATGCACTGAGAATACTGGCTAGCATGCTGACGAATATGGTTTTATTGTTTCCTAGTGCGCACCGGCTGGTCAGTCCTCATCCATCCATTGTCTCTCATCTTATACTTAGATTGTAAACTCTTTGGGGTAGGGACTGTCCTTTTTTCTGTGTTTATACAGCATCCAGCACAACTGGGCCCTGAATAGCACCTAGCATAACTGGGGCTCGTAAGCACTATGGTAATACAAAGAAATAATAAAACATTCGGGATAAAGCTTTAACACTGTCTCAACTGGCCTACTTTGTGGATTGGGTCTAGAAATCAAACTATCCACAAATCTTTAGTTGAGATTAAAAAAAATGACCAAAAAAAAAAAGAAAAGTACCACACTTAAGAAGGAAAAATCAACTGCACAAATACAAAATGGGGAATAACCGGCTAGGAAAGAGAACTGCAGAAAAGGATGTGGGGGATTATAGTGGACTGGAAATTAAATGAGAGTCAACAATGTGATGCTGTTGCCAAAAAGACAAATATTCTGAATGTACTAACAGGAGTGCCATACATCAGGCATGGGAGGTGACTGTTCTGCTCTACTCTGTACTGGTGAGGCCTCAGATGGAGTAATCTGGCCAGTTTTGGGTACCACACTTTAAGAAAGATATGAACAAACTGGAGAGAATCCAGAGGAGAGCAACAAAAATAAGAGGTTTGGAAAACGTGACATATGAGGTTGAAAAAATCAGGCATGTTTAGTCTAGAGAAAAGAAGGCTGAGGGGGCACATGCTAAGTATTCAAATATGTAAAAGGTTGTTAGAAAGAGGTCCAATTGTTCTCCATGACCACCAAGGGCAGGACAAGAAACAACCAGCTTAGTATGCAGTAAAGGAGATTTAGGTTAGATATTAGGGAAAACTTTCAAACGATAAAGGATAGTTAAGTACTGGAACAGATTACTTTGGAAAGTTGTGGAATCCCCTTCACTGGAGAGTTTAAGAACAGATTATATAAATACCTGTTGTGGATGGTCTAGGTATACTTAATCCTCTGTGTGTGTGTATGCTCGTGTGGATGTTGGGGGAGGGGGGGAGAGGGAATGGATTAGATGCCCTCTTGAAGTCCTTCATTTCTATGATTTGTCAATAGACTTTGGTGTCCATTTTGAGAAGTTTAGTTTTTGAGAGAGCGAGCTGAGATCTTCATTCTTCATACCTTGATAAAGACCCTTTAACCACTCAATCTCCTGTTTAGTAAGGGACATTTGATAACTAGACTGAGAGAGCCTTTTCCAGTTATATAGATATCATTTTAGCATATTTATAGCATATTCAGACTCTAAGACTTGCTTTTTGGCCACATAGGCTTGAAACATTATCCTTTTTAGTATGGGAAAGTTTGAGCTATTTAGATTATCTGAGATTATCTGAGATTATATTTCTGAATCTATCATGTTTCCATTACTGCAGTATTTGGGTACAATTATAATACCACTTTAGTGTGTTTACACTATATTCATACCCACGATTTGCACTTGGACTATCTTTTCATATAGCAGTTTTGATGCCTGTCAAAGCCAGAAATTTAACCTTTCCTAAATAGAGGTAAATACACTCATGTATGCATATACTCTGTGTCACAAACTTTTGCCTGAAGATGATTGTGGAATAGTACATTCACAGCTTTATTTATAATTTATTTCCCCCTAGTATTTGACAATTTCAGATAGGAATGTCCTGGTTTTTTAGGTTTCCAAAATATGTTGCTTCATCAGGGCCACTTGGTCTCTTTGTAGTTTTAGTACAGAGGTTGTATTTCCCTAGACTGTCCACTATACTTTCTCCATCTTTATGTATTTTAGTTTATTTTTCCTAGGTCACTAATATTAATGGAGGATGAACTTTCAAATATTTGGAAGTTCAATTCAGTATGAAGTATAGGTATCCAGAAACTGAAGCTCATTCAAAATACTTTGGTAAAGAAATCAGGCTAGAAGTCTGATAGGAACAGGCTGCTTCCTGAGAATTCTGATGCTTAATGGTTGTACCCCTAAGTGAAACACTAAATATGTTGGGGTTTTTTGGGGGGGGGAGGGGCATTTGATACTTTTGCTCTCAGCCAAAACCATAAGCATAAAGAGCTTTATGTAAATGAGGAAAAAGATTGTCAAAACACTTTTAAACCACACCAAAAAACGATTCAAGTTCATACTGAATTTGGAGAGAAGGTTCAGGTCAGGTTATAATGATCTGAATCATTACACTTATCCTTCAATGTATACAGGACATTAAGCAATCAAAAGGTCACTAATGATCATCATTCCAGCTAATGTTCATCATGGCAGCCAAAAAAGGAAGAAAGAAAAATTATCAGAAAAATATAACAATTTCCATGGTTAATTTGAAAAGGACATTGAGATACCAGATCAGCATGGCCTCCGTATATAATTTTGGTTATTAAAATTATACTTTTGCAGTCTGTGATTTAGTCCTTAAGACTCCCCCAAAAGCAATAGATCAAAACTGACCAAGCTAAGGGACTTAAGCAAGATGGGCATCTGCCATTTACAAGCAGTTTTAAAATGGGTTCTGTGTCAAAAACTATAATCTAAGTACTTGTCCCTTAGGTATATCATTTAATCCATAACCATGGATGTGCCAAGTCCTCTCAGGAGAGTTCTCTTTGATAAAACTCTGTCTATAAGTCTTTTTTATCAACAGCTCTAATATTTTCCTCTGAAAATCAAACATATGGGACTCTGACAGTCCATTTCTTCTGGTTTGTTTGAAATACAATGTATGTCTAAAGGGTGGTATGTATTTTTAAATATTATTCACTAATGATTACTTTACTCACTGTAACCTGTGACTCATTCTGAAAATATAAAATATTGCTTATGAAAAGAAATCCTATCAACTCCTCCCCTTCAGACACATCTCTCTGATGTACTAAAATTACATGATAAACTCTGCAAAGCAGGGACTTGTCTTTTTTATTTATTCCGTAATGCATTTAGCAGATTTTGAGTACTGTAAAAATATTTTTATGACAAATGTATAAATATACACACACAGAGAATCATATCAGCTGACTACCTAGAGAATACCTTCATGGCTAGGTCAGACATGTTCATTGGCACTGTACTAGGGAACGTCAACAGGTTTTCTGTAACTGATTCCTGAGAATATAAGAACCAATAGTCAACTGAGTACAGTATCCTATCTCTACCCGTGATACTAATGATTCAGATTAAGGTGTGAAACTGCAAATGACCAAACCATTCCATACTATGACACAGGAAAGGGAGGAGATTTCTTCCTGATCTCAGCTGGAGATTAGCTATGTCCTGAAATATGGGATTTGATAACTTTTATTCTTATTTTAGCTAGTGTAATTGCAGATGCAATTTCCTACCTGACTCTTTAGAGCGTCTGCTGGTACCAGTAGCTTCCTGTTATACAATATGGCAAAAAGCTGTAAGCTGTGATGCAAACTCCTCTACTCCTTCACATTGTTCAGCCTCATGTTACACTCAATTTTCTTCTGAAGTCTGTTCATCTATTTGTCTCATATCACAGTTACAAAGTTAATATTATGAAATTTGTACTTCACTTTTATTAAATGTCCAATCTCTACGTATATTTTTTTTAAGCAAAGAAGATGTCAAGAACATACGTTGGGTACAGAAAGGAAGGAAACAATCCATCCCTAGTTATTTCGCTTTATTTTATTACTAGTTACATGAAGAGAAAACACTCCTAAAACCTACTTTGTGCTCTGTTAGTTATTCATTGCAATAATTAGGCACACCCAGTTCAAAATTTACTGCCTCCACCTAACACAGGTCTGGGTGCAGGGGTGGAGGTCTGGGGTCACAGGTCTGGAGGCAGGGGTCTGGGTGCAGTGGGGCTCCAGATGCAGGGGCTGAGGTTCATTGGGGTGGGGTTTGGGTATGGAGGGCTAGGGGGTTTCTGGGTGTACTGGGTGAAGCTTGGCAGGGGGTCTGGGAATGGGAGATCCAGATGTATGGGGGGTGGGCGGATGGGGAAGCTGCTCTCCATAGAGTGACCCCTCCCCCCACAGATGAAGAGTGATAGGGGCAGGAAGCAGGGGAGGATGCTGAGCCTCCTGAAGCTGGAGGAGATTTCTGGGGGTGCGACTGACACAGCCCCACCACTCCTTGCAGGGGAATTGGAAATCCCATCCTCCCCTGCTTCCAGCCCAGATGGGATTAGCAGCTGATCCCAGCTCAGGGTAGGAGCCACTGGCTGGGGTGTCCCCAGTCCTGTAGTGATTTCTCTCTCCGCCGGCTGCTCTGGGTGCCTGAAACGATGTACCTGTGCAGCTAGGGAGTGGTGCGTAACTGTTCTTGCAGCTTCCCTTTGCTTCCCTGTCAGAAAGTCATTTTTCTGCGGGAAAGCAAAGAAATCTGCGGGGGACATGAATTGTGCACACATGCAGTGGCGCAGAATTCCCCCAGGAGTACCTCATGTTATATTTTACCTCAGAACCTCTTCCCCTCCTTTACTTGTGCCTCATGGTTTCACTCTTCTTCTGCTGTTATATAGCAAAATTATTTTGTGTGTATATATATATATATATATATATATATATATATACATACACACAAATAAAAAAATATTCATTATAATTCTGTAGCTATATTAACCAAAAATGACTTAAATAATATGGGTATATGATTTATTCTGTAAGATGATTTTGTGGCAGTATAGCTACCTGTGAGCCAGAGATTCACATAGAATGGATTCAGATTTATATGGTTCCTGTTGGGCCTAATTGGGGAGAAATAATTGGAGAGCTTAGTTCACCTGTGGGCTCTTTGGATTCAGCTTGTAAACAGGAAAGCCACACCTTTGGGAGCTTATAGAGATGCCATTTGGCAGAGCCCCACCCCATCCCTGAAAGGTTTTCTCTAAAGGGGCTTTTCCTCATAAAATCCATCAAGAGTTATGGTCTAGTTTGTATTATTTAGATCACTATTTTGGGCAAAATAAGGCACTTCAGCACAGAATGGTCAGAGCCTTGGGCAGCCTTAATTATTCCATGCTACAACTTTGTGATATAAAGTTGCCCTAGCATATTGTTAGTGCCTGTAAAATAAAGAACATTACCATTTATACACAGGTGAATGGTCTTAGGGTCAGCTTCCAAAGGAAACCTAATTTCATATACCTGACAGACATACCAAACTGAAAGCTAGCAGCCAATTGATCCACCATCATTCCTATTCCTGCTCTCCAGCGTGCTTAATATTGTCCAAAGGTGCATTCAGTAGGAAGGACCAAATGTAATAGTACCTCTGCTGCTGGTCTGGCTAGCACTATTAGATTTGTTTTTCACACAAATATCAGATTGTTACTTTATCTACTATATCTGTGGCAATGGAGCAATGTTCTCTAACTAAACTGCTCTCTCTACTTATTGACCTTAAAAACTTTTTCTCCAATTTTTATGAGAGAAGCCTTATAAAGGTTTTGTTCTAACAGTGTTTATAATAATTAGACATGCAGCAAGTCTTTTGTCTGCTTAATTGATATAAAACTGATTAGTTCTCAGAAAGAATGGATATGACCAGCTGACTTCATTATTATTACAGCTCAGATATTTATTACAGGATAATTAATTACAATAATGCTAATACTTCATAAACTGCTAACAAAGCCAATGTTGTTACTGGTCCCAGTTCAAAGAGGGATTATATATGCGAGTTCTTAAATATTAATTCCACCTTGTATACATTTGTGTACAACAAATAAAATGCAGGCAGCTCTGGGAAAGAAGAGAGCAACACGTAACTGCTACACAAGAAGGAGAGAGAAAGCTAACAGCTTCCAGAGCAGACTAGTTCTCTTCAGTCAATAACCAGACCTCCCAGTTTCAGAAAAACTTATCATGAAACTACACTCTTCCTCCCTTAGGATCTCTGTCTCTTGCTCCCCAATCTTCCCAAAGCTAAGTCTAGAGCTGCATAAGCCTCTCCAACAGGAGCAAAGATCTCTCCTCAGTTCATTAAGGTTTTCCTCAGAGCCCCATTTGTAATCTTCCAAAACACACTGGCCTCTCTCCGCTGACACTCATAATTCTCCCACTGATCATACTTAGATTTATTTTGTTATTAAACCCTCTCTACTGCTCTTCAATGCTAAAATTTAAAAGACCTAAACTCATAACTATTATTTAAAGACCAATACCATTCTAACTACATTTTCATCTACTAATCATTTTTAATGCTTATTTTCCCTCTTACTCAGTTCAGATGTCCTTATATAAACTCAGCTGGGGCAGTAGTACCCTTCCCAGAAACTAATCAAGTCCTCACATCAATTTGGCTAATTTACTCCAGGTTTAACACATTTGTTAGACCAAAAAATATAGCAAACCCTTTTTTAAAAGGAAACTTTTCAGGAGTGGCTGTATCTGTGGAATGGTAACAGGGTACTGCATATTAAGCATCAGTTCAAACACAGCCCAGATGGGTGATGACCACATTTTTAAAAAAATCATGTTTGTCTCTTCACTAGTCTTTATGAAATCAGCTGGTGCTTTCAGTTTGAGCCCTGTGCAGCCACAAGATTTGTATCTGCATCCGATCTGCAAAAACGATCTGTGGATATGCGCGGATTTGCAAGGCTCTACTTTCAGTACAGCTCCTGGTGGGCATGCAATCATATCCTAAAACCACCACAAATCAAACTAACTGGCCGGATTCAGGGAGAAGCCAAGGCTGAACAGGCATACAGATTAATGTCTGCAGGTCAGAGTTATGTTACACTGGCAGAGGATCAATGTTGGGAAGACATTAACATAAATAAAGGATTTCACTCTCCAAAATTGTTCAGATGGCATCTTTTAATAGCACAGCATTCACTCACATTCTTTTCAAACATACTCTTCTCATATGGAACAACAACTTGAAAAGGGATTTCAGGTGAATCCCCGTTTTTTTTTAAAAAAGGGAGAATTGACAGAAATCAGCTATGGCACAAGTGCCATTTACTTTAATTATCTGAACTTTTGTTGTTGTTGCTTGATTATATTGTGTAACATACATCCTCTAGTTGCCATTTTGTCATATGGCTATGCTGCAGAGATTTAACTGTTAGATGTCTGCTTTCCACAGTGTGTCAATCCAATAATTAAATTCTTGCATGGGCTAAGCATGCATCAATATTGGGTTTAAGGATTTATCTATGTACTTAGGGTAGGGCAGATTCACAAAAAGACTTAGGCACCTAACTGCCACTTTAGGAGCCTAAATCCCAGAATCAGAACCCCACTGGGATTCATAAAAACCTGTTCAGCAGCAACCAAACCCCATAGGACCTAAAAATTGCTCATCGCCTAAAGTTTTACAGTAAACGTTCCCTAAGGCACCTCTATTTCTGCCTCTAGTGTGTGCACTGCATCCCCTTGCCAGGTTTCCAGATGCCTAAGCCCCACAGTGATGCATAAACTGGGAAAAGATAGGCATTCCTTTGCTTATCTTGCCTGTGGGGCCCAATCCCAAAAGCATGCTCAGACCTCGCCTACTGGATTGGGCCCCTATAGGCGAGCTTCCACAGAACAGACGGGGAGCAGGGAGGCCCAGTGATTCTTCCATTATTTATCCACAGTGCAACAGCTTCAACACTGGGCCAGAGAGAGCAAGCAAGCATAGGAATAACTATGTAATCTGGTGGTTAAAGCACTTACATGGGAGACCCAGAATCCAAACAGCCTTAGGCAGTCACCTGAGAGGTGGTAGATCCTTGTTCCACTCCCTTCTCCCTCTCAGGTAGAGGGAGGATTTGAACTGGGGAGCTCTCATATTCCAGTGAGTCCCCTAACCACTGGGCTAAAAGACACAACATCGGTCCTTCTCCCCACCCCATGATTTCTTGCAAAAAAGACTCAAGTGCCTCATGCCAAGAGAGAGCTTGCAGCTGGGAATCCCAAGCAGAGGGAGGCATCTTCCTGCAGCCTGGACATAGGTGTCTATCTCTGTGAGAGCGGTGGGGGTTAAAACACACCCCTCTGACCAGCATCTTCCATTGGCTAGTTAGGCAGCTTCCTGTCTAGTATTCTGGCTTTTGTCGATCGCATTCTAAGGCGCCTTTCTCTTCCCATTCATTGTATTGGAAGTCTAGGGGGCCTAACTCAGGCTCTGTGGTTCACAGTATCGCTCCTGTGATTTTCTAGGTGCCATAATGCTGAGCATTGCAATGCCCAAGTCCCTTTGTGGATCTTGGCCTGAGTGAATGGGCTAAGGTCACACAGAACTTGAAGAGAACTGGGAATTAAGCCCAGATCTTCAGAGGTCCTAGTCCAGTACCTAACCTCAAGATCATCCTTACTCTCCATTTTGATAAACTGTTGCAACTAATGTGATAGTATGAACCAGTTTTTAAATAGTTTATGTGGAGAAAAGGACTGTGCAAAAGAATTACTAGAGCATATCTAGTACCGGCTCTAAGGCCAGTCATACTGCTATCTTTCTCTAAAAATGTGTTAAATAAAGCTAACAATTTTGTTAAGGAAATCCAAAAGGATCTTATATGAGTCTTCAGTGCACAGCACTGTCTTGTGGAACAAGAATGAAAGATCTCATCAAAATCATTGCTGTCTTTATCCAGACTGAGCTACCTCTGTAATTAAACTTTACATATGCCCCTATATTAGGTCTGTCAAATAAACATAAGAACATAAGTGATCTCTCTCCTGCCATCCATCTCCATCCTCTGACGAACAGAGGCTAGGGACACCATTCTTACCCATCCTGGCTAATAGCCATTTATGGACTTAGCCACCATGAATTTATCCAGTCCCCTTTTAAACATTGTTATAGTCCTAGCCTTCACAACCTCCTCAGGTAAGGAGTTCCACAAGTTGACTGTGCGCTGCGTGAAGAAGAACTTCCTTTTATTTGTTTTAAACCTGCTGCCTATTAATTTCATTTGGTGACCCCTAGTTCTTGTATTATGGGAATAAGTAAATAACTTTTCCTTATCCACTTTCTCAACATCACTCATGATTTTATATACCTCTATCATGTCCCCCCTTAGTCTTCTCTTTTCCAAGCCGAAGAGTCCCAGCCTCTCTAATCTCTCCTCGTATGGGACCCTCTCTAAACCCCTAATCATTTTAGTTGCCCTTTTCTGAACCTTTTCTAGTGCTAGAATATCCTTTTTGAGGTGAGGAGACCACATCTGTACACAGTATTCGAGATGTGGGCGTACCATGGATTTATATAAGGGCAATAATATATTCTCTGTCTTATTCTCTATCCCCTTTTTAATGATTCCTAAATGACTACAACAGTGCCATGTGAATACCTGTTCTCACTTTCACATGACATTGCAAATAAGTAGCAGGCAGCATTATCTCCTGTAAATGTAAAATAACTTGTTTGTCTTAGCAATTGGCTGAATAAGAAGTAGGACTGAGTGGATTTGTAGGTTCATTGTTTTGTTTTTGCGTGCAGTTATGTAAAAAAATAATCCTACATTTGTAAATTGCACTTTCATGATAAAGGGATTGCACTACAGTACTTGTATGAGGTGAATTGAAAAATACAATTTCTTTTGTTTATCTTTTTTACAGTGCAAATATTTGTAATACAAAATAATCACATAAAGTGAGCACTGTACACTTTGTAGTCTGTGTTGTAATTGAAATAAATATATTTGAAAATGTAGAAAAACATCCAAAATATAAATAAATAATAAATTTAAATTGCTATTCTATTATTGTTTAAAACTACAATTATTTTTTTATATTGAGTTAATTTGTTTTGACTTAATCACTTGAGTTAACTGCAATTGACAGCCCTACCCTATATGTTTATCTGATCACATTCTCTCTCATTACTGATGTTTAACAGGCGCTGCCTGGGGCTGATTAAGGCACACTTGAACAGATTGGTTGATTTGGGCCCCACTAGGAATGGGCTCTTAAATTTAATTCAAGGATTTCAAAGCACTTTACAAATTTTAATTAAATAAGCCTTGCAACAGTCCTGGGAGGTAGGCATGTATTATTAACCTCGTTTTATGGATGGGGAAATTGAATTACAGAGGTTAAGGCCCAGATGCTCAAAGGCATTTAGGTGCCTAGGCACCTAAATGCCTTTGAGTATCTGGGCTTAAGTGTCTTGTCCAAAGTCACACAATCCATGGCAGACCCAATAATAGGCTACCAAGCGCCTCACTCCCATGCACTAACCACTAGATAATGCTTCTTCCTAATCTTTCCCTTTGCAATCATTACAGATGTAGAGAGTAACGTTGTAAACAAACAAACAAAAACGTTGGTTATGTCCCAATAGAAGAACACTAATCCCTGAAAAGAGTTTCTGGCTGCACTTCTCTAGCATCTCTTCCTGCATACACTCCCCACTCATGGCCTCACTCAGGGTATGTCTACACTGCAACTGAGAAGTGTGATTGCAACATGTGTAGACATATCCAAGCTAGTTTTGACTAGCTAGTGCACTAAAAACAGAAATGTAGCACTGGCGGCACAAGCATGAGCCATCTGCCCAAGTATGAGCCATATGCCCAAGTATGAGCCATCTGAAAGCCTAGGTACATACTTGGGCGCTAGCCCATCCCACCACTCATGTCGCTGCAGCGACACCTCTATTTTTAGTGCACTAACTTGATCAGAGCTAGCGAGGGTACGTGTACTCAAGATGGAAATTACACCTCCAGCTGCAGTGTAGATATACCCGTGGTCTCCCGAAGGAGCAGTGTGGCTCTACACTGCTCCCTCTGTCTGCCTGTGGGCAAATCACAATCTTTAGCACCAAAATATGCATGCATGTCAGAAACAGTCATTTTCCAGATCGCGCTGAATGACTGAGGGCAATATGGGTATTCCAGTTAGGCCTAGGTCTTTTTATTTCTACATTATTAATCTAATTGTACAAGCACGTTATGGGTATTCTTTCTGTGAGGATTATTCAGGAATCATTAGTTCATTTTAAGTTACTGCAAGTCAATTTTTTTCAATTCTAAGCCTGGCTCACACTAGTTCTAAAGAAACTTACATGAGCATTAAAGTTGACTCAAATGTAAATAAAATAAAACTAAAACACATTCAAACTGAACATAATTGCAGGTGAAATCAGCTTGAACTTCCAGGCTGGGAGAGCCTTTCCTAACACTGGTGTGTTTTGCAACAGCTTCTTTCATCAGAAAATCCAACATCTGCATTCTCAAATGATATATAATGCTATAAAAATATTTTATCAAATTTAATACATCTATAAGATACAATAAATCCAATAGCCAAAACATAATTACCCATCTTCATTTTTAATATATGCCTCTGGCCGTATTTCTTAGAATGATTTAAGACAATTCTAGCAGTACTAAAGGAGGGCAGGCATTCATTCTGTTATATGGGTTTTGTTTTTCTTTAGTATCTGATACTTTTTTCTCATGAGAGACTTTGCTAATGCCATTATGAATTGGCTATCATAGGCTCTTAGAAACTACAGATGGAAGAGTCACAATTAGGTCACTTTTTCCACCCCATGGATGCCAGTGCAAGACTGTTCTCTACAATTTATTCTCAAGTGCAGTCCAGTCTAGTTTTAAATGACTCAAGCAATGGGGCTCCCGCTATTTTCCAGGCGAGACTATTTAATCACAATAGTGCTAGTTGCATCCCTTGGGACCACCCTAACCAATTTCCTCTCCTTTCCTGGCTTAAAATATTTATAGATAGTTCTCCTATTCCTCCCCACCACACACTTTCATTGTCAAGTAAATTTCTCACTGAGTCAACTGATGGAAAAAAATGAACTGAAATGTTATCGCTACTACCTCCAGTGTGAGATTGTGAATAAATCCTCTAACTTTTCGGTACCTCAGTTTCCCTTTCTGCAAATAATGGTTACCTTGCAAGCACATTGGGAGGACTGTTTGTCAAGTGCATTGAGATCCTTAGATAAAAATGTTATATGCATCAAATGTATCATGTTTGTTACCCATGACACGTTGGGTAATTAGTTCATCCCAGTATATTTACATCAATATATGAAAAGTCTGAAATCATATCCTTTGTAGGGTAAGTGCAATACCTATCTCTATTCACAATATATTGTTCAAAGTGCTCTTTTTCAAATAGGACGGTTTCCATTTTTTTATGTTGGTCCTACTCAGGCCTGGCCCTACGTGCTTTTCCATGGTGGAAAATATTTTTGGTACCCTTCATCCCCCATAGCCAAGTGGGTGGGGGGAAAACACACACACACCCTAGTTGAGCAAGATGTGGTACCCTTCTTTCTCCCTCCCCCCAGAACACTGATTTGGCAACCTTGGAAGTTGGCACCCCGGGCAATTGCTCTGACTGACTGTGCCTAAGGCTGGCCCTGGCCTTATTCTAATGTCCTCAGAATATTGGAAAAGAGCACTTTTATAAAATGAAATAAATAACATAAAAATTAATTAATTAAATGATACAAGTGTGCTTAATAGGTTATTGAATGTAGATGACTATAAATGTACACAGGGAGCTTTGAGGCTTTTGCCCATGTCATTAAACTATATTCATCTCAAAGCAGTTCTATTATTACCAAATAATTAATCTGGTACAAGCCATATTGGCCCCAAGTGAGATAAGCACCAAGAATGTGCTTAAATCTCTCCCTAATTCAGGAGAAAACCTAAGCAACTACTTTCCTGAACAGGGAATCTTTGCCTGAACTGGGCCAATTAAAAGTTTGAAGGAACCCATCTATAGCGTAATTTAGTTTGAAAAAGCAGGATATGTACATAATGCTCCAATGTTCTGAATCTGTTCAATAGGGAATAGATAAGGATCTTGATTATCAGAGTAATTTGAGTGTCTACATTAATGCTTAAAATTAATCACATGTTCTGCATTGTGTAAATTAAAGATTGGACCAAAGCCTTCAATTTTTAGCCAGTTCTTACTCAGGAAAGAAATTCCCATTCAATTCAATGGGAAGTACCAAGTGTGGACTGCAAGATTTGGTCCATTATTTGGTACCATATGGATTAAGTATTAATAGTATTATAATTGTTCCTTAGAACTATTTGAGAAGAAATGCTGGTATTAATAGCACATAATAGTGCATCATTTTAAACTACTGTTTGATTTGATAGGAAAGAAAATATATTCAAAGTTTGCCTGCAATGATTTGCTACTGCTGTGCAATATGATCTAATCCCTACCAGATAATTTACTGTCAAAAGATAATTTGTTCACTTCACTACAAAATTAAAATTGTGTTTTGACTAATAAGTCTAAATTTAATTCATTAATATATTTTTGTAGTCATTTTTCTTAATCAGAGTGTTTTCCAGATGTTGCTTAAGTCTAGCCATCTGGAACCTTTTCCAAATAATGTGGAAACTTTGCTGTCATAGGTTGTCACTGTTGGTTTTGTCTAACACGTTGGGTAATTAGTTCATCCCAGTATATTTACAGCAATATATAAGATGCCTGAAATATCCCTGAAAGCAGACATATCCTTTATAAGGTAAGTGCAATACCTATCTCTATTCACAATATTTTGTTCATAGTGCTCTTTTTCAAAAAGATTCTTTCCTGAAGGACCTAGAATGGAGATAACCATTTGTATTTCCCTTTTACAAAAAGAACCACTTTTATCCAGCATCCCCACTGAACATCTTTATATTTCTAAACCAGTGGTTTTCAACCTGGGGTCTCCAGACTATGTCTAAGATTTCCAAAGGGGTCCGCACCTTCATTTGCATATTTTAAAGGGTGCGCAAATGAAAAAAAGTTTAAAACCACTGTTCTAAAAAATAATGAGATGTCTGGGTAACAGTTTGTTGGATTACATTTTTACCTACTCTATTGATTAATTTGTCTGACAACCTCTGTTTTGACAGCAATTTTTTAAAATATAAGTTTTTTTACCAGTAATATATCATTAGAAATTGTTATCTTGAAATCATTGTAAAGAAAAGCAGCTTAAATAAATGTATCTAATTTACTATGTACATTTAGGGACTCCTAGAAAAATATTAACTCCATTAATTGCTATAATTTACAGAAACAGACTTTAAGTAATGATGTTATTTACGTCTATTTTTTCTACAAAGTTTAATGCATAATCAACTTATTATTAGGGGATACATGGCGTAATTCTGTCTTATCAAGTTCTCTATATTTTCAAACTGATGTTTAAGTTGTTACGTGACTTTTATTAGGTACTAAAGCATTCATTTTGCATTTTATTTTTTAGTACAAACTAAACAAAGTTTCATATAGTGGTCTCAGAGTATTTTAAATACAGTGTTTCTTTTCAGGGAGGATTCAGTACCTAAATTAACCATGGTGTGGAATATATATTACATATCCCTGGTGTTATTTTCAGCATCCTTGATTCAGCAAGCTTCTTCTCAAGGTATTGTAAAATACAAAGCCGAAGCAAGGCTGTTTGGAATATTTGGAAAAATAAATTAATAAAGATAAATGATTCCTTCATTGTAAACATGTCTTAAGAAACTAGATGTTTTCACCTCTCTTAGCCAGAAGGCCAAGTACTACATTTTACAACTAATTTACCAACATGGCTATCATGATTCAGTTTGCCAAAATCTGAGAATCTTTTAAAACATGTCAATATAAATTGATCTTTTAAGTGGAATAATTTGTAAATCTCAATGTCGTAAAATGTATATGTACATGCTGTGTGTGTATCTATAACTCTCTTTCTGAAGATATAAGCTGCATATCCTATTGCCCTCTAAATGATATAGTTACTCAAATCCATTGCTGATATAATCCAGTGAAGTACGTGCAATTATACCACTGATTAATTTGGCCAGAAGTGGTTAGATACTGATCAGAATCATAACAAGGCATGTACATAACATGCTAACTAAACACTTTCCTTGTCAGTAATGTATTATCTGAACACACTTTTGATACTACCATGCAATCTTCTAGTGGCATTAGTTTCTCTAATATTATAGATTCTTTTAATTTCTCTCTTAAAACTCGGCATCTACTAACCAAGATAGCGTCTATTTTGAAAAATGGAAGGAACTACAGCATAGCAAATATTAAGCTTGCTGCTATAATTCTTAAGCAATTTAAATACTTAAGTTTCTACGGTAGCTGATATTACATAGTTGTATAGCAGTAACACAAAAAAGTTCTCAACAGCTCTCACTCTTTACAAGGCAGGAGTCAAATTTTATCTATGGGGGACTCAGGGCCCAATGGAACTCCCTTTCAAGTGAGTGGGAATTTTTGCATTGACTTCAACAGGGATCAGACACTCACTGCCAGGAAAGAATGCACTAAAACCAATTGTGGTTTTGTTGGGGTTTTTTTAAGAAATAACTTCTCATCCTACAGTTCATAAAATTATCTTTTAAGCTTGAATCCAGATTTCACCTATGTTCTCTCCTCACCCATCTCTCTTACATGGAGGGGCAACTGTGGTGTAACAAGCTATGCATAAGGCTGGTAGTGAGGAGACATGGGTTCTAACTCCTGACTCTTTCACCTACTCATAGTGTTCCCTTTGACAAATTACTTCACCTTAGAACCGCAGCTACTCTTTGGAATACTGCAAGTGAAAATAGTTACTTGCCTTTGTAATAAAAAGTGCTATGTAAATGCAGAGTTTAATTATTATTTTTATCCCAACTCCTCCCCTCCTCTTGATACACACACATATGTACAGTGTTTGTTGTTGAAAATTTTTCTTGTCTCCAGTGCTATGTTATGTGTTATTTCTTGTTGCTTCTCAACATTTCAATTCACTGTCTTGAGTCTTTTTTTCAGCTTGTTTACTAAATGTACAGTCTCCTGGTTCAGATTTAAGGATGCTTCACTTGCATATTTCAATTCCAGAAGGGGAGGCTGTTAGTACGCTAGTGTGTTTTCATTTACTGGGGGTATTGTTCCAAGATGATTGTATGATCTAGAAGAACAAGATAATGGACTGCAATTACAAGTTGTGGTGCTTTCGTTGTGAAAATACTCCTATCTGTCACTTAGGTTTTCATCTCTAAATGCACAGCTAGGGAGTTCCCCCACTATCTTTGATTATCCGTGATCTCCCAGCATTGAAGCCACTCTGTAAGATGAATGTTACTCCGCTGAAAACAAAGAATCCACATGAACAAAAAGAAAGAATATATTTTATCCTGTTGTGCTGGGCTGGGACCCAACAATTCCTAAATTCTAATCCTAGTTCTGAAACTGACTCCCTTTCTGACATCAGGCAGTCCCTTAAAGTGCAGTCTTGTTCTGAAAAGTGACTGTAAGAACAACACCACGGGATTCCTTTGTATTGTGATCTTATTCACCAGTGTACAAGCAAAGCAACTTTTTTAAATGAGCAGCCTTGCAAACTCAACCTGAGATCTGAACGTCAATCTGCTCCTACACATCATCACCAGTAATAAAGATTATACAGCCCTAATTATGCTGTCAGTGGCACCTGTGCATCTCCAGTGCCTTCTAATTCTGCATTTAAGGTATGTCTTCTGGACTACTGGAACAAAAGCAGTGAAGATAGTGCAGCATAGGTAGTAGGAGTCAGGGGTGGCTCTAGGCACCAGCAAAGCAAGCAGGTGCTTGGGACAGCCCATTTGCAGGGGCGGCAGGGATCCAGCCTGGGAGCTGAGAACCGACAGGGGGCCCTGGGAGCTGTGGTTCCTTGGTTAGCTCCCTGCCTATAGAGCCAGCCCTGGAGCAGGGAAAGAACTACATTTCCCAGCATTCCCTTGGCAGCTATCAACAGGAAAGGGAGGGGTCGGGAGTGATGTAGCTGAGCCATGCTGCAGCTTGCTGTGAGTCGAAAGGGGTGGCACTGTGAATGGGGGACAAGTGTGCCCAAGGAGTAGGCGGCTTTGCCCCAGATATCCCCTTCAGAAGACTTCTCCAGACTGGATTAGGGATACTGGGGTGACCTCGCCTGGCAGCCCCCAAAGAAGGAACTGGGTGGACTAAATGGACAGTGCACCTCTCTATCTGAAGCCTAGCAAGGGAGGTACGTGGATCCCACTAGAATTTAAAATAAAAAGTCAGGGAGGGGAGGCTCTGGACCTGGGCAGCTTTAGATACAGTACCAGGCACGTAGGAGGATTTCCACTTCTGAGCCATGGAAGCAGAAATTGACTTTTCCTTTCCAGATTTAGCTAATATTCAGAAAGGGAATCTAGCACCTGCCTTCCAGATTTGAACACCTCAAAATTCAGGAGTGCTCAAGCTCAGTTTAGGCAGCTGTTACGTCATTTCTCCCAAATCAAATATACTGATCCACTGTAACTTTCTGTAGAAAAAGTAGGATAAAATTGAGCAAGAAATGCTTCCCAGTGGTTTTTAGGACTGGAATTGCTATTTTCAACAGCCATTGCCTTTTTTTTTTTTTTAGTTTTGTTTGTTTAAAAGGAAGACAGTGATATTGCATTGGCAAATTCCCCATAGAAACAAAGAGTGGAACAAAAGAATAATAAAGGCACCTCAACTTTTCCTCATTTATGGAGGACAGTCTTATAATATGCATCCAGATACCCTCCAGTCACACAAGCTGAAAATTGTTCCACTTTACTGCAGTTCTGTAACCATATGGGAACCAAACCTGTCTGTGTTCTGTGCACATCCAAAATTCCTGCTGAATGACCCGCCCTGGGAGCGAGTTACGTGACCTGGAGAGCCCAGGGCTGGGGCAGCAGGGCTGGGGCGAGTTACGTGACCTGGAGAGCCCAGGGCTGGGGCAGCAGGGTGTGTGTGTGTGTGGGGGGGCACTGGTGGGGGGAACGGGGGGAGCCCAGAGCTGGGGCAGCAGGAGTGCGGGTGGGGGAGAGAGCCCAGGGCTCGGGCAGCAGGGGGGTGCGGGTGAGGGGAGGCCCAAAGCTGGGGCGGCAGGGGGTGTGGGTGGGGAGGGAGCTCAGGGCTGGGGCGGCAGGGGGTGCGGGTGGGGGGAGGCCCAGAGCTGGGGGTGCAGGTGTGGGGGGGAGAGCCCAGGACTGGGCAGCAGAGGGATGCGCGGGGGAGCCCAGGGCTGTGGTGTGGGGCAGCCAAACATTTTTTTGCTTGGGGTGGCAAAAAACCTAGAGCCGGCCCTGGTAGGAGTCCAGCAAACACATGGGTCCCTAGCCTGATCTGAAGCCCATGCTGAGCTATCTTCACTGTTGTTGCCTGTGCTAGCTTGATAGCTTTTTCTGTGTAGACAGACTCTTAGTTATACCTCTGTAACCACACAGAGCCTTCATTGAGATAGCACAGGTGTCATTGAAAGCAGAATATGGCCTTCAGAATTTCTGTTAACTGATGATAAGCATGCAAGAATTTAGTTTGCCTTTCAGATCCCAGGTTGAGCTTGCAGTACTGGCAGTTGGAAAAAATAATCTTGTATTTGTAATTGGAGCAAATTTGTTCTGGAAGTCACCAAACAAAATAAACATTGAAAGCCACATAGAGCCATTTTTACAGTTATTTTCAGAGCAGAACTGCACTGTCTCAGTGTTCCATCTGGAATTTATTACTTAATTTTTTGCAAAATGTTTTGAAGAAGTAAAACTTTCTATTCATGTTAAACATTGTCATCATCAGTGGGATGCAAAATTAAAAGGTGAGATGGAAAACAAGTGTGGTCTTACCAGTCAGTTGCTTTTTTCTAAGCTATGACCAGTAAAATACAAATGCTGATAACTCACAATACAACTGACTCATTCAGTATGACAGATGGCCACGCACCAATCCCCAATTCAACATACTCTCAAAACTAGGGCAATTGAAGTTGGCAAACACAGTACTGGATGCAGACCTGAACCACACAGTTGTCTAGGGTGACCAGCAAGTGTGAAAAATCGGGACGGGGGTGGGGGGTAATAGGAGCCTATATAAGAAAAAGACCCAAAAATCGGGACTGTCCCTATAAAATTGGGACATCTGGTCACCCTACAGTTGTCCCCTATCTATTTCCATAATATACCAAACCAAAACTTCAAACCTCAAAACCCCTGAACTTTATGTTTAGTATGTTTGAAATCTGTCTTTGCATTTGTAAGCTCAGGTCATTTCTAATTTTAAACTAGAGTATGAATTGTGATAGTATGACCATAGCTAGGGTGACCTGATGTACTGTTTTTAAAGGGACAGTCCCGTTTTTTGGGACTTTTTCTTATATAGGAGCCTGTCCCGTTTTTTCACAGTTGCTATCTTATAGCAACTGTCTTATATAGGAGCCCACCACCTGTCCCGTTTTTTCACAGTTGCTATCTGGTCACCCTAACCATAGCTCAGCATTCTAGATCTTAGTATTCAATATAGCTCAAAGAATACACACAAATTAACATGTTTTGAGCCCACTCCAACTCCCAGTTAATGACAGTTTTGCCACTGATTTCAGTGGGAGCAAAACAACTCTACATTTTTTTCATATGCAGTCGATATATTTTGGTTTAACTGGAAAGAAGAAACCTGCCTCCTACAAGCCACATCAGGGTTTGACTTAAATTAGTGCATCCAAACTTTGAAAATATCCCATAGCAGAAACCTTTTCTTTTGAACTCTGGATAATGCAACTATTAAACCCCCTAATATAGGGCCCAATCCTAGGCCCACTGTAGACAATGGAAAGACTCCAATAAATGTCAGTGGGAGATGGATTGAGCCCATTGTTTTTTTTTCCCTTAAGGATTTCATTTGCTTACTCATTATAAGCAAAACCATTTTAGAACTTTGCCATTCGCTGTTTCCTTACAAACCATTCTAGTTTGGCAATGTTTAAAACTAGTATTGTATGATTTTAGATTTATCAAGCTGTGCAGGGAGATGTGGGGAAGGGTATTCTAGAGAGGCTCCCTGCCATTGTGATTATAGCTGTCTACACTACATGGAGTGCTGCCACGATTACAAGAGATTCTGCACAGAGGGTAAGTTGTTAAACCCAGTCAGTTTCTACGATGATGAGGTCTGCTCCTATTTCCTTTTGCACCTGTACCTTGTTCTCTTCTCAATGTTTATACGTCTCTTTCGCTTTACTGTGTCTCTCGTTTCCTTCTCATAAATGTTGTATCATGTCTGAATAAAAGTTTTTCACAGATAATCACCACTTCAAAAAGTCCAGTATTCACATTTACAATAATTAGGCTCTCACTAAGAAAAGTGCCCTGCTTTTAAGACTGGCAGAGCAGCACAGAAGGGGTTAATATTTTACCTGCAATTTGGGGCCAATCCTGTTCAGTGCTTTTAAAAAAAACTTTTTAAAGCAACATTTTAAATACCGTGGGAGCCAAAGGCCATGATTCAAAGCCCAGTGAAGTCAATAGGAGTCTTTCAATGGACTTTGCATCAGATTGGTGCTATCAATTTTTAAGCCAAAAATCACTACTGAATAAGGTATTCCTGTTTAAAAAACTGATGGCTCAATATGGACCTATACATTCTAAAGAAAAAGGACCGTATATACTCGATCATAAGCCGGTTCATTTATAAGCCAACCCCCCCCAAGATGGATAAGTAAAAATCGAAATTTTTTATAACCCGTTCATAAGCGGACCCTATAATTCAGGGGTCAGCAAACTTTGGTTCCTGGGCCATCAGGATAAGCCGCTGGTGGGCTGAGATGGTTTGCTTACCTCGAGTGTCCGCAGGCACGGAGGTAAACCTATGTAAACAAAGTGTCCCGGCGCGCTAGCTGCTTACCCTGATGGGCCGGGACAGCAACTGATGGGGAAATTTTTTGGGGGGAGAAGCTGGGAGTCAGGGGAGTAACCCCTGTGACCCAGATGACCCCACCCCTAGCCCAGGACCCCCACACTCTTCACATCCCATCCCTTCCCACCTTATCTGGGGAGGGCCAGGGGAGGATGTCTCTGACCTGGCTGGAGCCTGCTCCGGCGGGCCAGACTGGGTGGCGCGGTCGCAGCATGTTCCAGTGGGCTGAGCCGGGCAGCACGGCCACAGCGTGCTCCGGCGGACTGGGCGGCGCGGCCACAGCCTGTTCTGGGTGGTGGGGCCAAGCGGCACGGCTGCAGCCTGCCAGCCGGAGCTGCAGCTGCTTTGGAGGCTGTGGGGAGAGCAGCGTGGCCAGAAGCAGAGAGACTCTGCCCCCGCCTCTTCCCTTCTGGCTCTGCTGGCTGTGCTGCCTCCCCTTGCTCCCTCTGTTGGGGGGAGGGGCTGCATCCCACCTCTCCCTCTCTATACCTGTTCATAAGCCGACCCCCTTCTCTGGTGCTTCCCTTTTTTACTAAAAAAATTCGGCTTATGAACGTAGTTGAAATTTGCCACCTTAAAAACTCACTTCTGTTTCCATTCCCTGAGTCCATGTAGTTGAAAATGTTGTGTGGGAGACTGATGGGGAAGAAGACAGAATGAATACTGGACTTAGATATATTTCTCCTATAATCGACATGCCACTGCACAGTGCAAATATGCGTGTTTCGATCTGTTTTTACAAGGATTTTGGCAAATTAGGTTAATTGTGAGGCAGCAATGCATTAAATTCATGTTTATGACTAAGCGTTTGTCTAGAGAGTGCATGAATCTGCACCAGAAGGATGTGAATTCTTTGGTGCACAAGTGTGTCACACACTAACTAGCCTGTGTGGACTCTGCTGGTGTGCATTAAAAGTTCGCTAGTGTACGTTAATATAGTCCTGTTTAAAACAATACTATGTTACCGGGCACTGGGGAACTTTGTGTGTGTGTGCCAGCAGGGTCCACATGGGCCAGTTAGTGTGCAACATGCTAGTGTGTACTAGAATTTATACTTTCTGGGGAGGACTAATTGCTCAATGTAGACAAGCCCTTAAGATAACTATGGTGTACTATTCACTGCAGTTCTAACAATGCTGAAACATTCTAGGGTAGGATTTTTTAGTTCTATCATTACAAAATCATAAGCCGCAACTCTGTTCCCCTTACTCATACTAAGTGGTACATTACTGCACAAATAGCCCTATGGAAGGGACCTGCATTGTGGTTAACCCAGTCATAAATATTAAACTGATTTGAATAAGACAAAACGTTAACCTGCTCAGCAATTTCAATATTCCTTCGATTCTCTTGAATGATATGTTGGTCTGAAATTAAATGTTGCAGATTTGCTTTATTATATAATAGCCTGTTTAGTTACTACAGGCCAGATTTTTAAAGGTCCAGAGGTAGACAGGCAGTGTACCTAAAAACCTTTAAAAATCATGCTCTCCGTGATTTAAAAAATGTTGCTATATGTTCTGTTTGCTGAGCACACTGGCCCTGATCAAGCAAAACATTTAAACATATGCTTAACTTTAAATATGTGAGTAATCCCATGGAGCATAATGACTGCTAATTGATTTTGGTGTTAGCAGGATGTCAGAGAGATGATTATGAATGCAACTTTTCTTATCACTGTAATTTAAGCAGGGCCAGCGCAACCCATTAGGCGACCTAGGCGGTCGCCTAGGGCGCTAACATTTGGGGAGCGCCGGCGCCCCGGTCGTCGGCGGAATTTTGGGGGCGGGACCTTCCGCCGCCTCTGTCGGGGGCGGCATTTTGGGGGCGGGATCTTCCGCCGCCTAGGGCGGCGAACAAGCTGGCGGCGCTCCTGAATTTAAGGGCCAACTTCTGATCTCATTTACAGTGGTACATATCGGGAGATAAACCACTGACATCAGTGGAACTACTCTGGATTTCTATTGGTGTAAGTGAGGTCAGAATCTGGCTGTAAATTATCCTACCAGCACTTAATTAATATTTAACCTAAAATAGGATTTTGAGCCCTGCACATAATCAGAGCTGAACTTCAATAGGAAGTTCAGGCACAGAGAGGCTACAGGATTGGGTTCATTGCCTGTATGCTAAACAGTGTAACTACCAACTGATTGCTTATTTTGATCCTGGTTCTGGGAGGTACTGAGTATCCTCAACTCCCAGTGACTTCAGGTCCAATATGACCACTGAAATAGTAAAATTTGTATCTGTAACACACATCCTATACAACGTCAACAAATATGTTAAGATATTGTAAACATTTAAGGCCAAATGTTGTCCTTAAATGTGTAATTTATATAAAATTCTGATGTCAATGGGAGCTGCACACACTCTTGCAAGCAGATAAATTGACCATTACTATTTATTATGCAGTGCAGGAAACTTAGTGGTTATTAAAAGTTAAGCCCCAATGGATTATTAAGATTAGATAACAATTCAAAATGAATTAATACTATATAATTATACATCTAAATATTAGTACTGATATTATGTTATGAAAAGGTACAAAAATAATTTTGTACTTAATTAACATTGGGGACAAATTTGCAGAAAAGGACTGTGTAATTTTCTATGCATAGCCATTTGCACGTTCCAAAAATAGCATGTGTGTATCAGATAGTCTAACCCATGACATGTTCAAGCAAATCCTTTTTTTCATGTGCGCTATTTTTAATGTTGGCGACACAAATAATTGCTCATGCAAAATGGTGTACAGATTGAGGGGCCCATTTGAAAATCTGGCCCAGTATAACTTTTTTGTTAAATCTAAATTCAGTCCCTATTTGAGACATTTTACATCTGGCCCAATATTTCACAGACATCACATCTGACTAGGGGGAAGGAAATCCTGTTCAAAGGAACCTTCTTATAGTGAACTCTGAGATAATGAAACAGCTTCTAGTGAAGCAGAATGTAAATTCTAAATTGTTTCAGTACACCACAATGTGCAAACTGCAGTTCCAGTTACAGAGCATAATTCCCAACCCACTGAAAGCAATTGGAGTCTTTACATTGTTTTAAATGGGCTTTAGATCAAACTCAGAGTGACTACATGCTTATATGAAGTTGTTCTTTATAGCAACAAAAAGTAATGACTTCACTATAAAAGAGTTCCACTGTAGAACAACAACAACAACAAAAAGCAGGTAATAATGCTGAACCTCTTGCTTTGCCTTGTGTAGAACTCTCCTGTAAAGGACGCTGCTTTGAAACTTTTGTAAGAGGGAGAGAATGTGACTGTGATGCAGACTGCGAAAAATTTGGGAAATGCTGTTCAGACTATCAGAAACATTGTGAAGAAGGTGAGTGTACTTTCCTTATAAATGGCTTTCTGTATTTTAAGTATTTAATATAGCTGCCTAAGTGTTGTAGCAGATTAACAGCCCCACATATTTTGTACTTAATAATGCTCACATTAAAGGAATTTTGCCAATAACTTCAATGGAAATAGGATCGATCATTCCCTTTCCTTAACAGAACCCTCGCATATGGAAAACAGGAACTATGAGGAGGTGATTAAATGAATGGTCTGGTTATATTCCTTTATTTGAACATAGATGCTCTGAAATACCTACTGGCATTCTTCTCTGAATTAACTGCTCTGAGCTACCTTCTGAGTCTTCTAACTGCTAGTGCTTTCATACAGTCCTTAACTAGTGATACAAAAAAATTCTTTAACAAAACAGACTTTCTGGATTTTCTCAAGAGTAGGAGCTTTATTATAAACAGGAACTGCTGAAATCACCAGAAAGAAAAGAATTTGTAGGGAATGATTTTTTAAATTTGTTTTTTTTTTAGTCTTTATATGGAACAGCCACCCCCCCACAATTCTAGGCCCATGATTTATAATAATACTTTCAAGCCTAGATTCTTTTTTTTTTTTAAGAGCACAATCATCTTCATCTGTAGGAAGAAAAATGAAATTCACATTTTTATTTTATTGTATTTCATTGAATTCCCTAAAGCTGTAGCAATAAACCATTTTTGAATGGCTGAAGCTAACTGGCAGTTAGACCAGTTAACATTTATTTGTTTACTTTTAAAAAATATTTTAGGGGACACCTTGCAGAGTTGGCCTATCCTGACCTTGTTGTGGCTGCTGAAATTCAAGCTGCCATGTATGTTGATCCTGTCTCCTCTCTGCAATGTTGATTCCAATCACTTCAATCTCTACTAGGCTCTGATGCATTGCTGGGGTGGAGCTCAATAAACAGTCTTATACTGTTCACACTCCACACAAATCATTGTTAATATAGCGCTCCCATGTAAAAAAAAATTTTTTTTTAAATGTACAACTTCGAAAGGTAATTTTTTGTCCTACATCCTCCTCTTTATTTTTTTTCATGAAAAGTCACCCTCCTGGACCTGATCCAACTCTTGCTGATTTCACTAGGAGTTGATCCAGGCCCTAAAGCATTTTCATTCAATAATTGCATACATTCCTCAATATAAATTATGGGCTCTATTCTGCCACTCTTATTCACCTTGAATACTAACAATGTGTCACTAGCCCCGTTGGTTTCCATGGGACTACTTGGGGAGAAAGGGACTACTCAATGAGTGTAAGGATGATCACATGAAAGTTCTAATAGTTAACAATGCATAAACCACATGTATTCTCTTATGATATTTATAAGCGTCTTTGATTGCAACAAAAACAAGCGTGTACATCTTCTGAGCTCTAGCTATTTCTTTCATGCAATTTACATGGGCTCTTATAAGGGCTCCCCTTCAATGGGTGGGGAGAGGTGGGGGAAAGGTTACAGGGATGGACAGGAGGCAGTTTGGTTGATGTCAAGAGTAGGTCACTGCACTGCCCTTCCTGCTGACCAGAAGAGTGGTGCACATGTGCGCACATTTATACCCTATGCATACCCAGTGAAGCCATCTTTTACCCACCCTCCCACCTATGAACCTGGCAAAAGGACCAGACTCCCTCTTGACAGACTGTGGGAATTACACTAGTTGACCATTTCCTTGGAGAACTGGGAAGGAATTTTTCTCTTTTTGTCAGATTGGCCAAGACAGGGTGGTTTTTTCCACCTTCCCCACAGGAGGTCCGGGGCCCACTGGGGTGGAGTAGGTTATAATTAAGGCTATGTTTTAGTCATGGGTATTTTTTGTAAAAGTCAAGGACAGGTCATGGGCAGTAAAGAAAAGTTCATGGCCCATGACCTGTCCATGACTTTTACTATATATCCGAATAAAACTTGGGGAGGGAGCATGGCTGCTGGGGGGGTCGTGGCCTGGGTGATGCCATGGGTGCTTGGGGGTGCTGCGGATGCTTGGGAGGGTGCGGCCCAGGAGAGCACTGCGGGTGCTGGGGAGGAGCGGTTGGTGGGGCTGGAGCAGGCTTCCTACCCGACTCCTGGGAAGCAGTGACCTCCAGCTCCTAGCTCCATGTGCTGCCTCCACTCTGCCCCAAGCCCCAGTTCTGCAGCTCCCATTGGCTGGGAACCAAGGCCAATGGGAGCTGCGGGGGCGGTGCCTGCAGGCGGAGGAAGCATGTGGAGCTAGGAGCTGAGGGAGGGGAGTTCCTGTTGCCTTTCTGGGGACCCCCCCCAGGTAAGCACTGCCCTGCACCCCAACCCACAGCCCCCCCACAGCCAAACTACTGCTGCTGGGGGGCAGGGGAGGGGGAGGGCGAGACTGCCCCAGCAGCAGCTGGTGCGACTAGCCCGAGACTGCCCGAGCTGCGCAGGCGGCTCCCGGGCCATCTGTACTGCCACTGCAGAAATCACAGAGGTCAGGGACAGTCATGGAATCCATGACTTCTGTCATAGGTTTCACCCCCACTCTGAACTTTAGGGTACAGATGTGGGGACATGCATGAGAACCCCTAAGCTTAATTACCAGCTTAGATCAATATGCTGTCACACCCAAATATTTGAGTCATTTGGGAAACTCTGTCTTCTCCCCCAAAATCTTTCCCTCCCAAGTACTATAGCTCTTCCCTGGGTAGTCTTGAGAGATTCCTCCACCAATTCCCTGGTGAACACCGATCCAAACCCTTGGATCTTAAAACAAGGAGAAATTAACCATCCCCCCACCAATTCCTGGTGAGTCCAGATCCAACCCCCTTGGATCTTACAACAAGGAAAAATCAATCAGGTTCTTAAAAAGAAGGTTTTTAATTAAAGAAAAGAAAGGGAAAAGAAAAACCTCCGGGAGATAGCATACAAGCTGATCTCACAGACAACAGATTCAAAACACAGAGGATGTTCCCATGGGCAAAACCCTTAGTTACACAAAAGAATAGCCAATTTGAATTCCCTTAATGCACAAGACAAGTTACAAAAGAAAATAAACATAAGCTAATTCCTTCACTAAATACTCACTACCCTGTTTGATTCCTGATTCCTTTTCCTCTCCGGCCAGAACTGAAACTGAACTAAAACAAAGGAACTTCCCTCCTTCCTTTTGAAACATCTTGTCCCCCCATTGGTTCCTCTGGTCAGGTGTCCGCTAGGCTAGGTGAACTTTTTAACCCTTTACAGGTAAAAGAGGCATTAACCCTTAACTGTCTGTTTATGACAACTTCCGTGACCTCCATGACAAACACGAAGCCCTAATTATAATGTTGCAACTTAGTATGTAAAACTTGTGGTAGATGTCCAGTGCAGGTACTTGGTATGGAAGGGATACGGTTATCGAATAAAGTGGATTGGGAAAGGATTTGAAGGAAAGCAACCCTTAAGAGAGTCGAGTAAGGGAGGTTTGATGCTCCTACATCTGGAGCAATCGTGAGCCAACTCCTCTGCTTTTATAGTCCCTTTTCACCTCATATGAAGAGAGGGTGGTAGAATCCTAGCAGCAGGATAGCTGGGACATGGTTGGGGATTATGTGGAAATTATTAAGAAAAGGATAATGACCTGCAGTGTACAATTTGTTGCCCGATACGTTAAGTGAATAAAGTTGCAGCCTTGTGAAACTACCTCCATTGCTTCCTGTTTTTCTTCTGGCATGGCTGGACAATTGGCTGCTACCTGAACCTTTGATATTTGTCTCACTACCTGATCCAAACTCACACCTGCAGTTTAGATTAACTGCTGGATCCCAAATTATTTTCTCGTTCTGGTTTGAACACAGCTGAAATCTCGTGAGATTTCAGTGACAATATATCTGAACCCAAACCCTGATTTAGTCTCAAAATTGAACCTAAGGGGACTAATCTAATATCTGGATCTGACTTTTCCCCCTTGCTCCATGTCTACTCTTTCTCAAGGAATTATTAATTCTTGAAGGCCACCTCTCCTGGAAATTGTCATATGTATGGAGAATGAACTAAATAACTAAAAAATGTTTAGGGCCTCTCAAAAGATAACACTCTGACTGAGTTAGTTCTCATGGAGGACCAATGTCAAAAACATGTTCAAAGTTTGTAGCCCAAGACATTTTTTAGCTAGAGTAAGTGGACATAAAAATTAAACAAAATTTTAAAAAGCGAACACACCCTCCCCACCCCAAAATCCCATTAGTGAAAATCCCATTAGTGATCTCAATCTTTCAGAAAAAAAGGCCTTCTCTGGCCTTAGATTAAGCATGAGAAGCTTCAGGCTGAAAATGAACTTGTGTGTGTGTATGGTTTTTTTTCAAAAGTTTGGGGGAATAAAGGGAGTGGAGCAAAATTAGGCTTATCATGGAAATGTATCGCAACTGTTCCATATCATTTGCTAATGATTATATGTTTGATGCTGAATGAGAATGGAACTCCCATTAACACACAGTATTTTTCTTGGCTTCAGCACTTACTACGAAATCATCATCATCATCCAAAACAGCTCCTTTGGTCACCAAAACAACAGCCAAACGGTCATCTAAAAATTCAAAGAAGAGGAAGCCAAAGAAAGTAGTACAATCCCATGAAGTTATGGAAGGTAGGAAAGAATACAAATGCAATGGAACTGGGCATTACCTGAATGAATATTAAAGGTCATTCCACTGTTCTGGATGTAGAAAGCTAATATGAGACATTACCAGACCACTACCAGACTTATTTATAAAGCTTATTACATCATTTACTTCTCAGAGAAGAGCTTATTGGCTTTTAAGATCTATCCTTGCTAATATAAATGTTAGAAAAGTGTGGTGATCTCTCTTCGGTCCCTAGTGGATTTTCATCCACATCTCAATAAAGATTATATGAACAATTGGCAATTTCAGGAAGAGTCCAGGACTGTAAAAACAGAAGTACAGTAGTTCAGGACAGCAGTGTGTTGACAGAGCTGAGAGGGGAATCTTATACAGCAAGGGTCTGATGCTCCAGTTAAGCCAGGCTGCATAAAATTTCAGAAAATACCCATAACTTTGTGAAAGTGCAAAACACCTTTTTTCCCTAGTGTTTCATATTATATAATAACTTGTTAGATTATAGGCTGACCTTGAAGTTCATATGCTTATATTGACTGGGACAGATTCAAACTTGATGTAACTCTATTTACTCCAATAGTAACACCAGGGGTCAATCATGGCAAATGTATGAGGGTTTTTAACAGATAAACCTTTAAAACTCCTGCAAAGTGGAGTTTGCAATAATTTTCCATAGAGAGATAATGCAGTGGATCAAAAGTAAAGAAATTACATTCATTTTAACTTTTTAAAAGACAGCGAGAACCTTTAACAAGGATCCAAATCCATTTACTGTATATTGCAGACGTTAAACAGGAGAAAGACCTAGTCTATAATGCTTTGCCAGTACAATATTGTTCCTACAGTACGTTTACAAGTGCAGTGTTTCTCAGACAGTGGTCTGTAGAGCACTTCCAGGTGGTCTACAGAGCGACAGATCTGTCACAGTGTTGTCTAACACTCGTTAAGCAGCAATGCTCGCTGTTAGCAATAGCCCAGATCTAAAGATTTCTGGTGGCTTTTTTGAGAAGCTAAATGAGCATTGCTCTGAACCACATGCAGACGTTGCATGTCTGTCAGGTTTTGGGGAAAATAGGTGTGTAAACTTAGGTCGGATAGTGGATAACACCAAAATTGAAGCAAAACATATAGAAGGACAGAACAAAACTGTAAAATATTTTGGAGATACGATACAATGAAAGATTAGGCATTTATACACTTACGGCCAATTCCTGATCAATTTAGATATGCAAGTATAATCTGACTAAAGTCAATGGGACTACTAAGAAAGAGTAAGGCAAGCAGGTTTTGATCTAAGTTCATGGAGAGGAAATAAAGCACAGGATACAAAATGGGAGGACTTGTAACCAAGATGTTACCATGCAGTTGCAGTAAAGTGAGCTAATTTTCCTTTTGTCTCCTTACTATTCTCCTATTAATACTTGTCAGGTAACCAAGTTTTATCATAACGACAGGGAAGGTGTGCAGTCAGGATTAGGAGATTCAGAGGGAAGCAGATCCTCCCTCCCAGGGATCATAAATTTTATGAAGTGGTCCACTATATGAGAAAGATTGAAAAGCCCTGTACTAGAGTGTTTTCCTGTTTATTAATTTTAAATATCTCCAGTAAAGCTTACAAAAAAACTTCTAAGCCAATTTTTCTCAGGTACTGGAGACTCCTTTGAAATGCCTTTAGCCCCACAGGGTTTCTGGTTATGTACCACTTACAGGTCTGTCGCATCTTACACGCATTTAACATGCGCGAATTCAGCTTTACACGGTCGGCAAAAACAAAACAAAAAAAAAGAGAAAAATAACAATTTAAATACTGTTCCTGTAGTGCGGGCGATTACGCCCGCCATTACACTCAATGAAATTTTGACTATACGCGGTTTTCGCTTTACGCGCTGACCACGGAACGTAACCCCAGCGTAAGATGAGACAGACCTGTATATCTCAGAGGTGTATATTACAAACAATTCTAAAATCAGAGGATACGGATAAATGTATGTTTAAATATCATTAAAAAAATAAGGGCCAAGCTTTTCAAATGACCCCCTTTTAATATATAGTCTGAAATAACAAGTTATTGGTTGACAAATATTATGGGCCTGATTCTCCTCTCACAGAATAAATCTGAAGTAACTCCACTGGCATGAATTAGAGGAGGATCAGGCCCTATATCTTTCCCATGTCCCCATTTTTTTTTTCTCCAAAGGCAGAAAGTCTGAATTTGAATTCTTAGGACTTTCCCTTTTTAGTCTATTCTGCAGGTCCTGTACACTCTTTGTTAGAATCCTGAGCTTTTTCTGATTTTAAACCCCTTTACAGCTGATCTGTCACTGCCTTTACATAGACAATAGCCACCAGCTCAGCCACACACACATGAAATGGGGAATAAACCTCAGAACTTTCTGCTCTAAAATCACAGTCTTCCAATATTAAAGGAGGCTGCCATGGGGTCATATTTTCATGCAATATGATCACAAGATTTGCCAGCACTGCTACCTCCTACTGAGTGTTGCTTCCATTCATTGCTGGTTAAGGAGGCAAAAATTTCAAATTACACCTCACATCTTCATCTTATTTACTCCAAATCTTTATCTTTTGACAGCAATTTTGTTTTAAACTGTGCATTAGCTTCTTACACATCTTATTTTACATGACTTTCTGTTTTCACCAATTATTTTACTTGGCTGCAGAACATTCAGAATCTGAGAAACAGAAATCTTCTTCCTCATCGTCTTCCTCGTTGTCATCCACAACAATTCGGAAAAAAAAGGCTTCAGCAAGAAATCCCAGTGAAAAAAACCAAACAAATAAAATTAAAAACAAAAACAATAGAAAAGTGAAGGATACCATGAAAGGTATGGATTGTGATCAAATAGCCTAATGCAGAAATGAAATTTAAACTGTGCATACTTGTCTTTCTGTGTTGAAGGAATTCTTAAGGGTTTAGCACAAACGCTCCTCTTTGCTAAATTTTTTAATTTAGCATCTGATTAAATTAAATTAAGTAAGTATTGATCCTCCAAGATGTTCTGAATGGGCAGACCATTAAACCCACATGGAGCTCCACTGAGGTCCATGGGGTTCTGTACAGGTATTTGGAACAGGTTGCCAGATCAGGACCTTAGAGAGAACATGTGGGGCAAAGATTTTCAAAGGTTAATGTATTGGAAGCACATTAATGAATGCATCAATGAACCATACCTGTAAGGTCCCATATTTGTGTGTGCTTCAGGTTCAACTGATACACATATAGTTTTGGTGAATAAGTTTTGAAAATTTGGCCCATTACACATGAATAATAGTATATGGTGAAGCAGCTTCTGAGCAGATTTGCTGTTGGCATAAGGGACAGCAGGTCAGTTATAGGAATGGCTTTTATATACTGTGCAATACAATACAAAACAATGCATGTTCAGATTGAACCTTTATTACTGGCAATGTACCTAGCTTGAATGTCAGCGCCTAGGCTTAGTTTTCAGGTCTGGAAGGCAGACAACGTACCTAATTTTACTTGTAAGCTGAGAACATTTGATACAGAACTCATTAAGGGACAATAAACATAGAACCTCATGTTGCCATTTCTACAGGGTCACTTTTCAGAGCAGAGCCACCATTTAAGGTTCACACAGAAAGAGACCAAAATTAATATATTTCCATGGAAGAATTGGAATATCCTAAGCAGTGTGCAGAAGTCCGCCTTTAGCTAATGCAATATCTCTTCCTTTTCAGATCTTCAATGTGCACCAATAGCCCTATCCCCTTTTTTAAAATGAAAAACAATCTCCTTCATATATAATAAAGCAGCTGAAGCCAAAAAACCCTACATATAACCAGAGTCAACCCAAAATTTTGTAAAAAACTTACATAGTAAGTAAGTCACTAGGCGGGCTTAGGTAACCCATGTTGAACTTTGGTAGGAGGGAGATTAGACAGTGTGGCACATTGAAATCTCTTTTCTGAAGAAGGATGTGAGTGGGTTTGTCAGGTGGGAGTGGTTTGGAGTTTTTGCTACCTTGACTGAGGAAGGTCATGCCCCTGGAAGGGCCACAGCAGGCTCTCATGCTGGGGTTGACTGCAGATACACACAGGATAGAATTGCAGACACAGGACAGAATTGCCGACACAGTGTTGCTCTCAAAATTGCTGGGCCCTGTGTGAGAGCATATTTGGCCCAGCGCTAAGGTTGGCTGTGTAATACATAAGGCTCCTTTGGACTCTATTAACTTTTATATTACAAGTATAATATGTCATTAACCCCAAGAGGCCAGAAGCTGGGGTGTTCTAGAACACATCCTTTTTCCATCCCAGCACCATCTACATTTACTATTTGTGTATTTAAGAACTAGAAAAGGTAAAAAAAATCTAACCTGTCTCCACCAAAACGCCTGGTCGAAAAGGGACCTTCCCCTGCCCAGTGAAAGTGAGTGAGTGAGGGTGGGGGAGAGCCAGCGATGGAGGGAAGGGGTATGGAGTGAGCGTGGCAAGGCCTCAGAGAAGGGGCAGGACAAGGGTGTTCGGTTTTGTGCAGTTAGAAAGTTGGCAACCCTAGAGAGACTTCCCATTTCCTCACACGGTTTGTTATTACAGTTAGAGAACCAACTGACATTGGAAGAACCACAACATAGTGCATCACCGCGTGTCACAATATTAGGATAGTTTCATAAGGACATAAAAATGTAGATGGCATAAGTCTGTGATAATTAAAATAACTTAGGCCTTTCTATTTTCAAAGGTGCACTTACTTAACCAAAGGTGTGATTTTAAACCAATTTAGTTAGACCAATGTAAAATCTTGCATGGACAGTCTTAACACAGTTTAAACCTGGCTTTTATCAATTTAGCTTAACTCGATTCCTTATCTCTTAATGAATTAAGCTAAACTGATAAAAGCCAGGTTTAAATTGAATTAAGATGTCCACAGAGTTTTGCACCAACCACATAGGGTTCTAAACCGATTTAAGTTAAAACAGTGCAACTTTACAGAAAAAAAATGAAAAAGGTATTGGTACAAGTCACAAGAGTTGCAACTATTTCCAACTGTGTTTACAAAAAAAACATGAGTGGTTACTGTGTCAAATCCAAAAGAACAAATGCTGGAATGCTGCATAAATATGAGAAAATAAAAAGTGGTGCTTTAACTTGATATGCACTTCTTGTAGAGCAAGACTCAAAAAACAAAAGAACTTCATCCAGGACTTCTACATCTGATGAAATAAGAGAGATTTCTGAGGAGATTGGCAGTGGATTGGACAATGTGGGTACCAGGCCTGCTCCTACTGCAAAGCACCCTGACAGAAAAATTTCAGGACAAGGAAATAAAGATACAACAGCAGCTCCTTTGTCAGAAGAAAGTTTTAGCCAGACCCCTGCCTCCCAGCCAGATAAAGTTACTATGCCCTTCAAAATGAATACTACAAAGACATTAAGTCTGAAGACCAACGTGCAACCTACTACTATAAGTATGGCTAAGATCTCAGCATTAACTAATGCAGCTCTAGGTAAAGATACTGTAATGACAACAGATGAAAGAGACCTAACTACTCTGGGCAAAGAGACTATAACAACAACAGAAAAGAAAGACGCAACAACTACAACAGCTACAGAAACAATAACCACAACAGATAAAAAAGTCACAACTATTGCTGAGAGAGAGACTGTAACAGCTAAAACAGTCACAGCTGCAGCTAAAGACACTGTAAAAACTACAGATAAAAAAGACACAACCACAGCAAATGACGAGATTATACTGACTCCAGATGAAAAAGACTTAACAACTAAAAAAGACACAACTACTGCATATAGAGAGATTGTAACATCGGCTACAACAGCCACAACTGCAGCAGCTAGGGAGACTGTAACAAGAGCACCTCAAGCAGACACAACTACAGAAACTAAAGATACTCTAGCCACCACAGGTAAAAAAGGCACAACTACTGTGGACAAAGAGACTGTAATGACAATAGATGAAAAAGACAAAACAGCAGATAAAAAAGGCATAACTACTATAGCTGCAGTCAATATAATAACAACAGATGAAAAAGACACAATAGATAAAGCCACAACTACTGCATCCAGAGCTACTGCAGCTAAAAAATCTGTAATGACAACAGCTAAACTGGACACAACAGCAGCAGCTAAAAAGACACAAACTACCACTAAACAGACACCTACTGCTGCTGAAGTAACAACTGTGGCTATAGAACTGACAACTGCAGATAAAGAAAAGACTGTAGATAACAGACAGAAAACTACAGCTACCGAAGAAACAACAACTGAAGAGAAAAAAGAGTTAACCACTGTTATCAAAGAGAGAACTACAGAGGACTCAAAGGGCATGACTACTGCAGCCAAAGAAAAAACTATGAATGAAAAAAAAGAGATAAGTACTGTTCTCCAAGAGACAACTACAAGTGATACAACAGAAATAACTGCTGCTGATAAAGAGATAACTATAGCTGATAAAAGAGAGAGAACCACTGTTACCAGAGAGACAACTATGGCAAATAAAAAAGATGCTGTCACTAGAGACACCTCTACTACCAATAAAAAAGAGGTAACAACTGCTACCAAAGAGACAGCTACAGTTGATAAAAAAGAAAAAGCTTCTGATGATAAACAGGCAACTACAACAGGTAAAATAGACACAACTGCCAGTACTGTCACTAAAGAAACACTGACTGTCTCTGAAGAGGTGTCCACTACAGCTAAAGGCTCCCAGGAAAGACCTGTGTCACCAACAGAAGATAAACCTGGTACCACTGTCACTCAAATCCCACCAGTAAAAGCTACTGCCAAACCCACCATTGAACCTGAAAAAACCACTAAGTCTGCGATACAAATTACTGCTACTCCACCCATAAACCTTTCTACTTCTCAACCTAAAGACTTCCCTGAAACAAAAGTCCATTTTGAAACCACAAAAGAAACTTCTACTGTTACTAAAAGATCTACAGCAACTTCCATTTCCAAGGAGACTACTGAAACCAAAGACATCTCTGAAAATGCAGACACTGCAGATACTACCACCCAGAAAAACACAACACAGTTTCCAACTGAAAAATTACAAACTTCCAAGATCATCGTCAGTCCTTCTTTCGCTCAGAAACCAGCTAATCACCCAGTCACTCCTGAGCAGGAGAAACATATAGATAATTCAAGCCCCACTGCAATTAATCCAATGACTCTTCCAGACAGTAATTTCCCTCGCAGAAACACAGAAAACCTTAAAGAAACTCCTGTTCCTTATGAGGGACCCAATCAAAATCCTACCTCTTCCAAACAAGTTAACTCTATAGACTACCCAGCAATCTCATTCACAACTTCTATTGTTCCACTGAGAGGTACACCTAATCCTAATGGCAATGATGAAAACAACAGGTTGGAAACCATTACGAAAATAACACGGACAACAACAAAATCTAATTCAGCTATCCCTCAAAAACAAGAAACAACATCACATGGCATTACAACTAATACCAGCATTGATCTTGTTTCAGATAAAGAAATTACCAAGGAAAGTCCAATAGCTATGAACACAAATACGTCAGTAAAACATAAAATAGTGTCTTCAACCTTTACAGCTGAGAAGGATATGCATCCTACCTCCACCTTGCCAAGCGGATTCATAACCACAAGGACTGAAGAAAGAAGAGAAGTCACACATTTCCCCACTAAAATATACTCATCAATATCTTATTCAACTAAAGCTCCCGAAAGAAGCCCCGCTATACACACAGACTCCAAACTACAGGACAAGATCAACACAACTTACAAAGGTATATTTCTTTACAATTGTAACATTTATATTTATAGGGATGAACAAACTAAATTTCTCAGATAGCCAGAGCATGTCTCCATTTCAGGAACCATATGTTTCTGAAGAGATTACTTGGAACATTGACTGTAAGTACCAGGGAACATATGAATCAAAACAGGGTCAAGGAATAAGGCTAGAGGGAGATTTCCAAATCTCATGAAAGTATTCCAGCTGGTCATTGGCTAGAGTTCAACTATTAGTCATGTGATCTAATTTGGCACCACTAGACCTAATATTGTTTAAATACTAGAGTAGAGTATTCACCCATCCTTTATGATTACATAACTTAAACTACACATATACTCATTCTTAAGAAAAAAAAGAGCTACAGGAAACATTACATGGCATCCACTTTTCATTGGTGTGAATGACAGCATGAGGTGCAAGCCAATGGAGAGTTGAAATCAATGGGAGCTAGATGCCTAAATACATTCGAGGATCTGAGCCTAAATCTGTATCTGCTCTATCTATGTGAATGAAAGAGGAGACAAGAAAAATATTTTCAGGACCTCTTGGTTTGAGACAGCTCAGATATACTATGAAGTATTGAAAATTTCCTGCAGTTTTTTTGTTTCCCAGCTAAAACCCAGAGTACAGAGAACTGTGAAAAGTTGATTAAAACAAAACAGAAGAGGTAAATTCTTTTTTCAAATTTCGATAAGAGATTTCTGGACAACAATTTGAGTTAGTTCTTATCAGACTAAATCCATTTACCCAATGCACAATATGTCAGCCCTTTTAGACTTTTTCAAATAAGCATTGTTTTTAAAGATAGTATTTAAACTAAGAAGAGCAATCCACTAAATAGGCAGGAAATGGATACAAAATTAAATATGAGTTTTATGTGAGAGCTAATTAATTTGGTTATTTATTATGGTATACTTAGAATTCTACCCACATTTTTTTCTGAAATGCAGGTACTCAAAATATTAACAAAAGAAAACTATAGATTGCTATAAAAGTATCGGAGTTTATATTCTTCGGTAACAAATATCAAGGTTAAAACTTTGGAGAACATATCTCAAATGAACAATAGCTATTATTTGTAACATAAATATAGGAATCAGAACCCTGGTTCCTGAATAGTCTCAAACACTAGAAAGGAATGCTGCTTGTCTGCAGCATTCTTATTCAAAGTTTAACTTTTATGCTTTTTTATAGTGTAATAAGTTGATGAATACACAGTATAGGTTTCCCTATGCACACTCCAATAAATAATGAAACTAAGAGTCTGTTCCATTAACAAGAGGTTTATCTTACCTGACAATCCTACGGCATTTTAAACTATTCTTTGAGCTTCAACTTCATTTAAATAAAAAACTATACACTAATTATTTTGTACCAGATGAACAAGATAAGAATTTGTGTAACGGAAAGCCAGCAGATGGAATAGTTGCTTTACCAAATGGAACATTAGCTGTATTCCGAGGTGAGTGGTCAACTGGATTTTTATCATTTTCATGCCTTCACTTATGTTTTAATTAAGTACTTACTTTTTGGCCTTTCCTAATGATCAGATAATATATATTTGGCTATTGTCCATTTAAGTCCCACTTCCTGATGCCAAAAGGAGGCAACAGCTCAATAGTACTTCCAGGGCCTCACAATTAGTGTGGCAGAGGACATGGCAAAGTATTTGCCTTTGTGAGTGGTGCTCTGTCCAAATCACTACCAGGAGTGTAATGTAAAAATATAATGAAAATGCCATGTGATGCATTTTGTGTGTGTTACAAGCAATTGATTGAATCTCAAAAAGTTCAACTTCCAGAGGTGTCAAGTATCAGAGGGGTAGCCGTGTTAGTCTGGATCTGTAAAAGCAGCAAAGAATCCTGTGGCACCTTATAGACTAACAGACGTTTTGCAGCATGATCGGATGCCAATCGGAAGAAGTGGGTATTCACCCACGAAAGCTCATGCTGCAAAATGTCTGTTAGTCTATAAGGTGCCACAGGATTCTTTGCAACTTCCAGAGGTTCATTTTAGAGTATGTGTTACAGACAGGGACCCAATATAATGTAATTACCAGACACTTATTTTGGTGCATATGGCACATTATTGTGAAATTATTGCAATGTTTATGCTCCAGAATCTAAGATTTCATTCAAAAAATTATCTAGCCCTTATAGTGATGAAGTAAACCTTCCAAATGTAACTGAGGGCTTGTCTACACTTACTGAGGGATCAACAAGCAGTGATCGACCGCAGATCGCTCTCCCGTCGACTCCTATACTCCACCGGATCGAGAAGAGTAGGGGGAGTCGATAGCAGAGCATCTCTCGTTGACATCGCGTAGTGTGGACCCCGCGGTAAGTAGATCTAAGCTATGTCGATTTGAGTTACGCTATTCGTGTAACTCAAATTGCATAGCTTAGATCGAATTTCCTCTGTAGTGTAAGACAAGGCCTGATACAGGAATGTCTACTTGAGTCTGAAGAGTACCTGTAATACTAGCTCTGGGATTAGTGTAAAAAATAAACTGCTTAACAAAATAAACACACATAGGCATTACTGTACTGAATGGGAGCTGGGATAACGATGCATAACTTTGGGGACAACTGCACATAAGTTAGTTTTATTGTGCTAAGTAGGATATGGGCTACAGAAAAGCCATGGAAATTTCTCTTTGCAGGAACCCCAGAACACCAATTCATGCCTTTACTCATCCCAATTTCCATCCTCCACTAATAACTTCCCCACTCCCACTGCTGCTCCCTTCTCTAATTTTTTAATTCTGCCTGCTCCTAGTGTTTGATGAATACATGAACATACAGCCCCATTAACAATTATTAAAACTTTATAGGAAGCAAGGACCAGATGACTAAGAAACTAACAGAGAAAAAGGTAGAGTTAAAATAAGGGGTATAGATAGGAGCCAGAGATAGAAAAGGCATAGAAATCAAAGGCAATTAATATCCAAATAAATAACTCTACAGCAATAATCAGACACTATCTCTCAAAATAATCATATCTCCTCTAATAATTAAATGTGAGTAGCATCCCACAAACAGAACACAATAATAAAAAGTGAGAGCAGCCCAGGAGTTTACCCATAGCAGTTGGAGTGAACCTCTGCGTACTACTACGTGGGTGCTTGGTGTCACCAACCTGAACTATTGACCTCACATGAGCCTGACTGGCTCTAGACTAGGCCTTCACTCTCCCCTGATCCCTTTTGTATGTAACACTACATGTAGCATAGCCAGTACTCAATGTTGTGGTATCATCTCATTTCAGTGCAGACAGTTCGCCTTCTGGAGTGAGCCAGGACCTAGGTTGCTCAAAGCCAGGTGCCTTGATGAGGCCTAATAGGGGAGGTGGGGAATTAGGCCTCCCCTGCTGAATAGTGCAATCTGAGAGTTCCTTGTTGATCGTAATGTGTAGCTTGATGAGTGTGAGGGGTGAAAGGAAGGGCTGGCTCTTCTCCCCACTCAAAGCCTTCTGTACTTCAGCTGTTTGGGGACACCTAGCTTGGGATGAAGCCTCCCTGTGAAGCTGGGTGCTGCAGGATGGCATGGTTTCTCTTTCTGGGAACAAAGGGGGCTTTGCACCATCTATGCCCTTTTCCCAAACAGTGTGTTTGTGCAGGCTTCATGCATGTGGCTAGGTGATCCCAGCCACAGAAAGGATATTCTGGGGTTGTGTTTGGCTGTTCTGTCAAGTCAGTCAAACTCCTCCTCCTCTTTTCTGTCCCAGCAGCATTGCACAGACTTTGCTGCCCTCAGCCACTTAGGTTAGGCAGACTTCCCGTGTCCTCCTCCCCCAAGCTTGCTGAATGTTACTTTTCCAGCAGATGCTTCTGGGCTTCAGGCACTGCAATTACATGGAGGGTCTGATCCTGCTAGGTGCTGAGCCACCTCTGTTACCTTGGGCACTCAGCCTTGCAGGACTGAGCACTTAGAGAGGATGTTATGCCATTTCAAAGAGGGTGGCTCTGTGGTCCTTGCTTCTACTATTTAGAATTCTTCTATATGTGGCATTGTCTTTACTATTAATTAAAAATATAAAAGTTTAAGTAGGGGCAAAACGGTGCACATCACTGAGATTTTTCAGGGTTAGAACTATTTTTTATTTTGCAGGTCATTACTACTGGCTGCTGGATTCAGCTAGGCAGCCAACGGTGTCCCCTCGTAAAATCACTGAGGGTTGGGGTATTCCATCCCCCATTGATACTGTCTTTTCCAGATGCAACTGTGATGGCAAAACCTTCTTCTTTAAGGTAGGGAAGTTATCTTGCTTAGTTTGAGTGTTTTAAAAGATTTCACAGATGCCTCTACAAATGAAAAAAACAATGAAGGGCTGTATAGCAAAGGGTAATAGTAAAGAAATAGGTTCATGAGCTCAGCTGACAACACACCTGTCTAATTGCCCAGTTTGCCTTAACGAGTATTCCTGTTGGCACTCTCATGAAAAAGGTCAAGGACTGAAGGGACATGCAGACTGAATTAACCCTTCTAAGGCAGTTACAGAGTATGCTGGTGAGCTCACAAAGGGTAGCTTTCGCTGCCGAGGCCTGTATTGTATGCATTCTATAGCCAGAGAATATCAGTCCTCAGAGTTGTCAAGCTGGATCCTTTCCTGTGCTCAAACACTCATTATATAGATATAAAACTGACTACCGAAACCATGGCAACAATATACTAGAATTAACAAGCTGCAGCTGTGTTGGGGCTGTGATACTCAGGCTTCCACTGATGCCTTAACATGGTTTCCTTTCCTATTGCCACAGTGTATGTCTGAGGTAAGAACCTGCAACAGGCAGAATGATCCCAAGTACTATGACAAGACAAAAATCCTCTTTGCAGCAGAGAATGCAGTGCTCTTTCTATGATTTGTAAGTTATATAGTATACAGTCCTTCAAGTGCACTGGGCCGGGAAAGAGAATTTCTAAGAAGGCTGCTGAGGTGTGCACATTTTTAGTACCACCTGAGGAAAAACCCTTTCTGAATGGCTGCTTTCTCTACTTGCCTGCCTCCTGAAGTACAGCAGCCTGGTAGAGCTCTCCATCCCCTCCCACCAACTTTCATAGGCGAGAAAGGCAACCAGAAAGAGCCCAGCAGCTCAGGGCACCTCCTCCCTTCCTGCAAGCAAGGGAAAGATGGCTCCTCAGCAACACTGAGCCTGGGAAGGTGAAAGAAGGGATCCTGCTACAGGCCCAGGTCAGGGAGTTGGGGAGGGGTGGTGGTGAAGAACCTAAGGATTGATGGGAGGGTTGGAGGCAGAATTAACTGATGGGGGGGTGGGTGTGATTTCAGACCACTTTAAGTACTGGTTATGTGTGAACAAACAATGGATATGGGTGGGGGATGCCTGCTCTTTAAGCCAGCTGCAGTGTAACAAGCACAGCTATGTAAAGTGCAGTCTTGGTACTTTTAACCTGCTCCTAACAGGAAAGGAGTGTCAAAGTACTCAAGTGTTGTTTGATGCAATTCCCACTGGAGGGTAAGAAATTCCTACAAAACAAATAGAGTAAGCTGACTGTACTATGAACAGAAGCTTCTTACTCAACAAATTGGCTCATTTGTATTCAGAATCTTCTGTTTACTGCAGTAACAAAACTAAGGCTATGTCTACACTACACAGCTTTTAGCAACACAGCTGTATTGCTAAAAGTCACGCAGTGTAGCCTCTGTTTATCGGCTTTCCTGCCGATAAAAAACTTGCACCCCCAACAAGCAGGGTTAGTTCTGTAGGCAGGAGAGTGCTCCTGCCGACAAAGTGCTGTTCACACCGGTGCTTGTAGTTGGCAAAACTTCTGGCTTTCGGGGGTGGGGGTTAACACCTCTGAAAGACAAAAGTTTTGTCGTTCAATTGCTAGTGTAGACAAAGCCTTTCTACTTTTTAATCTTGCTGGTACTGCAGAGCCAATGCAGCTAAGGGAGTGAGATGGCTTGTGAATCAACAGAACTGTTAAATATGATCAAACAGCAGCCTTCAGTGAAGCCTCAGTAACTTGACTGATATAGTTGCACAGGTATTACAGGGCATAATTTGAAAGCACTATGGTTGCACAGGTGTATGCCAGGGTGTAATTTGAACCAAAGTTTTTTATTGGTGATGAACAAGCAGGAAAACACACAAACCCAACTTGACTTTTATAGCCTAGAATGAGGTTAGAGGACTGGCAGTTAAGAAAAACATTACTTGTCAAATGAGCAAATTTGAGCTGAAGATTAAATACAAATATAAAATTTCAAAGATGGAGCCCTACAATGCCTTTTTTAAACGGGCATTTTTTCATAACAAAATCACAGGAAGGCTCTAAGACCATACTGCTCTTCTTATACAGGACAAGTCAATAGTTTTGAGAAACTGAACAACTGACAAATATTTCAGCATAGAGACTAAAGACCTCACAAGAGGATATGCATTTCCATAGGTGTGTTCATTCTTGTGAAAATAATGCTGTATTTTTAAAACTTATTAAAACTGACACTTTGTTGACCGAAAAGCTTGAATTTTGCATACTGCTGGCTTGGATGGCCAAGGCCTTAGTGCATGCTCTGGAAACCTGCAATAACAATTTGGCAATTGTTGACAGCAGGGCCGGCTCTAGGCACCAGCTAAGGAAGCAGGTGCCTGGGGCGGCAAATCTGAAGGGGCGGCACTCCGTCCGTTCTCGGGGTGGCACTCCGACTTCCCCCCCCCCCTTCTTCGGCAGCAGCTTTTTCTTTTTTTCTTCTTCTGCGGCAGTTCGGCAGCAGCTTTTTCATTTCTTCGGCGGCAGTTCGACGGCAGCTTTTTCCTTTATTCCTTCTTCAGTGGCAGCTGTTCATTTCTTCTTCTTCGGTGGCACTGCTGCAGCCACTTTTTTTTTTCTTTGCCGTTTGGGGCGGCAAAAAAGGTAGCGCCGGCCCTGGTTGACAGGATTCTATTGATATAGACATTTGTATTTATCAGTTTGAATTTTTCACATCCTCCTAGTCTTTTATATATATACTGTTTATAATTCAAATTAAATAGTTTATTTCTGGAAATATTGATGATTTGTTTATTGTTTTATGCGGGTGGAGGGAGGGGAGGAATTAGCAATGGCTCCTCTGCGACTGGGAGTCTGTAGTCATGAGGTCCACAGTTGGGAATAAATCAGTGGAGAGAGCAGAATCCCTATCTAATTCTTGATACATTTCTGCTTTCTAAAGGGTCCAGACTTAGGGCCTGAGAAAAGGATGGGCAGGTTTGAAAGCTGAAATCTCTCCTATGAGCTATTCAAGGAAAAATTCTGGTCTGAAATTGTTTGGTCAAAATGTTGGTTTTCAGCAGAAAACTTCAAAAAAACAAAAGCTTTATTTCATTTTAACTTAATGTTTTTGTTTTTGGAATCAGCAAATTGGGGTTTTCAAGATCCCTCCCCCCCTTTTTTTTTAACTAATGCAAAAGGAAGAAATATGTTAGTGTGAGTAAGTGGGGGGAGATTATTCCAAAAAACAAAATGGAAATCTAAACAAGTTTTTCACTGTTTCAAAATGTCAATTTGAAATAAAGACTTATTTAAAAATTTACTCCAGTAAAATCCACATTTGTGGGTATCAAAGCTTCCTGCTAAAAAGCTTCAGTTTTGATTAAACTTTTTGGAGGGAAAATTTCTCTCACACACAATTCTGACCAGAGCTCTAATGGAAGGCATAGGACGTGCCCATGGATCAGTCTTGAACTCTTTCAGGTCACCTTATGATACAAGTGAAGGGAAAACAGCAGCTGCTGTGCTTCAGTCTCCAGCTCCCTGCACCATTAACAATCCGGGGAGGGGGACATAAATAGTAGAGCAGGAAAAACGTTACTGATGCCATGAACCGCCCCCTGCTCCCCCAACCCGCACATGTTTTATCATAAGAGTAATTTATCTGGCACAGTTGGCAGCCCCCAGCACCCTTTTGGAAATGCACTGCATGTTCCAGTACGCTAATGATTACAGCAGCGCTAACCATTGGTGTTTGTTTCCTTAAGCGGAGTAATTTAAAATACTGAGTTAAACATAAAATCTGAATTCATTGTTACATTCTCTCCTTATTTTGATGGAAGTCACAATGCTGTATGAAAGAGAGCAAAAATTAGTTGTACAAAGTTCCTACTTAATAAAATGTAATTGTTTATTCTTCAACTCATTGTTGGGGAGTCCTTAATGCTATTTTCACCCTCTCTTCTCCCCCTCCATCTCAAGCTCTCTCTGGGATCCCTGCAAGTTCTTAATTGCACCCCCATCCCTGAAAATCTGCATTACATATAGCTAACAAAGCTATACTAATTTTTCACTGTATTCAGATGCTTTTATATTATATCCCCATCCCTTCATCTGTTTGTGCCTTTAGTGTTGTGATTAGCATCCCAGGGGAGCCAGCTGAGGTCACTCAATTAGGGTGAACTACAAAGAATGGGGCAGACAATCCCCAAAGTTGGTGGACATTCCAATACTTAGATTTACCAAGCCAGCACAAAACAGCTTCTATAATACCTCACTGGTTACCCAGAAACCAACAGCACAGTTCCCTTGAAGTAACCCAGGGTTGGGCCTCCACCCAGACACCCAAGTCAAATATGATGAGGATTACTGAAAATCTTCATCATATAAAAAAGTTTTACCAATTCCAAAGGATCGGACACATTACCTCCCAGGTTAATGAATATTTCAGATCTTACCCAAATACATGCTTACAGGCAATCCTTATTAACTAAACTAAAATTTATTAAAAAAGAAAAGAGTATTGGTTAAAAGATCAATATACATACAGACATGAGTACAATTCTTAAGATTCAGATTCATAGCCGAGATGGTGAGCTTTTTAGTTGCAAACAGTTCTTTCAGAATTAGTTCATAGGTTATAGTCCAATATTTATATTCAGGGTGGTCCAGTCAGGACTGGGATCTCAGCCTTGTGGCTTAAGCTTTCCCTGCATGAAGCTTCAAGCACAGCTGAGATAAAAAGGATTGGGACTCTAGGGTCTTTATACAGTTTTCTAGCAGCCACTTGATCATACAGTCCTGGGTGAACAATAGGCTTTTGATGTAACCTTCTGTTTCCTAAACCTCACTGGTAATTAACTACATGGATTAACATAAGATAATTTATCCATTAAGCACTTTACCACAAACTTTAAAGAGACATATAGACAATGACATTATTGCACCCAAGATTCATCTAAATGTTAATATTCCCTTTTGATCTCTGAATCAATAGCTAATGTGACAGACAGAAACTGTCTGTTTACATGGCTAACATTTATGAGTGTACACATACAATTAGTATCACTTCTAACAATATAGGTTTGCATTTTCAAAGTTCTAGCCTATTTACCATGGAATGGCCCTAATTACCATTTCTAACATGTCTCTACAGGTTGACTCTGGGTCAATTAGCCTGCAGGATGCTTAACCCCATGCATCACACTTCGTATAAGATTCGTTGCAATTATGTAACAGTGGTAGCAGCAATGATTTGCATTATTTTAATTAGCTAATGTCACATGTGTAACCCCTTCAAGGAGGCAATTGTCCTTTTTTCTGTGTTGTACAATACCCAGCACAATAAGGTTCTAATCTTGATTGGGGCCTTTAGACATTACTGTAATATAAATATTTACTAAGAGTCTAGAAGCAGTTTTCATTCAGCCTACCATGCCAGGCTAAAATATGCAGACCTTGCAAACAGATTAGTCTGGTAGTTTGGGTGGGAGTGATTTTGAGCATCGAATAGCAGCTGTGAAACATGGACTCTCTAGAAAGCTCAGCACTTAGCTTTAGCTGAGGTGGGGGAACTCTATCACAAAAGTAAAGTAACTGCTGGTAGGTGAAAAGGTTTGTGCGCTAATGGAGGCTTAGGGAGCCTGCAGAATAATCTCTCTTCAACATAAGCGATATTAATTTTTAATTTTGATGGATATACCAGTAATTATTTTGGCCAGTTTTATAATGTACAGTAATTAGATGTGGATTTTATAATCACCTGTGTAGTCTACATTGAAGCCTGTCAGCAATGGACGTTTTTTTCTCCTTAAGTAAAAGTTTCTGTTTAAATCCTCAGGGGTCCCAATACTGGCGTTTCACTAATGATGCGAAGGATGTGGGATATCCCAAACAAATTGCAAAAGGATTTGCAGGACTAAGTGGGAAAATAGTAGCAGTTCTTTCAGTAGCACAACACAACAAAAGGCCAGAATCTGTGTATTTTTTCAAGAGAGGTATGTTTCATGTCTATAAATGTTAGAAGTATTCTGCTTATTTCTTTTGGGAATAAAACTCCGCTCCACTTTCAAGTAAGACTGCATGTCTGGCAACAGATAAGTGATGACAACAGTACATAGTGCACCAGAAGATCCTGAGCTAACCTGAGGCTTCAGAGACAGCCTTTGAATGCCAAAGTGATCATGGAAGTTTACTTTTCAGGATACGGTTATGAGGAAGAGTTTTACCATCATTTGAACGCTATTCCAGTCACAAGTTAATGGGGCATGGTAAGGCCTGAAATAGACCAATCACCACATATCTATGTATGGAACGGTTTCTCAGTCATGGTTTCTTTCCTTGTAAAGCACTGGATTTCTCTTATTTGAATGGTATAGCATCTACACAGGAACATTTGAAGGAGCTGTTCAGATTAAAACAGCTAGGCAAGTAAAATAGACCCAATCCTGCAATCCTTTCCCTTGCTTCCACTCCCTTGAGGAATGGGAATTATGCAAGCAGAAAGCCTGCAGCATCAGGCTAGTGCCCTACAATTTCACCTTTTCTTCTCAAGGGGATTGATCCCATTCACGCTACTCAGAATAGTGCTTACTACCATGGATAGTCTCATTGACTTTAACAGAACTACTCACAGAAGTAAACAAATGTTAGGACCAGGTCCTGTTAGCATCATACTTCCAAGTTATATATGTAATTTTGAGGCATTTCAAGCTGAAAGTTTCCTCAATAGCCTTTGGACTCTTATCTTCCCAGCCTAGAAAGTTCATATTAGGGTACTGATGACATTTCTGATTCAACTGTTTTCACAACTGGAACAAACTTCTGCTTCAGGTGGCAGCGTTCAACATTATATCTACAATCAAGAACCAGCCAAAAAGTGCAAAAAGAAAGTATATGTTAGGTACCCATCTTATACACCCAGAGCTGTGATCAAGAGGAGACGCTTTGAACGTGCAATAAGATCAGCAATCATGTACCGCACACCAGTCATGTACCACACTCAGAGAATCAACCATAACCCATCCGGTCAGTTATATTTAATGTTAAATGGTTTTTATCTTCATTTTAAAATTAATAGTTTCTGAAGGACAGCATTTTTCATCTGTTCAACTTCTTGAATGTTTGCTTTTAAATCTCTTCATCCTAGCAGCTGTTCTCTCTCTCAGCTTCTCTTCCCAAGTTATAGCTTTGCACAGCCCATGTTTTAATATATTTTCCTAACTTAAAGCAATTTTCTTGTCTGCAGGAATATTACATCATGAGGTTAAAATAAATTCTTACTGGAGAGGATTTCCAAAAGTAGTTCACTCAGCTATATCAATACCTAACTACCAAAGGCCAGATGGCTATGATTACTATGTTTTCTCTAGAGGTAAGTTAAAGCTAAAACACGTTAGCTCAAATCTCAAAGGCAAGTGTAGTTTTCTGAAATGTGAAGTTACCTACCCTTTCCACTGCAAAAGAACTGCCAAGATGAAGTTAATGAGTACTAGGGTTCAGGCTTAAAAAAAATGGCAATAACTCAAGCTTCGCCCATAATCCCTGAATAAATGGATGTTTCTACTTAAAATGATCAGCAGAGAAATAGCTAGCTTGTGAAACTCAGTGCCACAAGACGTCAGGCAGATAGGATTAAAAAAGGATTGGACATTTATAGGGATAACAAGACTATCTGGAGTGGTCATTGTAATGACAAACCATTCAAGAATGAAATCCTCACACCACTGAAGTGGTAGGAGTTTTGCCACTGACTTCAGTTAAGTCAGGATTTCATTCAAACAATTCAGGATTTAAATCCCTGTGCTTCAGGGCATAAATCAACCTCTAATGGGGTTAAGGAGAAACTTTCCCTTTGGGAAGCATCCCGTAACGGCATAGTGAAGGATTTTGTTGTTACACCTACCTCTAAAGCACTGGATGCTGGAATAGGACCACCACTGCTCTGATCCACTATGACAATTCCTATCATGCCTATGAAATAAGTGAGACAATGCACACCTGTGGATAAGAAGGTGCCACTTTTACAGTTTTAAGAAAAGGCTTAAACTCTTTAGACCCTTCAGAGAAGTGCTGGCACAGAAATCAATTGAGCATGAGACAGCAAAGACAAAGAACATTCTCCCCTTAACTCTCAAGTCTTTAGCTGAGGGATGTTCAGTTGTTTAAAACACTATCTGTTCAAGTGCACCCAAATTTACAACTATGAAGAATGTCTTCTGGGATTTTTGAGTGTATCTGAATCAGCTGTGTTTGGGTTTCAAAAAGAATCATATCTCAGTATAACTCTGAACAGTGTGAAAGCTTCAAAGTAGTATCATAGAATCATAGAATCTCAGGGTTGGAAGGGACCTCAGGAGGTCATCTAGTCCAACCCCCTGCTCAAAGCAGGACCAAACCCAACTAAATCAGCCCAGCCAGGGCTTTGTCAAGCCTGACCTTAAAAACCTCTAAGGAAGGAGATTCCACTACCTCCCTAGGTAACCCATTCCAGTTCTTCACCACCCTACTAGTGAAAAAGTTTTTCCTAATGTCCAACCTAAACCTCCCCCTCTGCAACTTGAGACCATTACTCCTTGTTCTGTCATCTTCTATCACTGAGAACAGTCTAGATCCATCCTCTTTGGAACCCCCTTTCAGGTAGTTGAAAGCAGCTATCAAATCGCCCCTCATTCTTCTCTTCTGCAGACTAAACAATCCCAGTTCCCTCAGCCTCTCCTCGTAAGTCATGTGCTCCAGCCCCCTAATCATTTTTGTTGCCCTCCGCTGGACTCTCTCCAATTTATCCACATCCTTCTTGTAGTGTGGGGCCCAAAACTGGACACAGTACTCCAAATGAGGCCTCACCAGTGCTGAGTAGAGGGGAATGATCACATCCCTCGATCTGCTGGAAATGCCCCTACTTATACAACCCAAAATGCCATTAGCCTTCTTGGCAACAAGGGCACACTGTTGACTCATATTCAGCTTTTCGTCCACCGTAACCCCTAGGTCCTTTTCTGCAGAACTGCTGCCCAGCCATTCGGTCCCTAGTCTATAGCAGTGCATGGGATTCTTTCGTCCTAAATGCAGGACTCTGCACTTGTCCTTGTTGAACCTCATCATATTTCTTTTGGCCCAATCCTCTAATTTGTCTAGGTCCCTCTGTATCCTATCCCTACCCTCCAGCGTATCAACCACTCCTCCCAGTTTAGTGTCATCTGCAAACTTGCTAAGGGTGCAGTCCACACCATCTTCCAGATCGTTAATGAAGATATTGAATAAAACCGGCCCCAGCACCGACCCTTGGGGCACTCCACTTGATACCGGCTGCCAACTAGACAAGGAACCATTGATCACTACCCGTTGAGCCCGACCATCTAGCCAGTTTTCTATCCACCTTACCGTCCATTCATCCAGCCCATACTTCTTTAACTTGCTGGCAAGAATACTGTGGGAGACTGTATCAAAAGCTTTGCTAAAGTCCAGAAATAGCACATCCACTGCTTTCCCCTCATCCACAGAGCCGGTTATCTTATCATAGAAGGCAATTAGGTTAGTCAGGCATGACTTGCCCTTGGTGAATCCATGCTGACTGTTCCTGATCACTTTCCCCTCCTTTAAGTGGTTCAGGATTGATTCCTTGAGGACCTGTTCCATGATTTTTCCAGGGACTGAGGTGAGACTAACTGGCCTGTAGTTCCCTGGATCTTCCTTCTTCCCTTTCTTAAAGATGGGCACTACATTAGCTTTTTTCCAGTCGTCCGGGACCTCCCCCGATCGCCATGATTTTTCAAAGATAATGGCCAATGGCTCCGCAATCTCATCGGCCAACTCCTTTAGCACCCTCGGATGCAGCGCATCCGGCCCCATGGACTTGTGCTCGTCCAGCTTTCCTAAATAGTCCCGAACTACTACTTTCTCCACAGAGAGCTGGTCACCTCCTCCCCATACCGTGCTGCAGAGTGCAGCTGTCTGGGAGCTGACCTTGTCTGTGAAGACAGAGGCAAAAAAAGCATTTAGTACACTAGCTTTCTCCACATCCTCTGTCACTAGGTTCCCTCCCTCATTCAGCAAGGGGCCCACACTTTCCTTGACTTTCTTCTTGTTGCTAACATACCTAAAGAAACCCTTCTTGTTACTCCTAACATCTCCGGCTAGCTGCAACTCCAAGTGTGATTTGGCCTTCCTAATTTCACACCTGCATGCCTGAGCAATACTTTTATACTCCTCCCTGGTTATTTGTTCAATCTTCCACTTCTTGTAAGCTGTTTTTTTGTGTTTAAGACGAGCAAGTATTTGTCAAGAGACTTGACAAGCTGCCAGTATCTTTTTAAAAAGGGAACTGCTTTTATAAAAATGGGGTACTGTGACTCGACTAAGTGGCACAGTTTTTCAGGCCCTAGCTGGCTATAACTGTTATAGGGTAAGATTAGATAATTGCCAATACTCAAATTTGGGTGACTAAAAAAAGTAAATGTCCAAATGAAATGTTTTGTCTGGAAACTGATATTAAAGCCTCTCTCTCAACTACATGTGCATCAAGTGTGATATAATGTACCAGTTCTGCCAAAGTGACAATAAAAAGGGAAAGAGCATCTGATGTTAACTCAGCACATTAATCAGAGAGCTTTTTATGTACTAAAGACTTCCTCGATCTGGAATTTTAATTTCCACTCAAACTGCACTTCTCTCATTGCAGATCAATACTACAACGTGGATGTGGCCAGCAGAATAGCAAGATCAGTTACCTCTCGGACTGGGCAGACAGTATCCAAGGACTGGTATAAGTGTCCTAAAGATGATTTGTAAGACAGGATTTTAAAGAAAGAAGCCATTTTAATTTGAGTTTGTCTAATTTTATTAATAAAGACATTGAAATGTGCGCACATCAATCTACGTACAAAATGCTGCTTTTAGCGCTGCAATCATTACACTTAAGCAACAGTAGCCAATCTGACAGTCTGTATACACAGCTTCAATTACTTTACAGAACTTTTAACTAATATTGCCTCTGTTTAGGCCTCCTCTGCCTCCCATTGCATGAGTTACACCTGTGTAGGGAAAGAGAAGAGTATTAATGCAAGTACTTTTCCTCACTCCAATAATCAAACATTGTCAGTTTGCTACTTTGTTTGGTGATGAGATGAGTGTGCAGTGGAAAATTCTGTTAGCAATCTCTCTCTCTCTGTGATGGCCTAGCACAAGGAGGTACTACTGTGGACTTTCATTCCATGGGCCAGAAGAGTGACAACCACAGCAGGCTCAATTATGGGTGGAGAGGGTTACCCTCCTTTTTCAACAGCCAGCCTTTTGGTTAATGTGTGACAATAGATGGGATTGCAATGGAAATTCCTTCTAGTTTTGTAAGTGCATTTATTATGGTTAGATCCACAGCATCTGAATGTTAACAGATGTATCTGCACTAGCACAAATGTATGCAGAATATTTAATATTTATGTTGATGAATAAATTTAATCTGGGTAGGGTTTTTTTAATGTGGGGGTTGTTATAGTTAAAAATCATTAGTAGCAATCAAAGTAAAATCTGGAGAATACTTTTCTTTAAAAAGCAGCATAATGATTCCAGACATCATCTCAACTAAAATCTTAAATTTGAAATAGGAAAAGTGTGTTAGGAGTAATCTTAAAGATCAGAATTGTATCATATCAAGCTTATGTCCTAGCGATAAATCGCCAAAAAAAAGTAAGTTTAAAATCTACTGCAATTTATACGCCTTCTAAAATCAGAGCCAGGAGCTACAGAAGAAGGAAGTTTTCTGTAGTCTTTTTGCCTGTCAGCCAAATGCATGCTTTGGATAATATATATTGAAAGCTCTGTGGGGCAGGGACCCTGCATTATTCAATGTCTCATCATGTATACTTATGGTGGCATTATAGATATCCAGTTTCAAAAGGGTTAAGAAAATTAAGAGGTCATTTGAAAGAGTACAGACATAGTCACAATAATTATAGCATTGACAGCCACTTACCCCTCTGTCTGTTAAACTGACGACCACGAACACCAGTTCTTAATGTTGGTGGCTGAAGTCTGACACGCCGGAAAGGCTTTGGCTGATTACTGCTTGTGTCTGTAGAGAAGGAAGAGTTTCAGAAAGAATATATAAGATTGTTACTGCAGTATAATTTGTAACTGTTAGTGAGTCCACCGCTTAATTAACATACAGCTAGACTTGTCTTTCATATTTTAAAAACTTGAGGGTGCAACATATTTCATTAACATCTTCTCTAATAATAATAATAAAGCCTCAGATTGAACAAGTATGTTTGTTTTCCTTTGATTTCTTTTTTACTCACTAGCTGGGTTAAATTACTTGGAGCTAAGACCAAATGCATCTAATTACAATCTTGCCCTTTTACTTTTGCATTGCTTACATCACATCCCTTTAAAAAATTCCACTGGGACTAAATTTTGAATCCCATACTCACAAGAGTAGTCCCACTGAAGTACATAATCACAACTCCAGGAAGGAATTCCCAATCTGACCCTAAAATTTTTTTTTGAAGTGAGTATCCTTCAAGGTATTTTAAAAAGTTCTCTCTTAGAAGATATTTTGTTTTGTTTCCTTTTTTATCTCCATTAGTTACTGATGACAAAAATATGGTCCAGATACTCACAGTCTGTTGCCCTCACCAAATGGAAAAGGAAATTAAATAGATGAAAAAATGTCGAACTCTCCAAAGATTCACATGTCCATTTTATTTCAAAATGGAGTGACAGACTAATGGTTGGTAGACCAATGGATTAACAAAAGAATAAAGCTTTGCATCTGTGAATACTCATATGCCCATCATGTTACTTGTAATTTTTCACTTAGTAAAGGGATATTTTAACACAGTGCCTCCCAACCTTTCCAGACTACTGTACGTCTTTCAGGAGTCTGATTTGTCGTGCATACCCCCAAGTTTCACCTCACTTAACTACTTGCTTACAAAATCAGAAAAACATGAGAAAGTGAGGAATGTTTTTTAGTAATAGTGACACTTTATTTTTACCATATAATTATAAAATAAATTAATTGGAATATATTGTACTTACATTTCAGTGCATAGCAGAGGTGAAAGTACGCCGGTATGCCCCGGTGCGCCGTACCAGGGCGGTACGGCTTCCCCAGGCAGCAATTTAAAGGGCTCCCAGGCCCTTTAAATTGCCGCCAGAGCCCTGCTGCCGGAGCTCTGGAGTAGCGGCGGGGCTCCAGGGGTTATTTAAAGGGCCAGGGCTCCCGCTGCTTCTACTGCCCTGGGCCCTTTAAATAGCCGCCGGAGCCCCGCCACCGCTACCCCTGGTCTCCAGGGGCTATTTAAAGGGCCGGGGCAGTAGAAGCAGGGGAGTCCTGGGCCCTTTAAATAGCCCCCGGAGCCCTGGGGTAGCAGCGGCAGCTGGGGGATCCGGCAGCGGTTTAAAGGGCCCAGGGCGGTAGCGGCGGCCGAGCCCTGGGCCCTTTAAACTGCTGCCGGAGCCCCTGGCTGCCGCTGCTACCCCGGTGGGGGAGGGCACTTACCTCCCTGCCCCTTCCGCCCGAGACCCTGCCCCTTCTGGGGGGCCAGAGCCAGCCCCAACCCAGCCCCGTACCGGTAAGTCCCTATTTCTACTTTCACCCCAGTGTATAGTATACAGAACAGTATAAACTAGTCATTGTATGAAATTTTAGTTTGTACCGACTTCACTGGCTAGTGCTTTTTATGTAGCCTGTTGTAAAATTAGGCAAATATCTAGATGAGTTGATGTACCCACTGGAAGACCTCTGCGTACTCCCAGAGGTATGAGTATCCTTGTTGAGAACCACTGTTTTGGCAAACCTGTGATTATTTATAAGCAACCCAGATGTCTTAGAGGTTTATCCATGTTATCAACAAAAATCAATACAATTCTTATGGTGGAAGAAGTTCCAGATTCAGGATAAATACCACTCATCTGCCTACAAATTGCCACCCTATCTTATACAATGCTGCCATAATGATTAGAATTCACTCATAATTCAACCTGTCAACACACTGCTTGAGAAGGGGTGAGAAAGTTGAGTGTATTCTTAATGATGGCCACACCACTAACCTAAGTTTCCTTTTGACCTACTACGGAGACAACAATAAGAATTAAAGTTATGCTTCAGAAGGGACATTAAATGTTCAAAATAGTTGGTCTTTGTTGGCAAGGAGACCAAACTATGTGTATTGCACTGGGAAAAGGCTTGAGGTACAAGCATCCTACAAAAGAGTATGAAGCAATCTGAATTAGGAAGGAAGCCAATACCTGCTGATGAGCTGGAAGGAGGATCCTGACTGGTGGAAGGGAGGTCTGACTCATCAGATGCTTGAACAGATTCTTCTTCTTGCTGGCTATCAATTTCTAGACCAGCTTCTGATGTAATTCTGGAACATAAAAATTCAGGTGTCGAACAATGGTGATAAAACTAAAGAAAAATCGATAATCCCCTGAGAGCACAGATAATTTTGTAATTTAACAGGAAATTGATTTTTGTTTTACCATGGGTATTTTCATACACACACTTCACTTTTTTTCTACCTTGTTACCAGAAATTAGAGATATTAGTATTTTAAAAATAAAGGCAGACAAATCCTCTTTGGCACTCATCTACCCCCCACTGCACACCACCAGGGTGACTGCCTGATCAGAAAAATAAGGAAGAAAAAAAATGAAGTTTACTTGGGTGCACTTGAGTAAAACCATGTGGCATGGAAGAATTTATACACCAATCTGCACCCAATATTACAGAGGGCAGTGGGTAAGGGGGAAGTAAATATTTAATTTAAATGGAACCCATTAAGACTATGCAGTATGATCCAGTATATGAAATGTAAAGGCTGGGAAAGAGTGATGGTTCCTAGGGTTTTGCCCAAAATGTCCTTTTCAGTGCAATACATAAAAGGCTTGGATTAATGATTTTTCAAAAAGCCAGTACCAAGACAGTGAAAGGCAATAACAAAGCTATCTTAAAGAGCACTCTACAGAGTCCAATGGAAGGACAACTAGAATTAACGAAATAAAAATAAAATCATTTTAAACAATCTATGGGGCTGCTTGGTTGTATTTTCTCCACTTAACTCCCCATTTGTGCTGTTTTATTTCCCCTGCCTGGGTGCAGGACTTTACATTTGTTAATATCAAATTCTACCCTCTGCCAGAAGCCCCACAGCTCTCCAGGTCACTCTTAGTTTGTTTTTGTCCTGTATGTCTCTAATTCTGGTGATGTTCCAAATTTTGCTCACACTTGAACTTCAAACAACACACAAGAAAAAAGCATTTAGCAGCTGAGCAGAGAGATGCTTTAAAAAAAAATTAGACAGGTAAAAAAAAAGCTTCTGGAAAGCCGACAGTCCCAGATTGGGCTCCAACTATCACTGAATAAAGCCTGACGGATACTTCACTACTGTTATAGAAACAGATCCACAAGTTAGTTGAAGTGCTCAGCAGACCAGTTTTGAGAGCCACTGCATCAATCCATTTATCAAGGAAATGCATGCCCAACTCACTCATGCTCTGGGTGTCCAGAAAGGGTTTATATTCTTTTAAAAGATTTACATTTTGTTGCTGTTATTTCTGAAAAGTAGTAAAATTAAGTTGTTCGGAAAAAAAGGAAATCTGACACTGAGTTGTGACAGTTTTGAGATGTCTAGAAATTCTAGATCCCACTACCAGCGCCAGAGGTTGAATAAGCCTCTGATTCAGAGTTTAATTCTTGTTTTCCACTGCAAGCGGATTATCTTGTGAACATCTTCCACCATAAAGTGGAAGCCACACTAATCCTGTTTTCAAGATGAATATAGTTCAATACAGGGAGACCAAAAGAAGAAGTTGGTATTGAAGGAGGCAAAAGGTCACCAGATTCATTTTACAACTAATTTAGGAAACCACTCAGTGCCGGTGATCCCTCCCTGCCATGGACCAAACAGAGCTAAGATTTAACAGACACACTCAAACAATGAAATGCAATGAAAGCATGTAAAACTAAATCTCAAATACAGAATTAAGTCTTAATCCACTCAGTAGTGTATCTTACCCTTCAGATTCTGCCTCCACAAAAACCTCATCCCCATCATCACCCACTCCAGATTCAGTAGTAGTGGATAAACTGCCAGTGGATGTTGTCACCATTGGAACAGACTGAGAAGCATGCTCTGAAGGATCAGCTGTGGTACTTTCAGTAAAAACAGTCACTTTAAAAATAAAATCAGGAAAAGCAGTTAAGAGAGAAGGGTTTTTTGTACTTATACCCAATTTATTAAAATACTGGGTACTACAAGAACTCCATCTGCAGTAATATTTTCACCATAGCAATAAACAGTAATATTATGCATTTTGTTAGGAAGTCAAAGCATCTAATATTATCATTACACTTTGCAATACTGATTCTCACCTGGTGCTGCAACTTGCAGCGGAGTTGTTGGGACACTGCGGCCACCAGATTCTTCTTCATGGGCAAGGAAGAGTGGTGTTTCGTACATTCCTAAACCTACAACAAACAACTCTTGATATTAAGGATGTAGTGAAAGCCTGTTAGACAGCAGAAAATTATACAATTATCTCAAGGCAAACTAGTTACAGTACAGTACTAGTCCTAGTACAATCCCAATGTAATCTATTGGTTTGTATTTAAATACTGAGACTGAGTAATTGAGATTACTCAAGAGTAAACCTAGTTTGCACTTATGTAGAACCTTCAGCCCAAAGTTCTTCAGTATTAATGAAATAAACTACACTCCCACTTGAAATAAAATATCTCTATTTTAAAGACAGGGAAATAGATGCAGATGAGTTAAGTGACTTGTCTAAGGTTATACAGGGAATCAGTGAGAACTAAGAACCAAACCTAAATCTTCTGATGACTGACCTGAGCTTTAACCATTAGATAATGGTTCCTTTGACCAACTTGGAATTTTTTTTTCAATTCTAGGAGTGAAAATCCTATTAATTGTACATATGCAACTTAGTTTAAACGACTTAGTTTAAGTATCAGAGGGGTAGCCGTGTTAGTCTGGATCTGTAAAAGCAGCAAAGAATCCNAGTTTAAGCTACTTAAAACAAAGATAAGTTATTTCCAAAGTAAATGTGTCACTCAGTAATTTATTTTACAGAATTTAAGGTTGAACAGAAGTAGTCTGAGCCTTCGAGCAATCTGAATATTTTTTACTCTATTTTTTTTAAAACAGCCCATCCTTTAAGCTTTGTTTCACTCCCACTCGATTAAACTGTCATATCCTTTTCAGATGAATATTGGAAGATCCCATGATATTTACTGTTTACTTGAAATCTGTCAGACTTTTACTACTGCAAGAGAATCTCAACCAGGATCAATTTATTTTAGAGCCAAGTCTTGCCAAAAAGGCCAGAAAGTAATATTGTGCTGCTAAGTACCCAGGTTTGTTAACATGAGATAATTTCCCCTAAATTTATTGAAACCTATGAAAAGAGACAGGCACTGGGTAATTATGCAATTATGAAAATGTCTCATTCGGGAAGCTTGTGAAGGCCTTACATACAGAAATGCCATCAAGTTGAGTGTATGTATGCATGCATGCAATGCAGTAACTTTTGAACTCTAAATCCAATCAATTCCAAAATTCCAGGGAATGTTCTAGGCATCAATGGCCACCCTGTTGATTTTGGATAAAACTGAAAAACTCAAAGAGTGAAAACTGTGGATACATGAAGCCACTGCCAACTCTTTAGCACAAACCAGACACCTCGAACACCTCTGCAGTTGTCTGAAGATCAGACTAGTTGACACCACCCATTAATGCCTTCCAGCACAATAATACTCCTATCTCATCTCTGTCTATCCTCTCAGTTCAGTTTAACATGTTGACACACTAAATGACTGATCTTCCAGTCAGAAAAAAAAATAATGGTGGTGGGGTAGGGGCGTACACACAGATCCTGCCATGATGGAAATGGTGTGGGGGGAAACTGAGAACGCTGGAATAGGGGGCACACAGAACTCTTAGAGGGAGAAGGTTTGGGGACCCTGGTATGGTGGGAGGGGAAAAGAGGGCATAGGGGTGCATACAGAGCCCATGCCATGGGGAGGGGAAGAAAGGGAGACCCTGGAATGGGAGAGAAGGACGGTATTTGGTACACAAAACTCCTGGCAGGTGGGAGGCTGGGGGATCCTGATATGGGTGGTGATGAACACAGATCTTCTATCATAGGGAATGGGAGGCATAGGGGAAGTGAGAATGGGCATGCACATAGAGCAGCTGGGTAGGGAGGAGAAAGGAGGAGTCTGGTATGAGAGAAAGAGGAATGCAGGGCACACAGAACACTTGTCTGGGGGAGACTGAGGGAATTCAGGGAGTCCCTGGATATGAGGGATGAGACAGTGGCACACAAGAGGCTTATAGGAAGATTGGAGGAATGCAGGGAGCCCTTGGTGTGTGCAATAAGATCTGCCTACACAAGCTATAAAACATGCAATCCCCTAGCAATTTTTCTTTTTCCAAAGCTTATCTTTTAGTGATGGTGCTGTACTTCTCAACAAAATATTACTGCCCTCAGTTCTTGATCTTCTCTCCGTTTTACTTTTTTGACTCTTCTCAATCCACTACTTTGCTCAGTGCCACCCCTACAATGAGTGGTTTAGCAAATCTCTTACAGTTGCTTCTGTGCTGCCAGGAAGGCATGGAAGGGAGACTGATTGCTGCAGAACAGCAGCAAGGACAAGAATGAGCAATTGCCTGCCCACCATCATAGTGGACAAGGGCCTATCTATCTCAAAGACTTGCTCTCTTCTGTACTCTACCACAACAGCTCTGATCATAAGGAACACACTGACGCTGGATGTCCCCAGGTTCAAGCTCATAGGAGTTGAAAGCATTTTCAGTGGGCTATCATATTCAGTCACAGCTTCAGGCTCATCTTTATCTAGCTACCTTCAAGAACACAATGCCAGCCCTATTCACTAGCTTTGCAATAATGAAGTTAGAGCACAGCTTAACAGTATCCCTCCTGGAAGCAGAGACTAATCCAATTGGGAAATAGTTTAAAGTGAGACAGGGTAGTAGAGATTTGGTCTTTGGAACAGATTAATGTTTCGTATGTTATGCGTGGAAGGCCCAGATACAGCAATACACACACGAGAGTGACAGTAACAAGAACTTTCTTGTGGGACATTGAGGCTAATCTACTGAGTACAATAGATCTTGATACACCTGAACCAATGGTGAGAAGATCGACAGAGACACACATCAAGACATGCTAGAGAACTGTATGCTGTGCAATTTGAAAGCATCTGTTATATTTTGTGTGTTTTAATTTTGCTTGAGTGAAATCATATTTCAATTTGTCACATATGGTGACGCAGGCAGTCTCTGCCTGACAACACAATGGCTCAACAAGCTACCTACTTCACTGAGTTAGTGTTGGTTTTCCCAATACTTGTACATGCTATTCTAAATGGCTAAACATAGGCTTAGCAGAATTAATTTTATAATTTTAACAGATAATATTCATGTTTATTTAAGCAACTTTTTATTTGTATCAATTTATATTTTCACAGTTGCTGGAAATTATGGAGGTGGAGGGTAAGACAATTATTTAACGACAATAGATTTTGAGATTCAGAAAACTTAAAGCTTTATAAACATGAAATCACAAAAAGTTGTCAACATCACATGTCAAAATATACAAAGTAAACATCCTTAAAACAAACTAAGCTCTCAGACAAAGTAAGAAAAATTCTGCTTATCTTTAAATTTCAATCATCATCAATTAAAATATTTTTTCATTGGTTTGTGTATGTATGGTGAAATACCGTCAATCATCCTTACATTAATAGTAGTTACAAATGACAAAGCTAACAGTACTAGATAAGCAAAACATCTTCTCTGCCTCCTTAGTCCTTCTACCCTTCCTACAACTACACAGAAGTACAGACAAGGATATAGTTGGAATGGAGGTGACAATTACCCAAGCTTGATTAGTTTCTCAAGCTGTTTATATTTTTTCTAACAATCATAAAACAAAGGTATTACACAGATTTACCTCCTTGTGATGCAAGCTGGCCAAGATCGGAGTGGCTGGAACTAGTCTGTGGCATATCTTCTGGAGGCCCAAACCTGAATCTGGGAACTCCAGCAACCTGGGGGGAACTACAAAGATGCATAATGTGCTGTAAACACTGTTTAATAAACTAAAAACTATAATAAAATTATTTTAATTGAATAAGGAAAACAAATTATCTATGATACAAATAAGATTAGTATCCAAACATAGATAACACTTAGTTTTATCAGCATTATCCAAAGTAATTAGTTTCTCCATTACAGCTGCATCAAAATGATAGGGTCAAAAAATACTCCACTAGTAAGAAAATAGTAAAATCGCTTTCAATTAATACTGTAACATTTAAATAGCTCCTATGGCTTTACACAACTAATTTGTAAGTGGCCTGCTGAGCATGTCCTCCACTCTCCTCTATCCAAAGTTGGGATAAGCAACTATTCTTCACAGCAGCTTGCTAGTGTATTTTAACTGAACTTTATAGTCAATATTGAGAAAACATGCTTTTGTCACTTCTAGCATTAATGTGAATGTGCAAAAGAGGGGCTCAAAGTAGCATGATAACCCACTGTTGCCCTAGTAATTTAACTGTATGACTTTTTAAACAAATAGGTTACACTAGATTAGAATGTGATCAGAAACATACTTTTCTGAACCCCGTTTTATGATGTACAGTTCAAACAACTCAATATTTGTGACTTTCTCTTAACCATCTAGTAGATGGAATGCTATTTAGTATCTTACTACACAATCACTAAATCATTATATTTTCATTTACCTTTAAGCAAAGAACCATTCAACTGTTAGTAAAAGGGAAATATACAACAGCACTTGCTTTTATTATTATGACTTCTACGTACTGAATTGCTTCTGCAAATCCATCTGTACGATGTGGTACCACAAGAGTTGGGGTGCTTGGAACTGTCCTGTCCTCATCATCAAAAAAGTGTTGCTGCTGAAAAAAATATTAAGATCAGAAGCTAAAATATATTCATTATTCCTACTCTGCTTGCTTCTAAATAAAACATCTACAAAGGTTGTTCCCTCCCCAAAAAATAGACGTATCCGCTTTAACCACTATTTGTCTAGTCAACAGTGTGAAGGGAACCAATGTCAAAATAAAAAAGTATTTTAAAAGATTGATTCCTAAAAAATAGTAATAAATATTGGCTGTGTCTAAACTGACCCAGATTCTTAAGGGTTTTTAGCTTCATCTTATACTTAACACACCTTGCCTGGTATTCACATTTGGAATAAGTTAAGGGATGGAAGTGCCATTAACATGAAAACCAGAGCTTGACTAAACTTATCTGCAAGGTTACACAAACACCCAAGGAATTCTTTACTGCTCTGGTAGTCTTATAAGACTACAAAGTTCAGAGTGCTCTCTCAATAAAGGTTTTTTAGGAGCAGACTGCCATTTACTTACCATGCCCCCTATACCAGGAGTTAGTTGAAGCCCACGTCCCACTGACTGCCTCCGAGTCATCTGGATTCTCTTTATGGTAAAAGGAGGAATAAAGTGGTATAAATGTTTCCTGGGGATTCTAGCAACATGCAAATATCTTCAGGAATAAAGTTTAGTGATAAAAGGTAAATAAAGAAATTATTTTGGCTTTCTACCAAAAAGCATGACTTGAATAACAAAACCAGCTAGCATATTTTTGTTTATTGGTGAAAGCCATATTCCAGATATATTTCATCATGCACTTAATTCCTATAGTTAAAACAATCCCGAATCAGGTGGAAGCAACTATTTTACAAAATGGGACAATATAACACCCAAAAGGGGGGAAATTAATATAGGAACTCTTTCTGAGAAAAGAGGAAAGAGTGTTTCAATGGCATTTAAATCATTTTCACAAGACACAATTTTAGTATAATCTAAACAAATGGTTCAGTGGTTTAGCATTTAGTGTAAAAAGTGCTCAGAGCGTTTTTTTTGTGCACTTCATCACACACAGAAAGAGCACAATAAACCAAATGAAAAATTTATGAACAATTATAATTGTGTTTAAGTGAGAACTATTAAGGTCAGTTTAATTTTTTTCCTAAAAATTTCAAGTTCTGAGCATGGAACTGTCAAAACTTCTGGCATTCATTCTTCAACTCTCTTGGTGCTCACTGTACTGTGGAGGAAGCATGCTCAGCACAGCTCACCACTTAAATTCTCAAACCAATTAAGCAGCAGTGCAGATCAACTCTCAAGGAGACCTAGTCAAGGCAGACTAAGTAGAAGCCTACTGACAGCTGCATTCAACATTTCTCAGTGTAATAAAGTATGCAAGGTCCCATACAGATTCAGGCCACAGAATTTCCCCAAAACAATTCCTAAAGCATCTCTCTTACAAAAATTAAATCTTGTTTTAAAAATTGCCAGTGATGGAGACTCCACCACAACTATTGGTAAATGGTTCCAATGATGAATTACTCTTATTAAAAATTTATGCCTTATTTCCAGCCTGAATTTGTCTAGCTCCAACTTCCAACCATGATCAATGCGGTTTCTGGTCTGTCTTCTTTCTCCATTCTTTCCCCATTCTCTTATCTATCCCACCTCTTTTATCTCATCCTTCCTTGTGTGCTACCTTTTTTCTCTCTGCACTTTTTGTTCTTTATTTTTTCTCTATTCTTCTTTTCTATCTATTCTTTCTTGGGGCAGAGATGATTTGAAATTTGGAAGGTGTTGTTACATGTACCTAGCTGAGCACAGGCCTTGCTCCTCTTCCCACTCTGCAATTTGTGCTTCCAATTCAGCTCCCCATCAGGCTACACTGAGGAAAAGAACCCTGATTTTCAAGAGAGGACGAAAGTACAGGGAAAATCATTGTCTCTGTCCTCACTAGCTGCAACATTTTCCACACCTCATGCATGGGGTGGGCTCATACACTGAAAGTCAAGGAGAGATCCTGTGACACTGCAGGACTCATCTGTGTAGCACTATGCTTTTAAAAACAGCCGCTTTCCAACCTTCCTTACCCACTGCCAGGTCCAACCATGAAATATAAGCATGTTAGCTGAAGTTTCTGGTCAAGTGGAATAGTTAATGTTGACATGTAATCTGTCATTAGGGTTCAGAGATAAACACCCCATAGAAATAAACTGGAACAGTGCATACCTCTCAGAACAAGGGGACTGTAAAGAATTAGCTCACAATCAGGAGGCTTCTTTTTGCAACCATAAGGGTAAGACTTACTTTTTCTTTTTTTTTTGAAGTGAAAGCTTAAAATTCTGTAGAATCTTAAGATGTCACGTACAGCTCAAAGGCAAGGCATTGGGCACAAAAAGGTTAGCTGAGAAGACAGTGGGAGTTTCCTTATGCCACCCCTGCATCCGGGCAAAGAATATTTAACAAAAATCTGAGCCAGATCTTGCTGAGTTACAGTCTGCTCAAAAACTACTTTTAGAGTGGAAATACTGACAAGTATTGACTAGAACAGTGCTGGTATAATCATTTCAAGATACACACCCATCACTGTTGCCTTACTGCTTGTAATGGTCATTTCATTTGTACAGCTAGTAAGTAAAATCACGGCCATATTTCAAGAGATGAGAAATTTAAGTTAATTTGCTCAGCTGTTTCAATTAATATCTGTATGTTTCCTTTTTGTAAGACACCATATAAAAGTAATACAGTTGGACCAAATACACAGGACTAACACCTTATTTACAAAAAGCTACGTAATTAAGTAGTTTCCTTAATTTTCTAAAGCGTTGAGTGATTTCCTACCTGTACTGGTGGTCCCAGTTCCTGGGGTGGAGCATGAATAGTCAGTCGTGGGGGTAGAGGATGTGGTGGTCTGCGTGGTGACTGAGGTGGCCGAGGAGCCTGCCTCTCTGAGGCAGATGTTGGCTGCTGTTCTCTTGAACTTTCATGGGAGAAAGTTGACTCTGCAGCACTTGTACTTCCTTCGCCTAAAATACAAGGAAATATCACACAATAAAAACACTGTACTCCACAAATCTATGACCAGAGTAATTCAGGCAGTACTTCTTTTAATTTACTGTCCTTAGTTGCAATGACAGAAGTATGACAACTTAAAAAATTTGATGTACACTGTAATACTTTATAAAGAATATGGTGTCACTTCACCCACTACCCAAATGGAATCAATCCTGAAGCATGAGTAGTTTGAGATGAAGCTGCAATAAAAACTTACAGAACATATACCAAAATTAAAAATCAGATTAACATGCTAAAACAGACATTTCTACGCTTGCAAAAAGCAGTAATTGACCAGCAGTGACAACTGAACAGTGCCCAGATTTACAAAGTCATTTGAAAGACAGCATGTCTACAAGTTAAAGAAATAATTAGCACCATGATAGGCAACTGTTCACCAATGACTCAGAGGGAAGAGGATCATCTACTGAATCATCAACAGCTCTTTCTGCAAGTAATGTTTTCCATACAAATATTGAATACACCCAGTGCTAGTTAGCTTATAGAATTTTACTGGAGCACACCCCAAAGTGGGCTCCACTAAATCTACCTTTTCCACCTCAAATTCAAAAATACATGTTTTAACAGAAAGAGCTCAAAAGGCTTGCACACGTCCCCCCTCATAACAAGAGACTTTAGAGATAGCACAGATTAATTGTACCACTGTTTTGAGAGTCTGCTGCTCTCTGGTTGCTTTCTCCACCTCCCATGCTCTCTTCAGTTTCTGTACAAGGATCTGTACCGTCAGCACCCTAAAAATAAATAAAACAGTGATTCAGTGCAAAACTCCACCCAGGCCAATAATTGAAAGAGAACAGAAAATGCTCATATAGGAAAGATGAAAACTTAAGAAATTTTATATACCGTACATAGTTGTAAAGAACAACCATGTATACATTTACACAAGTTTTAAAACCTATCTATATCAAAATATCATTTGTTCAGTATGTTTCAACTAATAAACATTATTTGTTAAGAGTTACACTTGGCTAGCTTCACAGCTACCATATTCTAGTATTATAAAGCTTATGCTGTGTCCTGTACTTTGTATTATCCAACCTTTCCACACATTGAAAAGTTTTTTATCCAAGAAGAAAACCAGTTGCAACATGAACTATATTTATCACCTAACCACAAAATCCAATTTACTTGGATCAATTCAAATTAAGGTTTTCCTTTCTCAACATGTGGATTACAATAGAAACAAGCTGTAATATCACAATTACCTCAGGAGAGCTCATATGCCTACAAAAGGTTGCTACTCTTACCTCAGCATCATCTGCTTCATATCCATCATTGCCATCAGCACTCCCAGTTCCTTCATTACTATCATCACCTTCATCCCCCATTCCTGTATCTTCATCATCATCTTCATCCTCCTCTTCCTCATCTTCATAATCCTACAAATGTAGCATAACACAGCTCTAGGAAAAGCCCAAAAGGATAATATCTAGCTCTTATATAGTACTTTCATCTATAGATCTCAAAGCCCTTTACAAAGGAGGTTAGTATCATCGCCATTTTAGAGAATGGCTAAATCATTTTGTAGTGTACTATGAACAGATAGATTTTCTCTAAAGGTCTCTTTCTAGAGATGTTCAGAATTCATTTTTAGGCATATACAAACTTCAAATGTAGTAGGTCAAGTGAAAAATTTGATTGTCACCTGGAGTAGTGTGCAGTGACAGAGATGCATGAAAAAGTTTATACAGTGACTAATTAAAATATGCCTGCTTCAAGCTAGTTCTCTTGGGTTACAGACTGTGTCATTGTATGTGTTTGTACAGGATCTGGCATAATGAGGCTGGGATCCTAACTGGGGTCTCAGGCTCAACCTCTCTAATCCGGCACTCCCTGGTCTGGCAACGTCCATGGTTTGGCATAGGCGCCGACTTCGTGGGTGCTCCGGGGCTGGAGCACCCATGGGGAAAAATTAGTGGTGCGGCACATCCACCAGCGCAAAGCTCCCCCTTCTCCCTGCGCCTCTCATGCGCTGGCGGCCCCACGCTTACCAACTCCGCCTCCTCCCTCCCAGCGCCTCCGGAGCGCCACAAACAGCTGATTTGCAGCGTTCAAGCTCCAGGAGGGAAGAGGAGGAACTGGGGCCGGTGGCTGGGACCCCAGGCAAGGGGCCGATGGCTGGGACCTGGGGCCGGCATCGGAGCTCCCAGGCGGGGGGCCAGTGGTCGGGACCGCAGGTGGCAGTGGGGCTCCCGGGCAGGGGGCCACGCTGGGTGCAAAGCCTGGGGGTGCTGCAGCATCTCTTCCCCCCCCCCCCCCCCCCCCCCCCCCCCCNGAGGGTGCCGGACTAGAGAGGTTTAACCTGTATAAATAAGTTACATTAATAACAGAAAAACTCAAGGTATTTGGTAATGTCAGTGTGATATATTCTGGGGGTTGGTTGGTTTTTATTTTTTTTTTGTGAAGCAAGAAATACTAAGGATTTCACTTAAGGATAGGATTTTTTTTTTAAAAGTTACTTCAAACTTATTTCTGTGCTGAAAATCTCTCCACAACCTGGCTAGCAGAGACATTTCATTATATAAATGAGTGCTTCAGTCAACTTCACAACAGTTCAAAAATCAAGCTGAGTTGAGTAAATAAATTTAAATGTCCAGCTGTGTGAATAAGTGCAGAATTCCTATTAACAGGAATTGTGTGCTTAGTTTGTCCTGCATCAATGAGAAAATGTATTGTTTTAATTCTGCTCAGGCCAGGTAAATGGATGCGCAGAACTTCTAAGAGTGCATATGCTTTTCTATGTTTATTGTTAAACAGCAGAAGTTTGTAAATTGTGAGTTCGTCTTTACAAAAAAACCACCTGCAGGATGAGCTGTTTATTTGCACAAAGATATTGAAGATCACGAACTACAAACAAGCCAGACATACTTCTTGCTCGCCTTCATTTTCCTCCTCCTCATCCTCTTCGTCATCGCTGTCAATCACAATGACATCATCTCTCTTGGACTGACCATCCTGGGACGATGAGGTATTCTGTTGATCGGACTGAAGAGGTCCAAGATCTATTGGGAGGGACTGAGAGGTTTCTTCACTGTCTTCCATGGGAGCGTACTCTCCCTGGGTGACCCCCTTTAAAAGATAAAGGAAAGTTACTAAAATAAAAGCGATACTTCATATATGTGTTTTAAAAAATGTTTGCCACAGGAGAGATTAAGTCAATTTGCAATTCCATTTAACTTTTAAAGCCCTCCATGAGTGCTGCTAAAAGCAGCTATGTCACCACTCGTGGTTCAGAACCTAGATCAGATTTGGGTCCACTCTACACTACAGCTGAGTTGTTGTAATCTGTTTGTGACACTCATCTTAACTTGCAACAACCACATTTTTGTTGTGTCCACTCAGTAGCTTTTTGTTGGGTCCACAAACCATGCTACTACATGAATTCACACCTACCAAAGATGGCAATTATGTTTGTGTTGATGTGTTCTGGGACAATCTGAGCATAGTGCCTGAATAAGGAGAAGTGCCTAGAGGATATGTAAATAGAGCCTCGCTGGCAGCATATGTGTAATGTACTCTGGTTTACCCTCATACACATACAGCTGGGAGAAAGGAGAACTGGCCATATCAATTACAACAGCTCTGTTAGAGGAGCCCATCAACATGCAAAAGAGTAATATGCCAAACTGGTGGTGAGATGACAAGGAATCTGGCTCTAAATAAATACAAAGGAAAGTCTAAGGTATTGAACAGAACTACTGACATTGCCTTCACTGCCTATACTCTTTTGGGACCCCCCCAGTTCCCTGCTGATTGAAACATGCTCATCTATTTGTCACAGAATCTTTCTGCAACATAAAGCCAAAAAATGAAAAAAAGCAGTGTAGTTTGTGAGAACAAAGCAAGAAATTTAAGAATTTAGAACTCTCAAACTCCAATCCTGGCTCTGATGTGACTCTTTTAATCCCTATGTATCAGTTTCCCCCAAAATAAAATTACTACATAATTCAGTGGCAGTACTTAATGTTTATATAGTTCTTTGAAAATGTGAAGTTATATATACATACCAAGTACTATCTATAGAGGTATGTGAAAATCGCAATCAAAATTAAATATACACTGAAACTTCTAGCCCTAAAAATTGTTATAATCTATACAAACTGATTTCCATTACAAAATCTCTAAATTATGACTGATATTTCACAAAGATGTTACCATCAATGAACACTTTTCTAATAGTGACTAGATTGATATACAATGCTAACTTCAGCAATTGTTAAAATACAAAAGTGGTATTTGCAGGGAAGGGCTGTTCATGCTACAATTAAAATTAAGATTTTTTTTTTTTTTGGCTTACTTCTCCAATGGAGTCTTGAGAATCTTGATTGTAAATTTGAGTTTCTACCTCACCATCAGTGCTTTCTTCTGCAGTGATTTCCTCCTGAAAAAGCATGTATTTTTCATAGTAAGAGAGCCAGTCAGACAGACAACTACCATTTCTACATCAATGCCCAATACCTACCTTGTGACTGCTGACTAGCCTCTCTCCATCCAATCACATATTTCTGCTTTTCTGACATCTTCTCATAAGTGTCATATGAGATTCCATTTTCTCTCTACATCTGAATATCCAGACCATGTCCAAATATTGCTGCTTCTTTCTCCATAACTCAAAGACCTGGCCTTCTCTCTATCCACACAGCTAAAACTCTTGCCCACGGCCTTATTTCTCATTTTCAATTTCTGCATCTCCTGCCTTCCTGACACCCACCTCATTCCTTTCAAGGCCCATTCAAAATACTGCTAAGATCAACTGCATGGATTTCAAATTAACAGTGTTTCCCTTAAACTAATAAAAATTCTACTCTTTAACACAAAGCCCCTGCCATTAAATGCTATAACTTTTGCTTTATGTGGAAGTTCAAGGTGTAGGCTATTTTAATGGTATAGAGCAGGGGTTTGCAACCTTTTTCTTTCTGAGCCCCCCAGCCCCCAACATGCTATAAAAACTCCACGGCCCACCTGTGCCACAAAAACTGGTTTTCTGCATATAAAAGCCAGGGGCGGCGTTAGGGAGTAACAAGCAGGGCAATTGCCTGGGGCCCCCATGAAGCTGTTGCTCAGGCTTCAGCTTCAGCCCCAAGTGGTGGGGATTCGGCTTTCTGCCTTGGGCCCCAGCAAGTCTAATGCCAGCCCTGCTTGTCGGAACCCCTGAAACCTGCTCTCAGTCCCCTCGGATCCCTAGTTGAGAACCACTGGAAAAGAGTTTGTCAATTATCATTTTCACAAAAGGTCACTAACTTTGCCAGCAACAGAATTTTAAAAGCTTTTGAAACAGGATCCTTGTCAAAAGCTTATTCCAATCTCAAATCCTGGGCGGGGTAAAATTATTCACTGGAAGTATTTTCCATTCTTACAAACCTCAGGTCCAACTCTCTGTACGCTTCTCAGTTTCTTTGGAAGAGGTATATCCACCGTTTCCTCTGAAATTTGTTCCGAGTTTTCTACTGTGCTGTCCTCTTCCTCCTCTCGTGGACGCTTGGGCAAGGAAGAACTTGGGGTAGCTGAAACTTGAAAGAGCCCTCGGTGTTATTTTCAAGAGCATTATGGCACACAAAAAGGGTTTAGGAAACTGGCAGAAAACCAGGTGATTTCAGATTTTTCTCTGAGAGACTGCCTCTTGCTCTATACTCAGCCATGGCACTTGGGACTGGATAGGAGTGTCTTGCTGTTTGCTCCTGGGGTTGAACACACTAGGGCTGGCAGCAGAGCTTTCTGAGCTGCAAGCCCCCCTCTGTGAAACTGGCCCCTATTCAAAGTCTACCAGAACCCAGATTTGCTTCAGGTTTTTTTTGTTTGTTTTTCAGTAGTCTTGTTCCTGACAGAATGTGGTTGCTAACATTTCCGTGGGCAGCAGCAAAGACAATTAAAAATCATCACAATGGGTACTTTTGGGGGGTAAATTTTGCAAATAACAGAAGCATCTATAATGACAGATGCTCAATGCAGCAGTAAGATCTAATTTTTTTTTTTAATTGCCATCTAAGGCCTAGATGGGTTTGAAGAAAGTACAGGTACAATCACAGAATATATGTTCAGTTCAGTTGATTTAGTTTGCTTTCCTACAGTAGTCATTTATAAAGTTTAGAGCCAAACCTTTATATTAAACTCTGAATCCTCATACCAAAGCAAGATTGAGGAAACTGAGAGGCGAATGAGGGGAGATCCTGCTTTTTTCCGTAGCAAACAAGATTTAACATCCAGCACTAGTTTGAATAGACATGTGAACATTCACTTCTTGTTTCATCTAGGATACCTTTTAGAAGTGTGCTAGGTCACATTTTTTAAAAGGTAACACTTTGGCAGGTGCAAGAAGGTAGGCCAGACCTCAGTCTTTTTGAAAGCCTACCCCACAATTTGCGCACGAAGCCATCAGCTACTATTATATGCATTATGGCCTGATTCAATGAGGATCTGTAGTGGTTTGGACACACCAGCTTAGATTAGTGTATATTTATTTAGAGAATGAAACCAACCTGTACCAAACACTGCTGTGGAAGTGGAGGGCCTTTCTATCTGTGAGCTCTGTACGACCTCTACAATGGTGGGGGGTGGCTCTTGAGTCGCTGGCTCAATCTGAGGATGACTTTGCTGAGTGGGCTGCACAAAAGCTGTAGCTTGAGTCTGTTGCTGAACAGTTAAGATGGGTTGAGAGAGAGATGTCTGGACATTAGGACTGGTGGAGCGTACAGATCCACTTGTGCTTCCAAAGACTGGAACATGCTCTACTGGTCCTTCTGACTGCATAGCTGGAAAGCAAATGGTAGCACATTTTAATTGGCTTATAATTATCAAGTACAGTTCACATTACTTTTCACCTGAGAAAGCAGTGGATAGTGAGATTTAATGTTTCTCATGTATAGCCTGTTAACTGATTTAAAGGTATAAAAACTGTAAAAGCCCCAAAAAATTAGCAAGGGGATTCAAGGTCAGGTGGAATACCAGAAGTTATATTTAACTCTGAAATTGACTAGATTTCAAAGTAAAGGAGCCCTTTTAAGGTTATTTTAAATTTAGATAGTTGCCCTTTATTTAGAACACTTACCTTCTTGGGTTTCCACCTGCGTTGTAGGCATAACTGTGGCTGTTGGAGTAGTGGTTGGATTTGTAACTGTAGCAGGAGTAACCATTGGACGGATACTTGCTCTTGGAGTAGATTTACTCCCGGGTATGGCAGTAGCAGTCACTTTACTTGGAGTTGACACAACAGGCGTTGGCTTAATGTTTGCTGTTGGTGGATCTGAAGTGCTAGCACTGGAAATAGGACACTGGTTTTATTTGTGCTAACAAAGTCGGGGTCAGACTTACAGGTGTATCAAATTCAGTTTTCTAACAAAATATCAAATATTGATTTAAAAAAGTTTCACAACAACATTTAAAACCGATCATGGCATAGTACTAGTATCTAAGCTAAATTATTATTTAATTGGCATCACAGAGACTTGGTGGGATGCCCACATGGGTGAAAGTGATCATGAAATGATAGATTTCATGATTCTATGGAAAGGAAGGAGTGAGAGCAGCAGATAAGAACTGTGGACTTCAAAAAGACGACTAACAAATACAGAGAACTGGAAGGCGGGGTCCCATGGGAAGAAAATCTAAGGGATACAGGAGAGTTGGCAACTTCTAGAGGACACAACATTAAAGGCAGAATGGCCAAACTATCCTGATGCAAAGGAAGATAGGAAGAATAGTAAGACGCCAATGTGACTCCATTAGGAGCTCTTTAATGACCTGAAAAATCAAAAAGGAATCCTACAAAAAGTGAAAACATGGACAAATTGCTCAGGAGTACAAAAGAATAGCACAAGCAAGTACAAACAAATTCAGAAAGGTTAAAGCACAAAATAAGTTACAGCTAATAAGGGACATAAAAGGTAATAAGAGGTGGCTCTTCAAATACATTTACAGCATGAGAAAGACGAAAGTGTAGGCTTCTACTTAGTGGGAAAGGAGACCAAGTAAGAGATGACATTTGGAAGGCTAAGGTGTTTAATGTCTATTCTGCTTCAGTCTTCACTAAAAAAGAAGAGTAGTAACCAGATACTCAATATAATTAATATTATCAACAAGAAGGGAAGAATGCAAGCCAAAATAGGGAAAGATCAGGTTAAAGAATATTTGTATAAGTTAGATGTATTAAATTCATCAGGGCCAAAAGAAATACATCCTAGGGTACTTAAGGAACTAGCTGAAGCCATCTTGGAACTGTTAGCAATTATTATCTGAGAACTCAAGGAGGATGGGTGAGGTCCCAAAGGACTGGAGAAAGGCAAGGAGAGTACTTATCTTTAAAAAAAGGGAACAAAGAGGACTTGGGGAATTATAGACCAGACAGCCTAACTTCAGTACCTGGAAAGATACTGGGACAAATTATTAAACAATTTGTAAGCACTTCGGGGATAAGAGGGTTATAAAGAACAGACAGTATGAATCCGTCAAGAACAAATCATGCCAAACCAACCTAATTTCCTTCTTTCACAGGATTACTGGCCTAGTGAATTGGGGTAACCAGCAGATGTTATGTATCTTGATTTTAATAAGGCTTTTGACACAGTTACCATAACATTCTCATAAGCAAACTCAGGAAATGTAGTCTATATGAAATTGCTTTAGGGTGAGAGCATAACTGGTTGAAAGACTATACTCAAGCTGGGAGGGCATATCTTCAGGGGTCCTGCAGGCCTGAGTCTGGTACTATTCAATATTAGAAGGATAGATTATTAGAAGGATTAGAATTCAAAACCAACCTTGACAAATTAGAGAATTGGACTGAAATCAACAAGATGAAATTCAATAAAGACAAGTGCAAAGTCCCACACTTAGGAAGGAAAAAAATCAAATAATGAACACAAAATGGGAAATAACTAACTAGGTGGTAGTTCTGCTGAAAAGTATCTGGGAATTATAGTGGATCACAGATTGAAAATCAACAATGGCTGCAGTTGCAAAAAAGGCTTATATCATTCTGGGGTGTATTAACAGGAGTGCCGTATGTAAGACATGGTAAGTAATTGTCCCGCTCTACTCGGCATTGGTTAGGCATGAGATAGAGTAGTGTCCAGTTCTGGGCGCCACACTTTAGGAAAGATGTGAATAATTGAAGAGAGACCAGAGGAGAGCAACAACTGGATGATGGGGTAACAAAATGGCAGATGAAATTCAATGTTGATAAATGCAAAGTAATGCACATTGGAAAACATAATCCCAACTATACATATAAAATCATGGGGTCTAAATTAGCTGTTACCACTCGAGAGAGATATCTTGGCATCATTGTGGATAGTTCTCTGAAAACGTCCACTCAACATGTAGCGGCAGTCAAAAAAGCTAAGAGAATGTTGGTAATCATTAAGAAAGGGATAGATAAGATGATAAAATATCATATTGCCTCTATATAAATCCATGGTATGCCCACATCTTGAATACTGCATGCAGATGTGGTCACCCCATCTCAAAAAAGATATATTGGAATTGAAAAGGTTCAGAAAAGGGCAACAAAATTGATTAGGGGCATGGAACAGCTTCCGTATGAGAAGAGATTAATAAGATTCGGACTTTTCAGCTTGGAAAAGAGATGACTAAGTGGGGATATGATAGAGGTCTATAAAATCATGACTGGTGTGGAGAAAGTAAATAAGGAAGTGTTATTTACTCCCTCTCATAACACAAGAACTAGGTGTCACCAAATGAAATTAATAGGCAGCAGGAAGTATTCAAACAAAAGGAAATATTTCTTCACACAACACACAGTCAACCTGTGGAACTCTTTGCCAGAGGATGTTGTGAAGGCCAAGACTATAACAGGGTTCAAAAAAGAACTAGATAAGTTCATTGACGATAAGTCCATCAATGGCTATTAGCCAGGATGGGCAGGGATAGTGTCTCAAGCCTCTGTTTGCCAGAAGCTGGGAATAGAATATATGGAGATATACCTATCTCATAGAGCTGGAAGGGACCCCGAAGGGTCATCGAGTCCAGCCCCCTGCCTTTACTAGCAGGACCAATTTTTGCCCCAGATCCCTAAGTGGCCCCCTCAATGATTGAACTCACAACCCTGGGTTTAGCAGGCCAATGCTCAAACCACTGAGCTATCCCTCCCCCCTGAGTACCAGGGGATGGATCACTTGATGATTACCTGTTCTGTTCATTCCCTCTGGGGCACCTGGCATTGGCCACTGTCGGAAGACAGGTTACTGGGCTAGATGGATCTTTGGTCTGACCCAGTATGGCCGTTCTTATGTTCTAACAATAATGATAAAATGTTTAGAAATTCTGACCTCTGAGGAAAGATTTTAAAAAACTGGGTAGGTTTAAGTCTAGAGAAAAGACAACCGGGGGAGAGGGCATGATAAACAGTCTTCAAATATGTTAACGGCTGTTATAAAGAGGATGGTGACTAGTTCTCCATGTCCACTGAAGATGAGACAAGATATAATGGCTTAATCTGCAGAAAGGGAGATTTAGGTTAGATATTAGGAAAAACTACAAGGGTAGTTAAATTAAGAAGAGGTTACTAAGTGAAGTTGTAAATCCCCATCACTGGATGTTTTCAAAATCAGGTTGGACAAACACCTGTCAGGGATGGTCTAGGTTTACCTGGTCCTGCCTTAGTGCAGGGGGCTGGATTTAACGACCTCTCGAGGTCCTTTCCAGCACTACATACTTATGATTCCGTAATCAACAGCTACCTTCAAAATTTTGTTCATAATTATCATTCTTGCATATCTCTGCTAGAAGAGTTTCTGCAGGGCAAATTATGCCCAGTGCACAAACCCATAGCCTTGATAGATGTGATTAACTGGAAATCTGCATGGCTCCAGGCGATAAAGCGCTGTCTATACTGGCGCTTTTCAGCACTAAAACTTTTGTCGCTCAGGGGTGTGTTTTTTCACACCCCTGAACAACTAAAGTTTTAGCACTGAAAGTGGCAGTGTAGACACAGCCTTATATTCGTCACTGAAGTCAACTGATATGGCTCAATACAGAGGGAGAATATCTGCTGAATAAGAATGATGCGAGTGATTTTTACAGTCACTTCTCAAGATCAGAACTTCATTTTAAAGAGATACCAGGATTTTAAAAATCAAACATGTGTATCATTGTTACAAGAACACTTTGGGTCAAAACTGTTCCAAGAACAGAAATGTCAGATTATAAAGCAATAAAGATTATATTATTATTATTATCATCTTCACAGGCTGGCGCAGTATCTGAAACGGCTTATAATTTTTCAAATGGTCTAGATTTCAAGTTCACAGTGTACCTAAATGTGACAGTTTAGCAGTAAATGACTTAGCTGGTTAGATTTGCCTCAGGAGGCAGACAGTTCAGTTAGTCCATAGCTCAATATTAGCATTAAGCAGTCAGTAACTTCCAAAAGCTGTTCAAAAATTCTTAAATGCAAAAGCCTTTAATTCATTTTAATTCATTCCTACAGTTTAAAACAAAAAATATAGACATAGCAACTGGACAAAAAAGAACCTGCAACTTACATTCCTCTTTCACCTGAAGCTGGAGTAGATTTGAGTGTGATCTGCCTCTGCTGTTCCGGAACCTATTAGACATAAGTGTTTCTGTAAATTATATGATTCCATAGCCAAATATTAAACCAGCAGGCTCTATAAAATAATCCAAAAATGCAATTTTGATTACTGCTTCAGTAGACAGAGCTCTTTAATTACAATTGTTTCAACTATGGATTTGGCAGAATACCAGGTGAAGTCCCATGCTTACTCTCAAATATTCTGAGCTTGCTCAAGCAAGTCAAGTATTTTCTGGGATACCCGTGATAATGCAGTTTTTTTAGACAGCCAAAAAGAGTACTGATTAATTCTGTTCTATTGGACCAGGATGCAAGCTCAAAGTGTTAGCATCATAGTCCTGTGATATTGTATGTGCAAATAAGACTGCAAACAGAATCAATGAGAGGAGCACTGTTTGAACGCTCCTCTGGTGAAACCTAGTCGGTAAAACAATTATATGCTTTTGTTGGCAATGGAAAGTTTGAATCCCACCAGAACGAATTTTTTGTTATTAACTTCTAATGCTCCGAAGAGCTGTTTCCCTTCCTTCCAAGACCAACTGGCTTTGGGACACTGGAGGTGGTATGTACTGTTTTGGGTTTCCAGCCACATTATTCTGGGTATTAAAAAGGTTGGAAGCACCATGGGAAGAGGTTGTGTCTGTTGAATTTCCACCTGCTATCAGAGATATGGTATTAGGGAAGGGGCACCACACAGGAACTATTCTAATTCACAACTGCTCCGTTACTGTGAACTCAAAGCCCACACATTGTTAGACACAAACCATTCTGTTTCACTACATATGCTAATACAGCTAACAAAAGCTTCACATATCTTGTACCTTACCTTATTAGTAGACTCTGGAGGCTCATCTCGCTGTTCATGGTGCCTCTCTTGTTGTTCTCTTAGCTCTCTTTCCAGGCGGCAAATGCGACCTTCATACTGTGATTTGAGTGCACTCATCCGCACCTCCAACTCAGTCTTTTGCTCTTCTAATGCACTACTCTTTTGTTTCCACTCGTCATTTTCTTTTGTCAGCTGTTCTTTCGTACCTAATCAAGTAACAAAGCATTCCGTCTTTTCACTGTAAAACTGCCTACCAAATCTTTGTGCACTGAAAGTCTGTTTGCTTTTATAAGTTAATGAAGTTCTTTAAGCAGAGACCTATGTGTACTAACACATTGTAAGTGATAAACTATTTCTTAGTGATAGCTTGTGTGATTTTTTTGAAAATATGGTTAGCAATTGTAATTTTGAAATATCGAAGGACTGTATGTTTTCTCCAACCATCAGAAAGCAGGCACTAGTAATTTCATTCCTTCCTGATTAACACTGAACTTGCTGAAAGAAAGGAATGTCCTTTGTGCCGCTAAGATGTGTGGGATAAATACCTGGGTGCTAAGCAAGGACAATATCCTCTGACTCATCTAAAATAACTAAGATTAGTTATTGGCCTCTTAACTGATACCAAGTCAAACATTTTTACAGATTCCAACACTGCATAACTAACTGTATATAGCTGAAAAACCTGCCCAAGGAACAGCTACATTCAAAGTTTAATTTTAGAAACTTACAGTTTACATCATAGTTAATTTCTGGCTGAAGTTTACCCAAGAAGACCATGTTTTTCTCCAGGGTTTCAGCCCAGGAAGTTTCTCCATAAAACCAATGAAAAAAATGGAAAACCCTTAAGGCAGAGTAGGGTAACTTACCAGCTAACTGTGCAATTTTCTGCTTGGCAGCGAGCAGGGTCTTCCTAGTCTTCTCCTCCTTCTCAGTTATCTGTTGCCTGAGCTGTTCTTCCTGTGTTGTTCTCTCTTGCAAATCTTGATGAAGACGAGAAAGTTCTGACTGTAGCTGAGATATCTGTTCCTGAAGACTTCTGGCTTCACTTTCTTTCTCTGCTATAGTCTGCAGAAAAAAAAAAAAAGAGATAATTTAGCTACCAGCTATAATAAGCTACCTTAAAACTAGGTGTGAGTGCGTCAGACACAAAACACAGCCAATGAGCTGAGGTACTAACTAATCACTTTAGTTAAGATAGTAAAAGTTCTCCGTGGTATAATATTCCAGCTCCTCCAACAGAGAGATAGAGAGAACACACATACTTCACAGGGTACAGTGAAGATTTGTTTGTAAAGTGCTTTCAAAACACATGTAGAAACTAACAATATTGCTCTCCTCTTACCTTCTGTAAATTTTCAATCTGATTCTCCAGGGCTTTTGTCTTTACCTCAGCCTGGCTGAGAGACTCTTTCAGTTCTTGTATTTCCTGGACAGAAGCTTGCTGTTCTTGTTCTTCTGCATAAGACTGAGTTGATGTCTCAGCAACCACCTGAAACATTGCAAATTGGTCAGGTCTGGGTTGAGGGTTTTTTGTTTTGTTTTTTAAAAAGGAACCATCAGATGTAGAAAGCTATCACTTTTATACACAACACTACCACTGATCATCAGAAATGGTCTAAGCAGGATACAGAAAGGAATTATGATGCTCTCTTAAGAGCTGTTTCATACATCACACATTCAAACAACATACAGCATATTATTCTTTGGACATTTCAAAGTTAAAGCCAGAATTTCGTAGGCAAGTTTCTGTATCAGAAGTAATGTTAGGCACGTTTTTAGTTTTTAAAACTAATTCAGATATTATAAACAGTAATACATATGAAGACTCTGCTGAAAATGTACTGTTCAATTTCTTAAATAATCAGAATTTACATCTACCTTGTCATATTGCGCTTTCAGCTCTTCATACTGAGTCTTGTATCGTCGTCCAATTTTCTTGACCTGCGTTATAGTTTTGACTTTTTCTTGTATGTCAGCCACTTTATTCTCTAGCTCCTTCTGAAGAGTGTCCTTTTCAGTTCTTATTTTAGTTAGCTCATCTCTGAGGGTCTGGACCAGATTCTGGCTTGTAGTCAGAGATGCATTAGATCTAAACACCAAAATTGGATGAAGAGATGCATGAGATCTTGCCAAGAGATAAACAAAGTCAATACATTTTGATATTGCTATATTTTTGTACTGTCAGTCATCATGAGTGAATATACACCGCTACCTTGATATAACGCAACCCGATATAACACGAATTCGGATATAACGCGGTAAAGCAGTGCTCCGGGGGGGCGGGGCTGCGCACTCCGGTGGATCAAAGCAAGTTCAATATAACGCGGTTTCACCTATAACGCGGTAAGATTTTTTGGCTCCCGAGGACAGCGTTATATCGGAGTAGAGGTGTATATTCGAAGCAAAATACCCATATTGAATCAAATAATAAAAGTTAAATTTGGAGTCATTTAGCTACTTATTTTAAATGTCCTGTTTCCAAATAAATTAACACTTCACTTTTTATAACTAGGAGTATAAAAAGGAGTTAAATTGCTGAACAAACACCAAAGGCTTAATACTTATATAGGGACATTTAGGAGTTTCATTTCCTGATGTTGTCTTATTTTAAATATTACAGAGTAAAACAGACTTAGTATGCAGAACTTTCCACAAGTTTCCTTATACTGTACCTTGCTATTTCTGCTTTAAGCCTGCCTGTTTCTTCACTCATCTGTTGTATGCGTTTGGTATTTGCCTCCTTCTCTGAAAGGAGTTTCCGATATTCTTCAAGATCAGTGTCTTTCTGTTGGCTCAGTAAATGCTGAAAGATATTTGTAATCTGAATAGTCTTGATTCTTGCAAAAAGAAAACCTATTTCATGCTACAGAATCTATACATGTTGGTGATTGTTGCTTTTGTGCTCTGTCAATGATGGTTTAGAACTGCATTCTAAGTTAGGCATGTGATACTGTATAAAAAAAAAAGATGACCATGTTTACACTAAGGTATCACCACTAATGTTTCACCACTGTTGCACAATTGTGATAAATCTCAAACAAAGTATACCTTGTCAGTTATCATTGGAAAAGTTGTAAGCTGTTGAACAATGTTATCCTGTTTATACGCATGTAATATCATTGCATACGAAGTTATGACTCTTTGCTATGTGTTTGTATCTCAAACATGTTGTGTTCCTGGGTAACACACACAAGACAGATTTAAATCAAGACCAGTTGATGGTTGATGGATATTAAGGAGAATAAACATGGTTGATGGATATTAAGGAGAATAAACTCTTCCAGTGGGCCCCTTCCAACTATGCCTCAGAGAGCATGTAGACAATTGATGCCTCATGAATCGGCAAGGGCACGTAGAACATGTGATTCCTGACTCCATGTTTGAGACTAACTTTTCATGCACATGGACTGAGAATATAAATGGAGACTGTGACATTATCCCTTTGCTCCTCATCTCTGGACTATGATTTCTATAACAAAGGGAAGCTTTAAACAATGGACTGAGGATCCCCAATCATTTGGATGACACAGAGAGACTTATTACAAACTGGCTGATTTAACATCACTGCTATTATCCTGATCTACAAACACTGAAATCAACTGTAACGTATATGATTCATTTTAACCTTTTAAACACTCTTCTTTTCCTTATTAATAAATCTTTAGTTAGTTACTAAAGATTGGCTGAAGCATGTTTTTTGGGTGAGATCATGAAGTATATTTTGATCTGTGGGTAAGTGGCTGGTTCTTTGGAAGAATCTAATATATGTTATTTCTGGTTTTAATAATCATTTATCACAGATAAATGGTTTGTCTGGGCAATGCATGAGGGCCTGAGGGGGATTGTTTGTGGCTCCATAATAACTAGTATGGTAATTTGGAAGCACACATTTTTGTTACCGGTTTGGTAAAGTCTTAGGACAGAATACACCACTAGCCTGGGGTATATGCCCTGTATTCTGGCAGTCTGACCTGAGATTGGCGCTCTTAGCTGTGTCCCATGCCAGGCAGAGTGACAAGGCAAACTCATGGTATCCTAACAAATTCAAGCTTTATAAATACATATTCATTGGTGATGTTTCACAAATCAAATTCATTTCAGTCTTCCACCACTTTTTCAGGAAATGGGGTTGATCTACCAACATTTCAGTTCTTTCATTTGGGTTTCCTCTGTGAAAAGACGCACTCACCTGGGTCCGGGCTTTCCAACGTTTGACATCCTCTTCCAACAGCTTCTTTTCTGCCTGAAGCATTCCACTTTTTTCACTTAGCTCAGCATTAGACTCTTGTAAAGGTAGGATGTCTGCCTCTAGCTTACGCACCTGGGAAATCATCAGGTATTAAAATATACCCCCATCTCACTGGGGGAGGAGAGGGGATGTTGGTCAGACTGGCAGAGTGATGTACAACCCAGAAGGAGAGATGGGAGAGTGCATGCCTGAGAAGGCCATGGCTAGGTCCCTCCTCCTCCTCAGGTTCTCCGCCTCCCACTGGCCAGTCAGGGGAGAAGTGGGAAAGCTGATTGATGGTGAAGCACAAAGACCAATTTAACCCCCTTTCCATGCTTTCGGGGGTGTCTCCACTGGCTAGCGCAGATAAAGGCTAAAAGGTGCAGCACTCCCAGAAGTAAATGACACTTAAGATTTCACTGGTGGACCTTGTGCCTGTAAAAGAGGAGGCCCGAAGTCTTCACAAATTGAGGTCCCCCTTAATATCCTCTACTCGCCTTGTGTGTGTGTGTGTGGTGGGGGGGAGGAGGGAGAGAGAGAGAGAGAGAGAGGGGAGGAGGAGGAGAAGATTCAGGAGTGAGCTGAGTTCTAGGGGTAGACTGAGGAGGGTCAACCCTGAGTTACTGCTTATATGATGGGAGTGGGAGCCCTGTAAATCACACTGGACACCATTAAATTCCTGGTCTGTGAGATAGGCCACATATAACACTGGGCAGGAGTGCTAAGTTAATAAAATTGCAGCCCACCACTTTAGTCCATCCCTTTATCTTTCTTTTATTTTAATGAGAGTCCTGATCAACAGCGTATTGTTAACTAAGAGTATCTACAAAAAGAACAGGAGTACTTGTGGCACCTTAGAGACTAACAAATGTATTTGAGCATAAGCTTTCGTGGGCTACAGCCCACTTCATCGGATGCATAGAATGGAACATATAGTAAGGAGATATATACAGCTCCCACCTTTTCATGTTCTCTGTATGTGTATATATCTCTCCTTACTGTATGTTCCATTCTATGCATCCGATGAAGTGGGCTGTAGCCCACGAAAGCTTATGCTTAAATAAATTTGTTATACTCTAAGGGCTGGTCCACACTAGGGCAGGGATCGAACTAAGATACTTCGACTTCAGCTACGCTATTCGCGTAGCTGAAGTCGAAGTATCTTAGTTCGAATTTGGCGCGCTTACCTCGCGTCCGCGCGGCGCGCGATCGACGTTCGCGGCTCCCACGTCGACTCCGGTAACTCCGCTCGCCCTGCAGGAGTACCGGAGTTCGAAGTAGCGCGTTCGGGGATCGATTTATCGCGTCCAGACAAGACGCGATAATTCGATCCCCGATAGTTCGATGGCTACCCGCCGATTTCGGCGGGTAGTGTAGACGTAGCCTGAGGTGCCACAAGTACTCCTGTTCTTTTTGCGGATACAGACTAACACAGCTGCTACTCTGAAACAAGAGTATCTACTGATTTTTCTACTTTATTTAAAGCTGCCTGAAACTTTCTGCATAGTAAACAGGGCCTTGTCCTCTGACATCTTAATTATACTGAAAATCCTCTCAGTTGTGTCTGAAGTGATTGTCCCCATTATTTATAATCAAGTTTTAAGCATACAGTTACTGCAATTACTGATATGTTATATGTCTAACAAACCCAGATGTTGATTCATTCAAGTTCTCCTTCGAATACTGAGTGTCTGAGAACTCTGTGCATAAGTCTCATCACTAACCTTTGCCTGCATTTGTTGTAGTTCTTGTTCTAGCCTCTCTCTCTCTTCTCTCAGCATCTTGTTGGTTTCTATCAACACATTCATGGTTTCCGTCTTTTTCATTAGTTCCTCATGCTGAGCAATTGTTTTTGCTGTTATCTGTTAGGTCAAAGAAAATCATCCAAACTGGTTTAGCTTTCTTTGGACATAAACATTCAAACAACGTTCACTGGCATTCGATTTTAGAAAACTATCACTGTGTACATAAACTCATGTAAACACTTTTTAAAGAGTTAGATGAAGAAATTAATATATTGTTTAAAAACCCTGAAAATAGCAGGCTTCCCCATGTGATTCTCTGTACCATTTCTCCAAACATTTCTTTTAACTGCTTCCTAAATATCTGTTCTGCACAACTATACATGTTAAAACAAGTTCTCAAAGCATAATTGCTATCCTGCTTTTGAGAGCAAGTTCATCGGGCTAGGAGCAAAGTTAGTGCAACTGGACAAATATCAATACCAATCCAAATACAATGGACTCTTGCACACTTCTTAGCTTTTAGCTTATGTTTGCACTGCAGATGAGAGGCATGCTTCCCAACTCAGGTAGACAGACACATGATAGCTCAAATAGAGCTCTAAAAATACTACTATAAATAGCAGCATAGCTGAGGATAGCACAGATGGTGGCTCAGGCTAGCTGCCTAAGTACATACTCAGGGGGTCTGGCTGGCTTCAGACTCTGACTGGTAGCCTGAGCCGCTGCCTGTGCTATCACCGGCTACACTGCTATTTTTAGCGAGCTAGCTTGAGCTAAGCTAGTACTTCTGTCTATCCAAGCTCAGAAACACACTCCCAGCTGCAGCATAGACGTACGCAGTTGAAGTAGGAAAAGACTTGAATAAGGAGGAAGATATTTCAGCTAGTTGTTGAAAGTGTAACCAACAGTTCATGTACACACCTGCACCTTTTCTCTCTCTGCGTTCAGACTATCATGCAACTCCTGGAGCTCCCTTTCCAGGTGATCCACCCTTTGACGATAACGCAAGCTCTCCACCTGGGCCACCTCAAACCTTGTTTCCGCAATCTCCTTCTCTCGGCGTATAAATCTATAAGAAAGGGGGTCATTTGAACTCAAAAGTAAGAAGGAATTTTAAATCTAGACACCCATGTCAGAATGATGCCTGCTGCTAAAAGAAAATAAAAATGGCAGTTGGCTGAAGAGACCCAAAAACAAATCCTAATATCTACCAATAAATAAAGGAAACAAGAACACTTGATCCTACTCTGGGAAGGTGTCATTCTGTGGAATGTTCTTGCCACAACATTTACCAGGAGGTACCAGGCCCTTCAGACAAGTCTCTGCCTTACATCTTTTCCATATGATACTTGGGACCATTCAGCAGTTGCAATTCCACCTATCTCTGCTACTACTGAAGCAGGGCAAAAGGCTGTCACCATAGTTAATATCAGTTACAAATTAATCCATTTTAATTCTGAAATTTTCTCTGTTTTCCAAAAAAGAAAATGAAGGTGAACTAACCAGTTCAGCAACTGAAATTACTCGCAATGACTAAGGAAAATAGTTTAGATTCATAGATTCTAGGACTGGAAGGGACCTCGAGAGGTCATCGAGTCCAGTCCCCTGCCCTCATGGCAGGACCAAATACTGTCTAGACCATCCCTGATAGACATTTATCTAACCTACTCTTAAATATCTCCAGAGATGGAGATTCCACAACCTCCCTAGGCAATTTATTCCAGTGTTTAACCACCCTGACAGTTAGGAACTTTTTCCTAATGTCCAACCTAAACCTCCCTTGCTGCAGTTTAAGCCCATTGCTTCTTGTTCTATCCTTAGAGGCTAAGGTGAACAAGTTTTCTCCCTCCTCCTTATGACACCCTTTTAGATACCTGAAAACTGCTATCATGTCCCCTCTCAGTCTTCTCTTTTCCAAACTAAACAAACCCAATTCTTTCAGCCTTCCTTCATAGGTCATGTTCTCAAGACCTTTAATCATTCTTGTTGCTCTTCTCTGGACACTCCAATTTCTCCACATCTTTCTTGAAATGCGGTGCCCAGAACTGGACACAATACTCCAGGATTAAATTTACCTGAGAATTTCTAAGATTTGTTCTTGTGATTTGCCTTCTTCATTGAGAGAAACATTCAATGCACTTGGCATGGATTCCTTCACAGAGGTCACCATCTTGTCACTTAGATTTTCCAGTTGCTCGTGTAATAATCGGTTTTGTTTTTCTAAATCTTCACAGCGAGACCCAAGCTTTGAAGCTTCATCCTACGACAGAAATATTTTTCTGTTTGGTCATGATGAATTTTAATCTGCATGGGTCTGAACACTACAGATATCTATACACTTCAGAAAAGTCACTGGAGCCAGAAAAATCCTACCTTTAACATTCTCTCCCGCTCCTCCCATGAGGCTTTGCACTCCAGAAGTACAGATTCAGCTTTCTGAGTAGCTTCCTCTAACTGCTGCCTTATTGCTGAATTCTTAGCAACTTGACTTTTAGCAGCCTGCAAGGCCTCAACATCAGCTGCATGAAGCATCAATTCCCGCTCATACTTATTTTGAGCTTCTGAAGCTATCTTTGCCTGTGAGAAACAGTGTACTTTGTTATTTCTTCAAGTATATCACATACTCTCCATAGCTTTACATACTTGTTCAAAAGTTACATAAATACAAAAAGGGAAATTTCCCAATATTAGACTTGTCTTCTCTTGTAGATCAATCCTGATAAACAAAATAAGCCACCAATAATAAAATCTAAGCCACCTCCTCAAAGTGTCCCTATCCCTTAATCCATGTGATTCTCAAAAGCCTGAGAAAACATATGCATATTTGACTATATCCCTAAATAGTAACGCTCTGGCAGCCAGCTGGATGAAATCCCCTTTTTATATGCCCTATCACTAGCCCTCTTCCTTTAAATTCTGCATCGAGAGGGATAGGAGCTTGTTGGCTGATTGCAACTATGGAGAGAGGTAAATACAAAAAGGGGGGGAAGGACCAGCAAAAGATTGATTCAATCTTATTATCTGACACATGAAAATCCCTGGCAATTAAACACTCAGTCTACATTAGCTACACAATGGAGTTTTCTGAAAGAGTTATTGGAATTCTCAGATGTAGAAAAATAAGCGTGACTAAGATTCGCTGTAAAAACCAGCAGTTAAGTTTGGTGTCAAGTATCTTCTCAGAGTACTGGCAAAAATGTTTTGCTACAGTTACTGCTGCTAGCATGCACTCTAAGTAACTGTCAAAATTGGGTTTGGAAAGAAATTTTCCCCTAGTATATACTGGTGAGAACTTTAGTTTTCACCTTCTTCTGGAGAGTTAAGAAAGAATCCATTAAGATCAGTTAAGTACATCCCACAATCAGTGTTCCCTCTAATTTTTTACGTCCATGTGTGGAGTGAATTTTGTTATGTGCACCAATATGGAGGTGATGTTTGACACATCACCTTCATATTGGTGCACATAACAAAATTCATGTGGTGGGGGTGGGGCCGAGGGGTTTGGAGTGTGAGAGGGGGCTAAGGGCTGGGGCAGAGGGTTAGGATGTGGGCGGGGATGAGGGCTCTGGCTGGGGGTGCAGGCTCTGGGGTGGGGCTGGATATGATGGGTTGGGGGGGGCTCAGGGCTGGAGCAGAGGGTTGGGGTGCAGGCTCTGGGGACAGGGATGAGGGGTTTGGGGTACAGGCTGCCCCGGGGCTGCGGTGGGAAGAGAGGACTCTCCCAGACCTCTCCTGCCGCAGAAGCTCGGGGCTGGGGAAGAGGCACCTCTTCCCAGCCGCAGCAGCTCCAGCGAGGCTGGGCCGAGGAAGGGGCACCTCTCCCCGCCGCGGCAGGTCCACACTGGGGCCTTATACAAGTGCAGGATTTTATATTCAAAGTCTAATTAATTAACACTCTAGTTATTTAAAATTTAGATTACATCAAGGCAATAAAGCACCAGGAAATACAATCTAAGAAACAATCATGTCATAGGAATGGACGAACTGCTCCTGTAATACTCTTCTATTTCCACTAATTTCTCTGACCAACTGCACTGAAAGTTAAACTTAGCTTTGTCTCTGTCTGGAGCCAAGGACATCAAACAATCTTCATCTGGCCATTTATAGCTAAAACCAAAAACTTACTTGTTCCTGACAGTCACGCCTGGCTTGCTGTTCATTATTTATTGCTGTGCTTGCTCTTTGAAGAGCTTCCTGGACTTCAGATTGCACATTAGAGAGACTCTTCTTCAGTTCAGATAGCTATAGGAAGGAAATAAAATTGAACATGACAATGTAATTTATTAAGTACTATAACACAGTGTTTAAAAGAAGCAACACAAAGAGGTATAAGATATGAATAATTTAGAGCCAAAGGAGGAATTTTAAATGGTTATAATCTGGTGAGATGTAGATTTTGGCTTATTAATGTAATAGAGCCATTTTTGTGCAAATTCAGGTCTTCTGAGTTCCCTTTTCAGAAATAGTTAACTATGCTTTCCCAGCTGAGTTCACATCAGTGATGCTGGTTGCACAGCAGTCTTGTTAATTTCAACTCCAAGAGGAAGAAAATCAGCCGTTTTCCAAACATAAAACGGAAAAATTAAAGGGTCTGGATGCCCTAATTTTGGCATACATACACAAACACCGCAGCTTGGTTTTGCTAGTGTGCCAATGCTATTTCCTTCAAGCACTGATCAAAGTATAAGATAAGAGAAACAGTGAAGGACTGAGTGGATAAGAGTTTAATATATGTATTTATATATTTTAATATAGCATCCTTCTAACTGAGTTACACTCCTGTAAAACCTTTTGTGAAAGGTACAACAAATTAGCATTGGAGACTGCATTGCTTTCCTTTTCTGCATAGAAGTTCAAATGAAAACTACAATTAAAGACTAACTGCAAACATATTCTTGTAGACACAAGGAAGGTGAACGTTCAGCACTCTATACCTGTTGCTCCATGTTCTCTATAGCTTTACGTTTCTCATCCTGAAGTTCTTGCTTTTCCTTCTCTGCCTCCATCAGCTTCTTTTCTAGCTGGGCTTGATACTCAGAAGAATCCTTCAAACGGGCTTCAACAGTTGCACGAACTTCCTCTGTCACCTTTACAAAAAACACAGTGACAAAAGGTCAAGCCGTCAGTAAAAATTTAGATCCACACACTACAGGGTACATGAGATCTGCTTGTGTTCCATACTTTCCTTATAAAGATTCACATTTTATGTTTCACATTCATGCAATACTCATTTTAAGCCAAAAAATGGATTCTCAATCTCAGTTAGCCAAATGTCATGGGGACATTGGAAAGTATAGCTAATGGTATTTTTGAATAACTCGGGATATTTTCAACATCCCACTGGGGGTATTTTTGAAGAGCAGTTTCAGATAACTAGATTTGGATATATATCAGTTGAAAAATCTTATTACACATTAAAGTTTGTAAAATGTATAAAACTCATGCCTCAATGAAATGTTTGCAATAACTATTGGAGGGGAAGAGGACTGGATGCTGGACACAGAGCAACATGTACTTGATCTGTTGGATGCCACAATTTTAGTAAAAACGATACATTTTGTCTGGTGATCAAAGTTCTATTTGGGTATTCTCTACTTTGACAAATCAAGAATCTAAAAGACATACTGACAATTTATAACATTGGGCTGCATTTGCAGTTTAGGCAGTGATGTTTTTTACAAATAGGATGTGGATATTTGCCTTCACGCTTGAAGTGTGCCTAGAAAGTATTCTTTTGCATATTTGAAAAGTTTACTTCGTTAGGATAAAAAGTGATTATTTAGAATGTATGACATAAATTAGATCGGATTCCTATGCAATGCCTACATGTCCAAAGGTCCTGTGAGGGCTGAGGCCACTTTCTAGTAGAGAACTTGGAGACAGTCAGGCAAGGAGTCAGCCTTTCCTCAAATTTACAGTTCAGTTATATTAACATATGGGTATTAAAGTATGCAGGAAGACTGAATGTGCAGTTTGCTTGAAAGTCTATTTACAGTAAGTACTGAAAAGAAATGGTATAATTTCACAAGACTCTAACAGGCACTGCAAAATACTTGCTTCTGATTGTGACATCCCATGAAACACAGGCTTGCAGAACTCCTCATAAGTAAGAGTACTAATACAGTGAAAAATATGACCAAGATGTACACTGTTATATTTAGCAAGTAATGTTAATGGCTAAATACATATTGACACTTACCTGTTTTTCTTTATTAAGGGATTCTTCTAGACTAAGAACCATAGCTCTGTACTGTTCCACATTACTAGTAGTAGTCTTCAGTCTTTCCTTCAGGTCATTAACTTGTTCCTCAGCTTGTCTTAGTCGACTAACAAGATCATCCACATCCTCATTTGCACTAGACTGTCCTAAAATATAAAAATGCATAAATTTAATAAACTAGAACCAGGTCTTTAAGATGTAAATTATGTCCAAGTTATACCTTCTGAAGATAAGATGAGCAGTGGCATTGCTTTGTGATTTTCACAGGAAGCAACTTAATTTCACCAGACATTACCCTGGCTGTACATATTAATTTTTGTGGTGCTGCAAGGGAGAAGTGAGATGAGACAGTACACACGAGGGTAGTCTGGTAAGACTAGCCTTATAATTAGAGCCCTGTGATTTTCGCAAATATGAAGTCACACAAAATAAAATGAAAAACATATATAAAACAGAATAAAGCAACTGTGCCCTCCCCCACCCCCAATACCTCACCCTGCAGGGGTGCTCCTGTCCCACAGTGCTGCTCAGGCTTGGCCCAGCCATCTCTCTATCATGACGTGATGGGGTCTCCAGGCCAAATCTGAGTGAGTGGCGTTGCAACCCAAATTTGCAGTACTATTTGCTCAAATTTGGCCCAACTGCCCTCCTACTGCCATGATGGCCAGGCAAAACTTGAGTGGTGTTGTAACCCTGTCCACCAGGTCACAACGCCTGGAATGGGAAGCTGGACTCAGCCTCATGGGGCAAGAACCACTGCTGCTGCAGGACAAATGTTGAGTGGGCTCACCCTGAAACCCCACAAGGCCTCCCACCTCCCATGGGACATGAGAACCTCCTCAGCCTCCTACCGCCCCATGGAAGGAGCCTCCGCTATTGCTGGGATGGATAAAACAAAGTAACACAAAATTTTCCAAAACTAAATGAAAAACTATAAAAAGTTTTAACAAATGTCATGGGTCTCTACTTATAATCTTACCATCTCTGTAAACGTTTCTTTTTAAAAGATAAAGTGCCCTTTCATATTTGGAGGAGAATTTGAATATTTTTAAACACAGAATTTTTGGGGTATTATAGGAATAAAAAAGTATTTTTTTTTAACAAGTAAGAAGTTTCAAGGTTCATAAATTTCTTAAAAACACAGTCAAAACAAATTATTTTCCAATGATTAGAAGTTTTCCTGTAAGGCTAAGAACAAACATGAGAAATTTCAAGCCAAAAGGATTTTTCTTTTAGAAAATCCTTAGCACTAAATAAAAAGTAATAGCTCATGAGGTAAGTCCTTTCTCATCTGTAACGATTGCTAAAGATATGAATATGTAGTTCTAAATGTTGCACAGTGGAACAAATTAAAATAAATTGGTAACCAAAACATCATAAAATCCTGTATCTTAAACACACAACTAAAGCATACATGAAAACAGGACTTTTAAAAAAGTTAGTCGCTATCTGTTGAAAGTACACATCACAAAATCTGCTGCTTTAAAAGATATAAGGTAAAACACTGGCCCTAGTGAAGTCAATGGAAGTTCTGCCATTAACTTCTGCGGAACCAGGTTTTCACTCACAATCTTACATTGCAATTATGACATAAAATGCAAGTTCAGAAATTTCCACCCATTACCCTAAGCAATTAATTTAGATGGTGAGGATGAGGAATTAGAAGATCAGATGTATTTAAGAAATAGCATTTCGCATAAAGGTAAGCTTTCAAGTCTACGTAGGAGACCTATTGATTTTTCCTGTTTTTAAGTCTGGTCCATCTGAATTCTTTTATACCTCATATTGGTCAAACTGTATCTGAACATGTTGGAGTAATCAGAATGGGGTTTTCTGATTTCAGAGACTGTATTCCTAGATTTACACACAACACTGGACATAAATCACTCTAGTCTCCTCCTTCATCGGGCAGTTTTCAAACTGGTAAATGTTTCAATAAGTCACCATTTCACTTTACCTTTCCCAGGAGCCTGCTGCGATGTCTGGGAGGCTAATTGAGCTTCAGTATTATTCAGCTGCTGTTTCAATGTGGCAGTCTCTTTTTGGGCATTCTTCAACAGTTCCTTTGTGTTAAGGTGACGGTTCATTTCAGTCTCAAGTTGTCTCTTAGTATCCAACAGATGAACCTGTAAAGGCAGTGTTCTTGAGTCTGCAATACCTGACACATTCCATAAAAATCCAACATAATTAATACAAGACAACAATATAATGATTAAGCAGATCTTGTAAGCTGGTAAGCAATTTTATTTATTTTTCTCTTAAACATCAATTAGAAAAAAATGCTTACAAGTACTCACATCTTGGTTTTTGGTAAGCACGTGCCTTTGTTCCACCTCATTCTCTAGTTTCTTCTTTAGTTGGGATATCTCACGCTCTAGTTTCTCTACCTGGTTGTTGAGTCTTTGTTTAGTCTCTGTCTCGGACCTCTCCAATATCACCTGATAAAAGCACGAAATGCAATTGCTACCATGTGGAACAATTCAGACAAGTGAAGAAATCCTAATCACTTAGTATGAGTTAACTCCACACCATTCCTGTTACCCTCACCCCCACAAAAAATTACGCACCACACAGTATGCTGTATCAAGATGTTACAACTAACACAGAACTTGTTACCACCATGAAAAATGAGTTTTTACTGCCTGCCAAATTTTTCTCTAGTAAAATTTCTTGTAACTACACAAATCAAACATGATGTATTTTTAAAAAGATGTGTCATTAAACAAGCATTCAGTCATCATTAATGATGAATTTGTTAGGAATGTTATCTTAAGCAATTATTTATGAACGAAGTATTAAACACATCACAGCGTAACAGGAAAACAAAATTAGTAGGGCAGGCAGTGACCAGAATCAAGTTTGTCACAGTTAATGAAACAAGTACTTTTTTGATCTGATCCACAATTTATAGTCACTTGCATTTTAATGGTTATATTATCAATGGAAGGAGAAAAATTTCTTGTCCTTTGAAAAGTGCATAAAAACGATGCCCATACTGATAACAGTATTACTGCTCACTGATGAAATTGATAAGTAACATATTCAAGTAATGAATGTTTATTTATGACTTGAAACAATGATTGCTGTTTAATGGCCTGATCCAATGCTTATTGAAGTCAATGATTTCATCAGGCATTGGATAATATCTTGAAACATGCTATTTTCATCAGTATTTTTAAAGCCTTGAATATAACATGCCAAGTCATTATACTAATTCTTGAAAGATCTGACAAAGGAAGTGTTACACATTTAGTGTTATCAGTTGAAAAGACTGTCTCCAGTTCACATGGTTTTTGCATCCAACAAAAAGGATGGCATTTGATTATACCTGAATAGTTCGCAGATTAGTAAGCAGTAAATTTTGTCCCCTTTGCTCAGCTAATAAAGATTCTCGTTGCTGGGTCAGACGAACTTCAGCCATCTTCAAGATATCCTTCTCTTTTTTCAAGTTGTCTGCTCTCACCTTTAAAAGAGCAGATTACAAATGAAAATTTAGCATCTTAACAGCAATTAAGTTATTAGTGCATTAGTTAATTTGGGCAAAATTTACCTACTGTATAACTTCTTGAAAAACAATCAAGATAAGTAACCAAAGCCAGTCAAGTACTCTTCTAAATGTTAAATTTCTGAAATTTAAGCCAAGTTACAATCTAAGTAAATAAGGCTGGAATTACAAAACTTTAGCTAGCTGACTAACATTAGCCAAAAGCAAAAGCTTCTCTCTATTCATCAGTTGAAGAAAAAAGCCCTTAGAACAGTCTACTGAGTCTCTAAGTATTTGTGATGGTAAATAAAATCTCTCACATATACATGTTCCAACACTGACATGATTTTAACAGCCAGTGTTTTCACAAGGCATGAAGTTAAGAGATTTAGTACTAGAGTCCACTGAATTCCAAAATTTCAGGTGGTGCGAAGCACTGGTTCAAATTCGAACAGTTTTCAAGACAATGGAATAGAAATTTACTGTGTCACTATACTAAATTTGAAGTGTACACGAATACAGATGCATGAAAATGTTGTACAATCACCTCTGCCATAGCCAGCTTTTCATTAGCTCCTCTTAAGTCCTGGGTCATGGTGTTAATTATCTGTTCCTGTTTTTGAGTTGTTGCTGTGAGCTTTTGCGTTCTCTCCTGAAGGGATGTTATTTCTCGACGATATCCCTCAACATTATCCTGCAGCATCTCATAACTTGAAATGGAAAAAAAAAAAAAAAAGTAGTTTATATTCCTGAGTTCAATGACTTACACTGAATTACAAGGTGGGTGCATACGCTCACATGAACATGCTATGTTTTCATGTACCAGTTTGAAGCATGATTTACAGAGATATTAGCCTTGTAAAAGGTTAGCCGAATTGGAAAAGTGAATGCAAATTAAATAGGTTTTTCTAAAGTAGTGCTCCATTTCATATCAAGTTTCCGAATATGATACATATTAACAACTCAAATATTCAACTATGGCTAGCTCTTAACAAATAACGACCAATTAACACAGGCTAAACAGACCCTTCTCTTCCACTTACTGAAGCTCCTACGGCTTTAAAAGATATAAGGTTTCTCTCTCTCTTTGGCTTTAATCCAGTAAGTTGTATTTCAAATAAAGGATCCAAAGTTTCATGTTTCGGTTGTTCCCTTGTTGGATTTCTTGGGTTTTGGTTTTAAATAAAGAATTTATTATGGGCTCCCACTTTGGATTAAGTAAAACTGGTACTTTTTTTTTGTTTTTTGGGAGTAGCAGCATGCTATCTGTTTTGGGCTTTTTGTGGAATTATAAAGTTGCCATGTAACAATGCACCTACATTTTCCTGTGTGTGGCAACTGCATTCTCCCTCAATTGGAAACATGGGTATTTTATTGGCAGTTCATATCAACAAACATACTATATAGTCTAACACCAAGCAATTAGCTTGTTTTCTCACATGTAAGACAAGAAAATGGAGTTCTACTTGGAAATGTAATAATCACCAATTTACCGTTTGGAGGCAAATTCAAGTTGGGTGGACATCTTAGCATTCTGTGACCGCAAGTCTGTGACTTGCTCCTGAAGTTTTTCATTTTGTTCATTTAGCAGTTTGTCATTCTCTGCCTTTTCTTTTCTGTAGTTCTCAAAAACTTCCCGCAGCTACAGCAAGCATTAAGGAACAATCGTTAAGAAGATTACAAGGTGAAAAAGAAACAAATTATTTGAAATGTTTATTAAAAAAACAGTGTACCTGTTTAAGTGCAGCCTTGGCCTCTACTGCCTCTGCTGACTCAGTCATTGATACTGGAGCAGGAGTTGACATGGCCTGAGGCATACTTGAACGTTTTGGGGTTGATGTAAAAGAAATCTCCTCTGGCAACATACTTGAAGCTTTATAAAAATAAAAGCTACATTTTAAAACCACCAAATATACAAACAGAAGATTGAATCTCAGTCAGTTGGTGTTGGGCAGGCTAGGAGTTCTTAGAGCAAAAAACTTATATATTTCATATTTTCCATATGCCATCTAATGATAAGCACTGAACAACACAGACCAAAAAAAGGTTCCAATCCTCTCCATAAATCATTTTAGAAAGCTATCAACTACTGTGGAAACTTATGAGTTGCTAACACAAGCCTAACCTTGCACTGGAATGACAACTCCAGTTGTCTGAGCTAACAGTACGCGGTACATATCACGCTGACGAACTATAGAGTCTACAAGCTGCAGTTGAACATGACGTGCTTCACGCAGTTTCTCTAACTCATGGATGGCTTCCTCAAGTTGACTCTGCAGCTCAGAAATTCTGAAACAGAGAAAAGACAGGATTTTGTTTTCTTTTTAACTGTATTTAGACAGCAACGATTAGCCAAGGTGGCATTTTTACAGAGGCATTTAAACTATTTAATCACAAGAGGCCTTCAAAACTGTTTATTCCATCCTTGAAACTTTAATTAGTATCATTGGGAGTTCTGAGCAAAGATACAGGGACTGGACAAGGCCCTTGGACTTTACCAAATTTTCTTTTAAAAAGTGAGCAAACATAACTCAGTCAGAGTCACATATCTGCAGATATCCTATTGCTTATCTTAGCTGAGCTCTCAGTTGTTTTAACTTTTAGGTACAATTATAGTACCTTGTTAAACTGACAACACAGAAACATCTGCAGTCCATTTAGCAAACACAAAGCATGTTCCCCTATGCCACTGATTAATCTGACTGGGGAAATAGAGATTCCCTCCTCTTAAGCAGGGTGAGGGCTATATGCCAGTCAACTGGCTGGCTACCTCTTCCCCACATATATTGACGGGATAAATTGGATACTACAAGGAAATAAATACCTGCACTCTGCTTGCAAGAGGATCTTCCTATCCCCATGTAATGCTTTTAGGTTTTGACTTTATTGCAGCACAGCTGGACTACTATTTGTTGGCCAGGGTGCCAAGTCTCTGTCACATTTCCTGCCATGCTCTAGGCCAGTGGTGAGCAACCTGTGTCCCACAGGCCACATGGGGCCCATCAGGATAAGCTGATTGCGGGCTGCGAGACATTTTGCGGATGTTGACCATCCGCAGGCATGGCCCCCCGCAGCTCCCAGTGGCCGCGGTTCGCCGTTCTGACCAATGAGAGCTGCGGGAAGCAGTGGGCTGCAGGGATGTGCTGGCCGCTGCTTCCCGCAGCTCTTATTGTCCGGGAACAGTGAACCATGGCCACAGAGCTGCGGGAGGCCGCTTAAGAGATGGGATGTTTTCACCTTCCATGAGCATCCACTATGTGTACGCCACAGGTTCGTAGATTTTGCTATTATTTAGGTTTTCTTCACATAGTTTCAAAGTACCTGTAACTTTATGGAGGCAAGAGACAGATTTGAAGACGGTTGGCAGTTTTTCAGAGAGACATTATTAATGGCATCAGAGCAAACTATCCCACTGCGTAGGAAAGATAGGAAGTATGTCAAGAGACCACCCTGGCTTAACCAGGAAATCAGTCCTACAAAAAGTGGAAACTAGGTCAAATTACAAAGGATGAATATAAACAAACAGCACAAGTATGTAGGGGCAAAACTAGAAAGGCCAAGCCACAAAACGAGATCAAACTAGCTAGAGACATAAAGGGTAACAAGAAAACATTCTACAAATACATTAGAAGCAAGAGGAAGACCAAAGGACAAGGTAGGCCCATTACTTAATGACGGGGGGGAAACAATAACAGAAAACGTGGAAATGGCAGAGGTGCTTAATGACTTCTTTGTTTTGGTTTTCACCAAGAAGGTTGGTGGTGATTGGACATATAACATAGTGAATGCCAGTGAAAATGAGGAAGGATCAGAGGCTAAAATAGGGAAAGAACAAGTTAAAAATTACTTAGACACGTTAGATGTCTTCAAGTCACCAGGGCCTGATTAAATGCATCCTAGAGTACTCAAGGAGCTGACTGAGGTGATATCTGAGCCATTAGCGATTATCTTTGAAAAGTCATGGAAGATAGGAGAGATTCCAGAAGACTGGAAAAAGGCAAATATAGTGCCCATCTATAAAAAGGAAAATAAGGACAACCCGGGGAATTACAGACCAGTCAGCTTAACTTCAGTACCCTGAAAGATAATGGAGCAAATAATTAAGCAATCAATTTGCAAACATCTAGAAGATAATAAGGTGATAAGTAACAGGCAGCATGGATTTGTGTCAAGAACAAATCATGTCAAACCAACCTACTAGCTTTCTTTGACAGGGTAACAAGCCATGTGGATGGGGGGAAGCAGTAGATGTCATATATCTTGACTTTAGTAAAGCTTTTGATATGGTCTCACATGACCTTCTCATAAACAAACTAGGGAAATGCAATCTAGATGGAGCTACTATAAAGTGGGTGCATAACTGGTTGGAAAACCATTCCCAGAGTAGTTATCAGCGGTTCACAGTCATGCTGGAAGGGCACAATGAGTGGGGTCCTGCAGGGATCAGTTCTGGGTCTGGTTCTGTTCAATATCTTCATCAATGATTTAGATAATGGCACACAGAGTATACTTATAAAGTTTGCAGACGATACCAAGCTGGGAGGGGTTGCAAGTGCTTTGGAGAATAGGATTATAATTTAAAATGATCTTGACAAATTGGAGAAATGGTCTGAAGTAAATAGGGTGAAATTCAATAAGGACAAATGCAAAGTACTCCACTTAGCAAGGAACACTCAGTTCCACACTTACAAAATGGGAAATAACTGCCTAGGAAGGAGTACTGCAGAAAGGGCTCTGGGGGTCATAGTGGACCACAAGCTAAATGTGAGCCAACAGTGTAACACTGTTGCAAAAAATGTGAACATCATTTTGGAGTATATTAACAGGAGTGTAGGCAAGACACGAGAAGTAATTCTTCTGCTAACTCCGCGCTGATTAGGCCTCAACTGGAGTATTGTATCCAGCTCTGGGCGCCACATTTCAGGAAAGATGTAGACAAATTGGAGAGAGTCCAGAGAAGAGCAACAAAAATGATTAAAGGCTAGAAAACATGACCTATGAGGAAAGATTGAAAAAACTGGGTTTGTTTAATCTGGAAAAAAGAAGACAGAGGGTACATGATAACAGTTTTCAAGTACATAAAAGGTTGTTACAAGGAGGAGGAAGAAAAATTGTTCTTCTTAACCGCTGAGGATAGGACAAGAAGCAATGGGCTTAAATTGCAGAAAGAGAGGTTTAGGCTGGACATTAGGAAAAGCTTCCTAACTGTCAGCGTGATTAAGCACTGGAATAAATTGCTCAGGGAGGTTGTGGAATCGCCATCATTGGAGATTTTAAGAGCAGGTTAGACCAACACCTGTCAGGGATGGTCTAGATCAGGGGTTCTCACAACAAATGTTTTGGTGGCCTCAAAGTGCAACATTTCCTAAAACACTTAATTAACTTTAGGAAAAACAAATGAATATGCACATACACAAATTACAATGATTTGGACATGTATGTAGGATTTTTTTTTTGCAGACTCAATAATAAAAATAATGTACAGTTGTCTCTATTCTTTACTGGACCTAAACAGAATAGAAACACAAATAAGGTGCTTTGCACATTCTTGTATTTTTTCTTATTGTTTCTTTTGCTTTTTTGGTTGCTTTTTTGTTTAGACTTGCTAGCTACTAAGTTTGCTGTGAAAAGTGATATTAACAAACACACAAATATCACTTTTCACAGCAGATTTACTCAGACCAGGCAATCCGGGGACAAATTGAGCCCTGGATGGGGAGGTGGGTACAGAGGCAGCGGAAGCCAGGGGCAATGGGGCACTAGGGGAGGCAGCGGGGGTCAGAGTTGATAGGAGGGGTGGTGAGCTCGGGGAACGGAGCCCAAAGCCCCATGGCTGGAGCCTGCCACCTGTCACCCCAGGGCTGAAGCCCAACCCAACCGTCCCTGGGAAGGTGGGGAACTCACTGGCTGCCTGCTTCTCCAGCTTTCGTGTCTTCAGAGAGGGGCCACTGCTTTGCCCCCCATCCAATAACCACCCAGAAGGCTGTGACTGCAAGAAAAGCCCCTGGTGGCTGCATTTGAGAAACACTGGTTTAGATAATACTTAGTCATGAGATGGATGCAGGGCACTGGATTAGATGACCTCTCGAGGTCCCTTCCTGTCCTATGATTCTATGAATGGCAAGATGGGCAAGGGCCTTTTCCTCCAAGAACAATTTAGAGGCAGCCCCTTATTCATGCACATTTCTTCAAACAAAAATTTGGGATAGGTTGGGGGAATTTAGATGCAAATGTACTGCACAGGGTGGAGTCTGCTAGGAAACTTGTCTGTTATGGTCATAGTTTGAGGACATAAGCACATTGGACCAGCTTTAATTCCAGGTAATGGGTTTTGCTATTTCAAATTTAGCCCAACAAATGAAGTTGCAGCCACTCACTTGAGCCATAATATAACTGCAGTCTTCATTCACCAATCATTTGGTGACAATACAAATGGACTATTAGTCATCAACGATGAAGAGTAACTATTAAAAGTAAAGTACTTATTAAGTATTATCACCCCAAAAATCTTAAACTCACTTTGCCTAAATAGATTAACATTCTTTTATAAAATAAGGAAATCCTTAGGCAAAGTTAAAAACCTAGCATTCAATGCAACTCCTATTACACAAATGTAAGGCACAAATTAAGACCAGGGGCTTGGCATATGTTTTCATCCATCAACATATTTATCTGTTTGGAAAATGTGAAGCACCATTTCAAGAAGTTATAAAAGTGCCAAAGTTTTGGAAGAATATATAGAAGGTGGCAAGGTTTGTGTGGGTTGGACTGAAAAATAGTGGAAAAAAGAAGAGATGCAATATGAAGCCTAGCAACAATTTTAATCTGCAGCCTAAATTTTGGCTGACATGCTTTTGAAAATAATTATCACTTTTGCAAGTAAATTAATATGAACCTCAACATGAAAATTCTTCTGCTTAACATGCAACCATAGAAATGTAGGGCTGGAAGGGACCTCAAGAAGTCACCAAGTTCAGCCCCCTGTTTTCCAGGGACAAAACCTGACAGGTGTTTGTCCAACGTGATTTTAAAAACCTGCCAATGATGGGAATTTCACAACCTCCCTTGGAAGCTTATTCCAGAGTTTAACTATCATCATAGTTAGAAAGTTTTTCCTAATAACTGACCTAAATCTACCTTGCTGCAGATTAAACCCTTTACTTTCATGTCCTGTTACTGGCAAGTATGAAAACTTTGCTGAAGGAGGAAAGTTTACCTAGATGAAGTCGTTTCTTGTTCCTCTTTTTCTCTAGCCTCCCCAAGCTCCCGAAGAGCCACCAAGAGACGCTGATTCTGCTGCTGAAGTTCCTCAATATTTCTGTAGGAGACTAGATGCTGGGATATTACTTCAGAAGAGCTACTTATGTCAGCAGAGCTCACTTCTTCATCACGAATTACATGATTGCCTCTAGCTTCCTCAAGTTCCATTAAAAGCACCCTCACCTGAAAAAGAACATTCAGGTTATAAAACTATAACTTACATTTGGTTTTCAAAATTTATTTTTCAGACAAACTCTTTAGAAGCAAAACACTTGAGTTCTGTATTTTCTAACTTTCTATAAAGTATTCTGTCTAGAATTAAAATTGAATGGCACAGTTTTCTTTACAAATATGAATTAAATTTCACTAAAACCCTCTGAGGTTAGTAGGAGTTATCCCTTTACAGTGAGACAGAGGTTCAGTCCTTTGTCCAAGGTCACAAAATCCATGTTAGAGTCAGAACTTGAACTCAGGTATTCCTGGCTCACGATCCTGTCCTCAGCTCAGTGGACTTTCCACTTCCACAAAAACAAAATCCAAATCATATTGCAATTTTCTATGTCAGACATGCATCATGTTCTCCCAAAGATGACTTAAGCTTTTGATAAATTGAACTGAACCTAATTTTATAAGCAGAAATGGAAATAGTACACTGCCCCAGGGAAATGCTTTTAAGGACATCAGCAACATCAGAGGTGTACTTCACAAAGCCAATCTCAGAATGTACAATACAGCAACTGATCACTGAGTTAAGAGTGAGAGCATTCCACTACTGTATTAGGAAAAAGAAATGAGTAATATTTGTTCTAACCTGCTGTGAAAGGTCTTTCACTTGTATTTCCAGTCTTTGGTTCTCTCTTTCCAGTACAGAAGCATGCTTATTGGCTTTATCAGTGTCCTCTTGCAATCGCTGAATTTCCTATAAAAAACAAATAAATTTTTATATAAAACATCTACAAACTCAGAATTGATCAGCACTTCCTGCTACAGTGATCATTACAAATATGGTGACATTTTTTTCTGAATAACTAGTAAAAATACAGCTATTGTGCCTCAAAACAACCAAGTATTTGTTACTCCTTTGAGTCTGGAGTCTGAGTGTCTTTTTCCACAATCAAAACTAAAAGAAACCAAATAATTACTTTTCGTAACGCCACACAGTAAAATTATAGGATTATATTCTTCAAAGCTGCCTAAAGGATTTGGAAACCCAATTTCCATGATAATTAATTGGAATTGAAAATCTAAATCACATTTTGTTTAGTTACTCAATCCCCTATTTTTGGTACCCCCTTGCAAATTAAGATCAACTATGTAAAGCAGGGGTCGGCAACCTTTTAGAAGCGGTGTGCCGATTCTTCATTTATTCACTTTAATTGAAGGTTTCGCGTGCCGGTAATACATTTTAATGTTTTTTTAGAAGGTCTCTCTCTATACGTCTATATATTATACAACTAAACTATTGTTGTATTGTAAAATAAACAAGGTTTTCAAAATGTTTAAGAAGCTTCATTTAAAATTAAATCAACATTTTAATCTTACGCCGCCAGCCCGCTCAGCCCGCTGCTGGTCTGGGGGTCTGTTCACCTAGGCCGGCAGCGGGCTGAGCGGGGCCTGCGGCCGGGACCACGGCTGGCAAGGGTCCGGCAGCCAGAACCCCAGACCGGCAGCCAGGACCCCAGACCGGCAGTGGGCTGAGCAGCTCAGCCCGCTGCTGCTCAGGGGTTCCATCCGCCAGCTCCTGCCAGCTGGGATCCCGGCTGCCGGACCCGCTCAGCCTGCTGTCGGTCTGGGGTCCCAGCCCTGCCCACATATAGTGGGGACCTACCTTCTCCCTTGTTCTGGCCCATTCTCTGCCTCTCTCTGCACTGAGCTGAGGGTGGGAGTGCACTGAGTACAGGGCTGGGGGTGAAAGAGCAGGCTGGGGGTTGGGGTGTAGGATCCGGCCAGGAGCTAGAATGAGGGAGGGGGCTCAGGGTTGGGGCAGGAGGTTTGGGTGTGGAGCACTTACCTGGGCAGCTCCCATTTGGTGTGAGGGGTGCAGGTGGGAATGTGGCGGGGGAGAGGCGTGCAGGAGCTCCTATTTGGTGCTCAGGGTGGGGGGTGGGGTTGTGGGGGGTGCAAGAGTCAGGATGTGGGGGGTGCATGGGGTGTGGGGGGATGTGGATGTGGGGGTGTGCAAGAGTTAGGGCAGAGGGCTGGGGGCATGTGAGGGGGGTGCAGGTGTCAGGGCATGGGGGGCCTGGGTATGTGTGGCAGTACCAGAGTCAGGGCTGGGGTCATGGGGGGGTGAAGGAGTCAAGCAGAGAGCTGGGTGTGTGTAAGGGGGGTACAGGGCTCAGGGCAGGGACCTAGGGGGTGTGCGGGGAACAGGGCTCAAGGCAGAGGGCTGGGTATGTGTGAGGGGGGGCTCAAGGGATGGACCTGGGGGGTGGGCGGGGCACAGGGCTTGAGGCAGAGGGCTGTGTGTGTGTGAGGGGGGGCTCAGGGCAGAGGGGTTTGGGGGGGGGGTCAGGGCAGGGGGATGGAGGGGATATGTCCCCATTCCACCACCACCCCCTTCCCCAAGACCCTGCCCCCGCTTCTTCTCTGCCTCCGGACAGGAGCAGAGCAGGCTGACTCTGCTCCTTCCCGACCCCCTCCCTCGCAAGGGCCATCAACCGATCGGCCGCAGGGAGGGAGGGACGGAGAGCCGGAGGAGGGGCAGGAGCCCAGCACACTGCCGGAAGAGGCAGGGGAGCCGGCAGGAGCCAGCTTCTGCCCCTTTCCCCCTGCCCCCATGCGAGGGGGGGGGGGGCGGAGAAGAGTGGTCCGGGCTGGGCTGGGTAGGATTTTTAATGGCACGCTGCTGCGCGTGCCATTAAAAATCGGCTCGTGTGTCGTCTTTGGCACGCGTGCCATAGGTTGCCGACCCCGATGTAAAGCCTTAATTATAAATTTGTTTTCTTCTCACAGAAGGTCACAAGACTACAGGTAAACACACTGTTCTAGAACTGTAACAGAGATCATGAACAATCTTGTCCATAACCGCTCAAGAACTGGAAAGCACAAAACAGTTTCTTTTGCACAACACATCATTTACTAGAATCCATTCACTATGTTTACAAATTTAGGGGATTAGCACAATAAATCTTTTGCATGCTCTGCGCAAGTCATTTCCTGCCTTTCTTTTTTAATATCCATACTGACCTTCATAGCTTGTTCAAGCTTAGCAGACAAACTGGCTACAGCTTTTTGTGACCGTTCATACTCTTCACGTTGCCGTTTTAAAATTGGTGCTTTGGCTTCCACTTCCTGTACTATTTCATCCAAATACTTATTAATTCTCTTATTTTCCCGCTTCTCCAGAAGTAGCTGATCCTGTGCTTCCACATACGCATTGTAAAGCTGTGTCAAGAAAACATTTTTTGAAAAGTGTAACCAACCACCTCAGAAAACACTTATCTAATGACTATTAATTCACACATTTGATATACATGTTTTACATCACATTCTGTAACAGATTTTATATTAAGGTAATCTTTTCAACTGCATTCTCTGAGTTGAATAACTAATTGGTTTAAGCTTTATATTAGTTAATGATGCAAATATTCTTTAATGTTATTGTCCCTATTGCTAAATATTTGCCATTTTTCAAGTTATTGTGTAACTACACAATGTAATTCTACACGAACTGTAATAGGGCAAATCTTAAATATGTTCTAACTAGATATCTGACAGATCAAAATTCATAGATGGCAGATTAAACAATAAAAACCTTAGCAATATCAAGTTTAGCAGCAAACAAAAGTTTCATTTTGGAACCAGTATCTTTAGTGGTTGGAGAAAGGAGAGAACAAGAAAAGGAAGATGAAAAGAAAAAAAAAAATCTTATACAACTAAATCCATTCTTCCTACAAAAGTACAATTAGTTCCATCATAGAGAACACCTTAAAGTTCAGCTTATTTTGACACATTTGGAGCATACCTTATGACAGTCACAGAAGGAAAAGCTCTCAGCACTGTAAAAAACTGGTGTGCACAAATAAAATGATGACCAGATTCACATGTGACTGGATATGACGTTTTCAGGACTGAAGAAACACTCTCTCTTTTTATGTTTCATAAAAAACCTTGACATTAGTGCTTTTTTAACCCACTAAGACCATGATTCAGCAAAACATTTTAGCACGTTTAACTTTAAGCATGTGAGTAAACCCACTGATTTAGATCATGTGATTGTGACCCTTAGAGCATCCCAGGGGCCAAGAGGGTCCCTGGTATCTAACAGTTAGTCTCAGCAGGCCTGACCAGGTCAGTGTACCCCAACTCACTTATCACAGTCTGTATCTAAATGGTGTCATGTGAGCTATCATATGCACCAACTGGTAACATGATGGTCATTAACAATATTGTGGGGGGTGATATATGAAAAATTATAAATGTGTGATGGAAACATGTTCTTAAAATGTGCTTGGCAGGTAGGGTTTAAGGCACAAAGGAGTGTGGTTCCACCTGCTTGAATGGTGTTGCCAATGTAAATTGAGCAAGGAGAGACAATGGAAGTATATTCACATAAAAGGTAAACAAAGCAACCAAACTATCAAGTGGAGTAGATAAGCCATGATGTGGGGGAGGAGACTGCAAAAATTAACATGACATCAGCTTCCTGGTGGACACTGCAAGCTGAGCCGCAAGGAAGGCTTCCTGACTTTAAAAAAAAAGATAAACTTTGAGGATTGAGCAGAGAGGGAAAGCCATTTTGGCATCTTTCACCTGAGGAGACAAAGAAAGCAGACTCTGGGTTCTATGTTGGATCCTGGCTTGAGACTGGCCAGCCATGCTGGAAGAATGACTGTGGTGAAAAAACTACTTCGAAGAAAAAATATTCTAGTTTGTTAAGTTAGATTTTAGTCTTAGAATCATATTTTTACTTTTGTTCGTTTGTAACCATTTCTATCTCAATTCCTCCTACTTGGTACCACTTAAATATCTGTTCTTTGTTAATAAACTTAATCTTGTATTATTACACAACCATATGAGTGTGGCATTTCAAACTGAAGATTAATAGGCTGGTGCTGTGTACTATGTCTTTAAAGGAGCAGTGAACTTGATATGGTTTGTGAGTGCTACAGTGAGAGGAGCTGAGTAGTACAAAGGAGACTGTTCCGTGGACTCAGGACTGGAAGAGCCTTGGTGTCATCCTGCAAGGAGTAACCAGGCTGGTGGAAGTCAGGGTAAGGTCACTATGCTGTAAGCAGGCTGATGATGTCAGCACTCTGAGCCAAAGCCGCAGAGCACAGAGGCACCCAGGGTTACAGGGAAGGCAGTGACACAACCCATACTGTTCCGAGTGAACCTCCAAAGTGTAGCAGCGATCAAGTGCTTTGCTGGATTAGGGCCATGGACACTTGAGTAAATACTTTGTATCCATGTTGTTAATGTTGTAAGAAAGATTTTAGTCAAAGACCCAAATAGATAAATGGATTTTGAGTCATCAATTTACAATAAACTAATTCCACCTACCTCGGTTAACTTCATTCCAGGTTTCACCACTTTAGCTACTGCTGCAGCAGTAGGAGACATGGCTGTCAGCTCTTCCTCAGACAATATGGCTCCTGGATTGGTTAAAACCCCAAAACGTATGTCAAATCATACATAAAATAGAGAGAAAGTATTCCACAGATGCTTACATTTTATATCTAGTACACAAATACTATGCACATATGCTCAAAGACAAACACACATACTGTACATAGACAACAATCACTACAAATAAGGTCTTACCAACCTTCTCCTCAAAAATAACGACGGAAAAAATTCCATTTGGTTCTAAAATCTTAGAAATTAGAAATAAAATACACCTAATTCTAGTGTAAAATTGTTCTTTATAATATAACTAGACTAGAGAAAGCACTATATAAGTGTTCAAACATTCTCATTGTCAGATTCTCGAATCTTCAATCACAAAATGTAAACAAACAATTTAAATAGCAGGGATGCCCCGAAATACAATGGCTGGCAGAGCTCAACTGTGCCAAACTACAAGTGACACTCTAGCAGAGGGAAAGAAGAAAAAAAAAAGTGCTACCTTCCACATTTTATAAAATTAAAACAAAATACAACAGCAATTGGTTTTCTCTGGTATTTGGACTCTAGCAAATATATTTAGATTGATCTCTACTACATAATATTGTCCCCAGATACTATCATATGTTTTAAGATGAAGATTTAGTGCACTTATTTGCTTTAGAAACTGCAATGCAAAAACCCTTTTTGAAAATTACTTAGTATATAAAATCTGGCACTTACAAAAAGTTCAAGTGTTATCCTACCTTTACGTTTCGTAGCAGAAAGTAAATCATTAGCATTCTCCAGTTCTTTCTCTAACTTGCTAATCTTCTCTCTCAGTTCTTTTTCCATTGCAGTTTTAGACTCCTCCATCTCAGCCAAATGATCCTCTGTTGCTTTGTTAGCTAAAATTACATATAATTTTTTTCTCTCTTTAAAAAAGAGTGAAGTATACAAAAGTATCTTTAAAGAGACTTCTTAAATGTCCTCTGCGAAGGACATTAAATCATTCATCTTAGAAAGAAAGCATTAACTGGTATTCTGCTGAATGCAGAAGAGGGCTAAAAATTAAACAGCAAGATTAGGACAAGCCAATCTAAAATAATGAGACCGACATGAAGACACAGGTCAAATTTCTTTAAAGATATTCTGCAGAAATTATATCTTCTCAAAATCACAATAATGTTAAGAAAATTCTACAAGTACATTCCGACATCATGAGAATGGACAAAGATTTTTTAAAGTTTTTTATAACTATAACAAGACAATTCAACACAACATTTAAATAACATTTCCCACAGATGAATAGTGAAAAAATTCCCTTCACAACTGCCATTGTTTTGGGGGTGTTTTTACTCAAAGTGTTTAACTAAACAGGAACAGAAAACAAAACCATTAAAAACTATGCAATTCTTGTAAGTAGCTTCTCACCTTCACCCGCTTCTTGCAAAAGTTTGTGCAGCTCCTCTACTGCTCGTGTCAGCTCATTGCTCTTTGCTTCTGAATCATCTGCAGCACTCTAAATACAAGTGTATTATTTAATCTTTTGTTATTGAACAGTTACAAATAAGGTAGCTCCTCAGAGGCCAGGAATCAACAAGATGTTGGTATAAATATGTAACACACACTAAGGTATTACTCTAATTGGAAACAGTTGTCCCTTAGTGTAAGTCCCAGCAATACTGTAATTAAAGGTCTTGAAATTCAGGTGCTAACTCCCCATTTTAGAGGAAAATGGTCAGTTGTTGACATAACCAAAGTTATTTAACATGTCTGCATGGCTGTATTTCAGCAGTATTTTTAGGCGCCCAGCTGTCTATAAAAAAAATCAAATTTATAACCTTTTTCTAAAGTATGAGGTTTTCGTTCTTAGATATAAATGCTTTTGGCAAGTTAGCATTTATACTTTTCACTTGAATAGCTCCTTCTTTTGAGAATCTCAGTGTGATTTGCTGTACAAACAATAGAATTACTGCTTTGTAACACTCCTGTGAAAAAACATTATCCTCCATTTTAAAGGGAGAGCAACTGAAGCAGAAAGAAGTTAAGGCCCACACCTCTCTAGAACTTGCCTCCAATTTTGGGTGCCCAGATTTAGACTGCTAGGATCTGATTTTCAGAGATGATGAGAAACCACAATTCCTGTTGAAGTCTATAGACACTGTAGCTGCTCAGCAACTCTGCAAATTGGCCCTATATAAGATGGACACTCAAAAACTGTGGCATGAAAATTAGAGGCCAATTACATTTTTTGTAGATTTTTCTTATAAACAAAATTTGTTTTCATAAAAACCTCATGCATAATGAACCTTGTTAAGCAAATATTTATTTTTTATACTTAAAAATAGCAGCAAACTTCTATTTATATATTAAATATAAGTATACATACACATACGTATAATTCAGAGAATCATAGGCTTGGCAGGACTTATTATTTAGATCATTCCTGACAGGTATTTGTCTAACTTGCTCTTAAAAATCTCCAATGACTGAGATTCCACAACCTCCCTGGGCAATTTATTCCAGTGCCTGACAGTTAGGAAGCTTTTCCTAATATCCAACCTAAATTGCAGCAAGGGCTGTTTAAGCCCCTTGTTTCTTGTCCTATCCTCAGACGTTAAGGAGAATATTTTTTCTCCCTCCTCATTGTAACAGCCTTTTATGTACTTCAAAACTTATGTCCCCTCTTAGTCGTCTCTTCTCCACGCTAAACAAATGACATCTTTCCTGAAATGTGGCACCCAGAACTGGACACAATACTCTATTTGAGGCCTAATCAGCGTGGAGTAGAGTGGAAGAATTACTTCTCATGTCTTGGTACAATACTTCTGCTAATACATCCCAGAATGATGTTTGCTTTTTTGCAACAGTGTTAACACTGTTGACGACCGCTTCCCCCCCATCCACAAGGCTTGTTACCCTGTCAAAGAAAGCTATTAGGTTGGTTTGATACAATTTGTTCTTGACGAATCCATGCTGACTTTACTTATCACCTTATTATCCTCTAAGTGTTTGGAAATTACCGTATATACTCGTTCATTAGCCCGTTCGTTTATAAGCCAACCCCCAAGATGGTTAGGTAAAAATAGCAAAAACGGTATGACCCTTTCATAAGCCGACCCTATATTTCAGGGGTTGGCAAACTGGCTTCTAGCCCATTAGAGTAAGCCGCTAGCGGGCCTGGACGTTTTGTTTACCTGGAGCGTTCACAGGTACGGAGCCCCATAGCTCCCAGTGTCGGCGGTTTGCTGTTCCCACTTCCCGCAGCTCCCATTGGCTGGGAATGGCAAACCGTGCACACTGGGAGCTGAGGGGCTCCGTGCCTGCAGACGCTCCAAGTAAACAAAATGTCCCGACCTGCCAGCGGCTTACCCTAACGGGCTGGGAGCCAAAGTTTTCCAACCCCTGCTATATTTTAAAAGCTGGCATCACAACACTCAAAATTTTTGCTAGAATTATTTTAATATAATCTAACAAAAAACCTGTTATAATAATTGAACAAATATGTATTCACCTTCAAAATTACCGTCAATATTTAAAATCAGTAAATGGATATTTAAAACAAGTAACTTAGAACAATATGAGATTTTAAAACGTCTTAAAATCCTTCAAAGTCTGAATCAGTCTCTGATCCACCAAACAGTTCATTAAACTCTGCTTCAGTCACAGCTGCACCTGCATTGTCATTGTAGATGTCCGCAGTGTCGTCTTCAGACTCAGATTCCTTCTCATCATCAGCCTCTGTTGTGTCATCATCAAATATGGCATCATCTTCTGACCCGTTGGGTGTACTGCTGATACAGCATTTCCTAAATCATTTTTCTATCATTTTCGAGGGAATGGACACCCACGCGTCTCCTTGATCTACTGGGTGCCCAGATTGATTTCGGGCTTCATAAGATTCCTGCCTTTTGTCAACTTCGCCATGCCTGAGTACATGCATTCAGACCACATTTTGCGTAGCCTGTCTTTAAAGGGTTTGTTCAGGCAGACATCAAGCTGTTGTAGAACTGAAGTTAAGCCTCCAGGTATTACATGTCCCAAAGGAGCATAGCAGGTTTCTTGAAAAGCTCCTGGTCTCTTATTCCACACTTTTTCCAGTCATTCAACAGTCCCACTTTCATCCATCCCTTTTCGTGTGCACGTACGATGACACCAGCAGGAAATTTCATGTTTTTAGGCAAGGTTTTTCTTTTAAAAATAACAGGAAGGAGCTTTGATCCATTTGCCAAACACAATAAAACCACCGTAAAATGGATTTTTTCATGGCCAGTGGTTTTAATTAAAACTGTTTTTTCACCAACACCGGTTACCGTTCTGTTGCTCAGGAGATCGAATGTCATAGGAAATATGGACAAAACACCAATTTGTGACAGTTCAAATGCATATTCCTTTCGATATTTTATAATAAACCTTTGGAAAGATTCGACTTTTTCTTCCAGATTCTCGGCAGTTTTTGACCTATCTTTGTTTGCTGACGAAGACAGAGACCACGACGGTTCATGAAGTGAGTACACCAACCCGCTGATGCGACAAACATTGACGGCTTTACTGACTTGTATTTGTCGTCTTTCGACATTTGCAGAGCACGCAGACGAATTCCAGTTCTAGTGACAATGTACCCATTTTGTCGACATTCAACAACCCAATTATTGAGATTTCTCTAGCTCAGGAAATGACGCGCACCTCGTTGGACATTTTTTCTTGCTTCTTGGCATGTCTTTTAGTGTTTTATTTTTTCGCCATTCTCTTACTTGCTTCTCATTGATACAGAATTCACGAGCAGCAGCACAAGTATTGTTTGCTTCTGCATATTCAACAACTTTAAGTTTGAACACTGCGTGATAAGCAGACCTTTTCCTTTTGATTTAGTATGAAAATAGATTATTATTAATTGTAGTTATAGATTTTGTAGGACTTTATATAGGAATGTCACCTGCTTTATCACTGTCAAATTATTATTGTTCTTTGTTTATTTCAAAGCAGCCCTGTAGACTGGCATGTCTGTGGGGATAACAGACTCTTTTAGTATTCCTTTCAAGCCAATCTAGTCCACTAAACAAAGCCTTTGCAACTTTAAAAGGCTGCAGTATTGACATCAATAAATGGGTTGGCAAACTTTGGCTCCCGGCCTGTCCGGGTAAGCCACTGGCGGGACGTTTTGTTTAATTGGAGCGTCTGCAGGCATGGAGCCGCTCAGCTCCGTGGCCACAGTTCGCCGTTCCCAGACAATGGGAGCTGCGGGAAGAGGCACGCTACTTCCCGCAGCTCCCATTGGCTGGGAACAGCGAACCACGGCCAGAGGGAGCTGAGGGGCTCCATGCCTGCGGACGCTCCAGGTAAACAAAACGACAATGTATTAGATATTCATTTCAATGATTCCATAGAGTTTAAAATCATCAAATTTTGGTGTAGACCCATTTATAAGCCGACCCCCGCACTTTGATGCATCTTTTTTTACCAAAAATATTCAGCTTATGAACGAGTATATACGGTAGTTGCTTAATTATTTGCTCCATTATCATTTCCAGGTACTGAAGTTAAACTGACTGGTCTAATTCCTCGGGGTTGACATTATTTCCCATTTTAGAGATTGACACTATATTTGCCCCTTTCCAGTGCTCTGGAATCTCTACCAACTTCCATGCTTTTTTGAAGATAATCGCTAATGGGTCAGATACCTCCTCAGTCAGCGCTTTGACTAATTACGTGTGTAGAATAAAGTAGTCCAGTAGATTACAAAAAGGTTATTGGTAACTCTACTATTATTTGCAGGTATTTCAGCTCACATTTATCATACTGAAATTCTAGTTGAATGTTTTTGTAAGACATTAATTTCTATCACATTCAATTTTACGTAGGTAAAACTTTAAACCCTGACTGTGATAGCTTTTCAGCCCAGTACTGAATTATTCCAGACTAATACAGCACCAGCTTGCTCACTTCCCGACTATACCATTAATACTTGGCACTATTAATTTCAGTGGACTTTTAGGAGCCATACAGAAGAATATTGCAAGACTACAAAATAAGTTGCACAGGCATTGATTAAGACCATTGATTAGTGAGCACTGCACTTTATCATGATTAACACATTTACAATACAAGGAAATTCCATACAGTAGGTAAGATACTTCCTCTATTATTTTAAGTGCAGTTTTGCTTAATCTGTAGAATGAAGTAAAATAGCAGGTCTGAGTTGAGCAATGTAAGATTTTAAATGCATTGTGAAATATAACACCATCATCACCACAACCTACAAAGTTAGCATCATTTCAAGCATTTGGCCACATCAACTGCCCAACCCAAGCTTATTCTCCCATATCCTTCTTTCAACATGTCAGAGCAAATCTATGCATAGTGTCCTATGCTGTCTATGAAGTTTTTGAGATATCTGTTCCTTTTAATTAAAATGCATGTGATAAAAGTCACTATCTTCTTGGCCAGAAGAAATTAAACAGGACTTTGGAGGATTAAGGAAGAGAACCATCCCCCCATCTCACATTAACACTTTATATAGGCAGAAATATAGCTCTGGGGAAATAGTCTGGCCTGTACAACACTCCAAACCCTGGACCTACTTCCATATAATTCTAATATGAATGTATCCAACATTCCCAAACTTACCTTGTACAAGTTAGATAACTTTATGTGGGCATTTAATTCATTATGGAATCTTTCTTCCATACCAGCTTGCTGTTCTTTTGCCTGATGAATAAAAAACATGAATTCATAGCACTGGTTCTGTTTCAATTGCAAGCCAGTGAGGTGGCAAAGTTTGTAGACAATATTAAATTACTCAAGATAGTTAAATCTAAAGCTGACGGCAAAGAGTTACAAAGGGATCTCTCAAAATTGGGTGACGGGAGAACAAAATGGCAAACAAAATTCAGTGTTGGTAAGTGCAAAGTAATGCACATTGGAAAACAATCCCAATTATACATACAAAATGATGGATTCTAAATTAGTTATTACCACTCAAGAAAGATCTTAGAGTCATCGTGGCTAGTTCTCTGACAACATCTTCTCAATGTGCAGCAGCAGTCAAAAAAGCTAAAGGAACATCAGGAACCATTAGGAAAGGGATAAAATAAAAGCAGAAAATATAAGGCCACTATATAAATCCACGGTATGCCTACAACTTGAATACTGTGTGTGCAGTTCTGGTCGTCCCATTTCAAGAAAGGTATATTAGAATAGGAAAAGGTACAGAGAAGGGCAACAAAAACGATTAAGGGGATGGAACAACTTCCACATGAGGAGAGATTAAAAAGATAGACTGTTCATCTTAGAGAAGCAACAACGAAGGGGAGATATGATAGAAGTCTATAAAATCATGAATGGTGTGGATAAAGTAAATAAGGACATAACACAGGAACCAAGGGTTACCCAATGAAATTCATAAGCAGCAAGTTTAAAACAAACATAAGGAAGTAGGTCTTCACACAATGCACAGTCAGCCTGTAGAACTTGTTGCCAGGGGACGTTGTGAAGGCTAAAAGTATAACTGGGTTAAAAAAAAAAATTCGATAAGTTGATGGAGGAAAGGTCCACAAATGGCTCTTGGCCAAGATGGTCAGCAGTGCAACCCCACATTCTGGGTTTCCCTAAACCTCTGACTTCCAGAAACAAGGACTGGACAACAGGGGATGGATCACTCAATAATTGCCTGGTTCTGTTCATTTCCTCTGAAGAATTGGCACTGGCCACTGTCGGAAGACAGGATACTGGGATAGATGGACCATTTGTCTGACTCAGCATGGCAGTTCTTATGTTCAAAGTGAGGTTTTTATAAGTTTAAGAATTATACTGTGGCTGTTAGAATACATAAAAGTTCAAAAACAAAAAATGTTTCCTCAGATATACAGTACTACAGACCGAACAAGTGGAAAAGGGCAAGTTATTGAATGAGCTTTTTTTTCCCCTCTCAGAAGTTTGACTTTTTTCCAAAACCAGCCATTTTAATTTACATTTGAGAAAACATGATTAATCACATAAATGATACATACAAATGAAAAAACAAAAATCAGGTTGTGGCACAAACCATTAAAAGAACACTTTTACATTTCTTTATCAATGTTTCAATCATATTTACCATTGGCTTATTACAACAGAATCGAGAGATCTAGTTTGTTCTATGTTTCTTTTCCAGTTTTACTCTTTGCACTTCTCTCAGAATGGATAATGAAAATATGCCAGTTCATTTCATTTTTAGGCTTTCATACACTTCCAAAAAGCTGCAACATTTGAGTGGCAAATATTACAGGAGAATATTTGTTCCCCCCCCAAAAAAAATTATCTGGAACTTTTGTAAAATTTGGAAGCTGTTGGCCCTAAGTAAAAGCTTTCTTAAACTCCTACCCACCTTTGCCCAAAGTTGCTTAACAAGAAAGAGAGTAGTAAGTTAAAACTAATACTCTCCCTCTATCGGAGTCCTTCCTGCTTTGCCTGGACACTGCAGCCTGCAATGTAAACTCCCTCCCCTCTATAGATTGGCAATCCCAACAATACCTCGGTACAATGGGGCAGATTAGGGTAGTATTGTACTTAATTCTATTAGATACAGGAGGTAATTTTTCTAGTTAAAATACTGAAGCTATCTTAAATGCTGCCACACTAGATTACAGTTTAGAAAAGGTTTTCTTACCTCCTTCAATTTAGTCAAAAGATCTTCCACGTGTTTCTGTAAATTTTCATTTGACAATTTTAAGCTGTTTACCTGCTCCTCCATTCTGGAAACCTGTGTGAATAGCAGGTATTAAACATAAGATGCTTATATTTCATTTACAACTACATATATTTTTCAAATGCTACTTCAACAGAAATGCAGTATCTGATTATTATCAACCATAATATACATTTCAAAGTTTCTAATTACAGTATAGCCTTAAATTTCACAAGCGATAATATAAAGGCCGTTTTTTCTAAAGAATTTTGCCTCTGTGCAGGTATCTAAAAGCAGCCAGATTTTCAAAGGTGCTTTGCATCCAGGCGCTTATGACAACTGAGAACACAGAAAATCTGGCTGCCTCACTTACTTGCCTAACAGGAGCTGACCACTTAAGTAGATGTCTAAATAGGAGCTGATTACTGACAAACTATTTTGAAAATAAAGCCCCACGTTTTCCCTCCACCCAAAAAACACATGCTAAACTGAAACTGCATTACAAGTACAATATTTTTTGTACATATTTTAAAAACAAACAAACATTCTTTTTAGCAAGAAATTGTATTTCTGTATATTTTCACTAGCACTGTTGTATTACACCTTGTACTTTCAGCTACTTCTAATTTATCATCACTAATCTTACAAAAATAATCTTCAATTGCTCTTCCTTACTTTAGATGTCCATACCAATATATTCATTCCCTGCAAACTATAAGTGACCAAAGCACATAATGGAAAAAAAGCACAATTCCCTACCTTAAAACATAACATCACCCAAAACTTCAAGAATGTACATTAAAATTTGCCCCTTTACATGGAATTCAATCCATAGTGAAGAGGGTCAGTGCTATAAAAATTCCTCACTCAAGTAGTCAAGGGGTATTAGACTCCAGATAATTGTTACCGTATCTTGACTAAATTTTGTTTTCTTTTTTAAAATTACTTAGAAAAAATATTGTTATTATTTACTACTTTACCTCTTCTTTCTTGTTCTCCAGACTACATTTAAGCTCAAGGATTTCATTTCCCTTTTCCCTGGCAATAAGCAGGAGTTCATCTGTTTTGGCTTTCAACTCAGTGTGCAGCCATGTGTTCTGATTCTGTAATAATTCCTTTTCTTGCTCCAACCTTTTCTCACGATACTAAAAATAAAATTGTGAAAGACAGCATGGTAAAACTAAATAAATTAGCACTTGTAACAAGACTACTTTCTATGCAAAACTTCTTCACAAATTGCATGTGTGTGTGTTAGTGGCTAGCTCAGGTTTGGGGTTAATGATGCACCCATGCATAGCCATGCATCCAGGAGCCTCACCAAGTTAGCTTTCTTGTCTTAAAGCTCCAGGAAACAATTCAGCCGTGACATATGCCTACTCCTGGATCCTTGCTATCGTTTTATGAAAGAGAATAATGACTCTAGCATTGGAATTCTAAGACTGTTAACCTGTCTCTTCAATAGGTAGCATAAACCTGCCCCGCTGAGGTATTAGTGTCTAACTCCTTTTCAGGTACAAGACAGAAAGCACATTAAAGACAAAAAAAGGTGTCCAACATCATGGAAGGATATTATTTACCATTTAAGTTTAAATAGGGGCCAAAGGCCATAATTAGCCTTGGGGCCCCACTGTGCTATGCTTGACACAAACATAAAAAGATATGACCCAGCCTTTAAAAAACAGGAATTACAGACGTGGAAAAAGAAAATTAAAATAGAGTGCTATAACAGATCCCCACTTCTGGAGACTTAAAAGCTTGATGAATATGTCTAAGGAGAGACTAGGTTAAACACCACGTATAAGCCTCCAAGTATCAAAAGGGTCAGTGTGCCGATACTATAGTCATAACAAAACAACAATAGTTTGCTTACTTGTTTGACTATATGAAGGCAACGTTGCCTCAAACAGAAACACTCAGAGACAAAATGATACTGAGAGAGTGAGGAATACACTCAGGTTTCATAACTTCAGTAAGCCAAATACAGATTCATGCGATTTGGCTGAAACCATGTGTAACAGGTTCCTGGGGACTGAACCAGAGATCTCTTGCCCTAGAAACACAACTGTCTGAGCTAAAAGACCAAGCCCATTTACTTGCAAGTAGTAGCATATTCAAACCTCTGTAAGTGTTCCAACTACTAGAATGGAACAAAAAGCTATATTGTGTTAGCTAGGGATATTCAAGGAATAATGATTTTCAGAAATATCTAGGAAACTCCATATGGCTGCCCTACAAATCTCCTGGAAAAGAACTGATACAGATGCCAATGTAGCGCTGCACAAGCATAAGTTAACATGACCTTGAACTACTAAAGAGAAGCAATGTGAAATGCCGACAGATAATATTTTGACATGGCTCTCTATTTAACTGACTGTTCCAGTTTCATATGAAATAAAAACACTGGATGTATGTTATGAGGACTCTAGTCCGGTACAAATAAAAGATAAGGGACCTTCTAACATTAAGCTCAAAGTTATCGATGGGATGAGCAAGGAATATATATTAGCAAGATAAATGACTAAGGTCATTTGACCAAGGTCAAACTTTCTAGCACCACCTTTGGAAGTTAATTTAGAATTCTGTAGGACTATTGTTTCCTTGAGAAAATGAATACAGGTTGGATCAGCCACTAGAGCAGGGATCTCAAACTCAAATGATCAGGAGGGCCACATGAGGACTAGTACATTGGCCCGAGGGCCGCATCACTGACACCCCCACCCTCGCTGCCCCCGGACCCGCCCCCACTCCGCCCCTTCCATGAGGCCCCACCCCTGCCCCTTCCCACCCATTCCCCACCCCCATTCCAACCCCTTCCCCAAAGTCCCCACTCCAACTCCACCCCCTCCCTGACCCTATTCCAACCCCTTCCCCAAATTCCCGCTCCTGCCCCGCCTCTTCTCCGCCTCCTCCCCTGAGCTCGCAGCTCCCCGCTCCTCCCCCCTGGAAAGCACTAAGTGCTGCCAAACAGCTGTTTGGTGGCGGGAAGCACCTGGAGGTAGGCAGAGGAGCAGGGATGCGGTGTGCTGGGGGTGAAGGGAGCTTGGCGGCCTCAGGAAATAGCTTGGGGGGGGGAGGGGGGGTGAAGCTTGGCAGGCCGCAGCTAATAACTCCGCAGGCCACGTGTTTGAGACCCCTGCACTAGAGCATTATCACTACAACCAGGAATGAAGTCTAGAAAGTTGATTTCATGGATATTGACAGCCCTAGAGTAAGACCAGTCTGCATGAATTACAGAAAACAATTCAATAGTTTAAGTTTATTGGAAGGTTACAAATGACATTTTCCTGCTATGACAAAGACGTTTGCCTGCGTCCTTTGAAAGAAGACCCATTTTTATACCACATGTAGTCATCTTCTTATTGATACATTGTAAAGACATCAATTAAGTAGGTAAGTCACTGGAACTCTCACTACTGACAAAGGTAATCCATGTAAAATATTACTTACCTTCACAGAGACATCCGATGTTTGAAGCTCATCCAGCTTTAATTGTAGCTCCACTTTTGTTGTGTTTGCTTCCATAAGTTTCTCATTTAGACGTTTAACATCCTCTAGGAAAATCAGAGACAATGTAAGATGCCAAACATTCAAAACAGTATCAGTTATTACTGTAAATAAATCAGATTTAGTACCTTAGAAATGAAGGCTACCAGTTTATCAGAAGACTTAGCAATTGTCAATATGTGTCTCCGTACAATTAAATATCACCTAGAATGTTGTTGGGCTTTTCCCCTGACTTGCACTTACATTTCCCCCACCACTTTCCTCTACCAATCTGACTCCTATTCCTTACTGATCTATTAATGGGAGTTACCCATACAAATTTGGATAATGAACCATTATTGAGTTTAGGTTTAAGTCTGACTCCCAAAGCAGGTGTAAATCAGTTATGGTTTTAGCGTATTTACTAGTCATACCATTTAAGTGTTCAATTTCTTGAGAGCGTCTCTCACTCGTTCGAACCAAATCTCTCTTTTCACCTTCCAATTCTTCTTTTGCTCTAGTAAGCTGACTCTTCAATTAAAAAAAAAAAAGTATCAGTTTTATGTTAAGAGTCGTGGTCATTCTTTAAACTTACTATCATACAGGGAAAATGCTGTAGTAAGCAGAGGTTATCATCCTAACCATTTTTAATGTATGTGTGAAAGCAATCCTACTATATAGTACACAGGAAGGTGTTTAACTGCTCAAACAAACAAACTGGAATCTTGTGTCCGGCTTTGATTTCCACTACCGTGCTGGGCATCTGTTCAGTTCTGACACAGAGGGAAGAATCAACATAACTTCATGCAACACCATGAAGTTTTCTTGGAGGTTTCATCCCATGCCCCTGATTAGTTTATGAAATGTAATCTCAATCTGAGATGGTACAGGATATCACCTTCTTTACCTTTAAATGTAAATTGAGAGTAATCTAAAAGGGTACATGTCCAAGAAAAAAAAGAATAGAGGTATCAGCCACTCTAGGAGAACTGTTTATTGACAAGTGATGTTTTCTTACTCCTACTTTTACTACTCAACTGCTATAGAGATTTCCTCACAGGTGCAAGATAGACAGATTTCCTATGGACTCCAGTAAGCATAGAGACAGCTCTTCTTTGTTAGAAAAGCAGAAGAAACGGCTCAGAGTCCTAATGGGTTTCCAAACTCACAAATAAAACTTGTTCCGAATGTGCCTAAGGATAAAGCCTAGAACCAGAACCGTGGTATCAACAAAAGGTACTCTAGTCACATTAGTTCTCTGAATTGGTTTTATTTGGTGAACAAATTAGACTACACGCTATTAACCACAGACTAATCAAAGGGCCAGAGGGGAAAAAAGAAATTGCGAAGAAAGCCATTAGTAGCATGGGCTGGTCTACACAAGACAGTTGCACTGATTGAACCAAGAATATCAATTTGAAACCAATTTTGTTAAACTGGTGTAAACCCCTGTGCAGAAACTTTTATTTCAGTTAAAGTAAGACTTCTGAGGTTTAATTTAATTTGTTTGGGAACACTTTTAAGCTATGCTAAAATAAGTCACTCTTAATCAGAAATAAGAGTGCCCACAGTGGAGCTTGAACTGGGACTTGAAGAGCACAACTTTCCTGAATAGACAAGGCATTATTTGCAACAAGCTATCCACCTGAAGAATGGATCATATCTAGCTTTTGATTGTCAAGACTCCAAACAAAACATGCACCCTAAATTCTAAAGCCTTTCAACTATCTATTGCTACATTTGCATACTCAGTGATTCCTATACCTGTATGGCTGTATTGCGATCATGAGCCGCTTCAAGTTCTTTGTTTTTCTCATTCAATGACTTCAACTGCTCATCTGTGGGAGGAGAGGGACAAGGAGGGAAAATTAATGAAACGTTTTAGTATTAACAGAACATGTGCACTAGTTATATCCAGTTGGTAAAATTCATGTTCCTGCTTTAGAATAATATAAAATTGAGAAGAGAAATTTTTTCCCAAAATTAAAAATCCAATATACAAGCCATTGAGCAAATTGGTACCCTTGTGATTAAAAACAAAAGTAGTTTTATCCCTACTCATCTGCTTTCTGGAAGCCACTGACATATCAGTGTCTCAGGCCTGATCCTGCAACCTGACCCTTATGGGCATATGTGTGCATTGCACAAATCAGTTTGTAGAATCTAACCCTTAGTTCCTTGAGTAGAATGTAAATAAGATGTTTACTCCAGTAAAACAGACTGAAAGCCTGTAGAAAGCAGGGACTTGAACCAAAAATATCAATTAACTTCTGTGAAAGAAGTTTGGTTGACAGATTTTTCTCTCTTATTTAGATTTTTAAGCATTTCAAAATAAGTTCAAAAGATTTAATTATGATAAGCAGAAAAACAACTTTCCAATCTGCTAATCAACGTGTAGTTATACTTACTAAGTTTGTTTAGCTCCTGACGGAGAGTCTGACATTCCTGTGTCTCGTTTACAAGTCTCTCTTGACTTTGAGCCAGACGCTTTTCCACTTCAAAATACTGTTGTTCTGCAGAACAACACATGATATTAACACTACTTCATAATCAGCTTTTATCAGAGAACCATATCTAGCAGAAAATGCAACTAGAAACAATGCTCTTTCAGTAGACCCTGAAGAAAAAACATTTTTTTAAGCCAAGTGCTATATTGCTACCTACTTTTAAGCACTGTTTAAATAATTTTGTTACTATGGTCAGATCTGTTTTACATTTCTCCAAGTGCATTGCCCTAAAGCAGTGGTCTCCAACCTTCTTACGCACAAGATCACTTTTTGAATTTAAGATCAACACAGGATCTACCCCTCCCCGTCCCCGAGGCCCTGCCCCTTCCCCAAGGCCCTGCCCTACTCACTCTATTCCCGCCTCCCTCCGTTACTTGCTCTACCCCTCACTCACTTTCACCGGGCTGGGGCAGGGGTTGAGTGTGCAGGCTCTGGGCTGGGGCCAAGGGGTTCGGAGTGTGGGAAGGGGCTCTGGGCCGAGCCTGGGGCAAGGTGTTGGGATGCAGGAGTGAGGGGTGCAAGCTCTGGGAGGGAGTTTGGGTGCAGGGGTCAGATGGTCACACTGCACCTGATCTCACAGAATCCACTGGACATTTAATGAGTTTTACTTTTTATTAGTGTCATTTGTGGTTTATAGATCAAAAATCTTTCAGGGATTGTCACAAATCAGTGTAACGTTCTCAACTGTGGGGTGTGCATTGGCTGAGCCTGGGGCAGGGAGTTGGGGTGCAGGAGTGAGGGGTGCAAGCTCTGGGAGAGAGTTTGGTGCAGGAGGGGGCTCTGGGCTGGTGATTGGGGTTCAGGAAGGGGTAAGGGCTGCAAGCTCTGGGAGGGAGTTTGGGTGCAGGAGGGGGCTCCAGGCTGGGGCAACATGTTGGGGTGCAGGCTCTGGGAGGGAGTTTGGTGTGGGAGGGGCCTCTGGGCACGTGCAGAGGATTGGGGCGCAGGAGAGGGTGAGGGGTGCAGGCTCTGGGAGGGAGTTTGATGGGGTGCAGGAGGGGGTGCAGGCTCTGGCCGGGAGGCACTTACCACAGGCAGCTCCCCGCAGGCGGTGCAGCGGGGCTCACCACACTGCACCTGGAAGCAGCTGGCTGCTGGCACATCTCTGCGGCCCCTGGTGGGTGGGTGGGGGGAGAGCGGGTCTCTGTGCGCTGCCCACGCCCACAAGCGCTGCCACTGCTTCCCGGCCAATGGGAGCTGCGGGGACAGTGCTGGGGTAGCGCGCGGAGCCACCTCCCCCGCCTCTGCCTCAGGGGCCGCAGAGATGTGTCAGCAGCCAGCCGCTTCTGAGAGCGGCATGGGGCCAGGGCAAGCAGGCAGGGAGCCTGCCTGAGCCCCGCTGCGCCACCGGACTTTTAGCGGCCTGGAGATCGCGATCGACTGGCAGAGGCTCCAAGTTCGAACAGTTGATCACGATCAACAGGTTGGTGACCACTGCACTAAAGTCTGGTCTACTCCAGTTTTTGGATTGATTTCACTATATTAGTTTAGCAACATATAGCTAAATTAGTGCAATTCCCTAGTGTAGTCAGTTATACTGGTATATAAGTGCTTATGCCAGCATACTTATTTCTAAACCAATATAATTAAATCAGTATAAAACTGGGTGTAAATTTGCCCGTACAACCTTAACTTGGAAAACTGTTAACAACAATTATTTCTGGTAAAGAACCTTTTTGTATGGGTACATCATTATGGACTTTGAAAATATCACAACCAGAAGTAACACTGATATGTAAAGGTTATTGCTTTACAACTGAAATAAAAGTCACACTTCAGATTTTCTATAGTGTTCCAGAACACTTTGTAAATATCTGAGAGAATATTTCTGGTGATGCTACTATTTTCTTGGAATAACAGCAAGAAAGATTAGCGGACTTTTAGATAAGTGCAGTTTTCTTAATATGTACTATAAACCTCTCTCAGTCTAAACTACATCAGTTTCATATAATGATGTACCACCAGCATGTATATGAGAATCTTGAAGTTTACAGACACCCACTAGCCTACTTAAACTGATAAATTCCACTATAAACACTTGGAAGATTAAAAGTTTTACTTGAGTAAGATTGTTTATGAAAATGATAATAAATAATACTGTTATAGTCTTCCAATAAAGCATCACAAAACATTTTCAACCAGTAATGATTTAAGTTCAAAAATACCACTATAGGGCAGGAATATTATCCCTATTATAAGATTGCAAAACTGAGGTATAGAAAGGTTAAGGGCAAGTTTACAGAGGAAATCTGTGGCCGAGCTGAGAAATGAACTCCTGACTCTACCCATTGTTTCACCTATGCTCAATTATTAAATAATGCTCTTGCCCCCCACTTCAATACCATAATAATACTTAGCTCTTAGACAGCACTTTTCATTGTCAGATTTTTAATTGCTCTACAAAGATCAGTATCATTGTCATTTTACAAACAAGGAAACTGAGTCACAGGGAAGGGAAGTATCTTTCCCAAAGTTACCCAGCCACAGAGCCAGATATTAAATCCAGGTCTCCTGGGTCCCAGTCCTCTGTTCTAGCCACTAAGATATGTTGCCTTCCTGAGTGGGCCCAGGGCAATAAGATTATATCATCAATAATGTCATTGTCTCTAAGATATTAAGAGTTTAATGCCAGATGGGACCACCGGATAGCCCAAAACCCTGGATTAGTATTACAGCCCCCAGGAAACGAAAGTGTTGCAAGGATCATCTCCAATCCATTCTTTAAAAGCCTTGCTTCAAGCAATGGCAAATTATCTGGAAAGGTTCAAGCCTCAAACATTGAGTTTATTGGAAGTGTTGCTAGATTGGGTGCACTCAGAGTATGTCTAGACTGCAAAAAACAACTACAAAAACAAAACACAGCAGAGAGTCTCAGAGCCTGGGTCTACAGGCTCAGGCTTATACTACGGCATTAAAAATAGCCATGTATATGTTCCCACTAGAACTCAGGCTCTGAAACCCCTCTCTAGGGCTCAGACCCCAAATGGGAATATCTGCATGGCTATTTTTAGTGCCATAGGCCTGCAGACCCATTGCAGCAGGTGCTTTTTTGCAGTGTAGACCAAACAAACCTCTGATGCTCTTCCTCAAGCATCTGGCTAACTCGGGGAGCAGGTAAAGAATCTCACTCAGTAGGATGTGCATCCCTCTTGACTTTACATTATTTTTAAGAGTTTTAATGTAAAGTAATAACTTGTAACTTCATACTAAGAACAGACTCCTATTGTGGTATACAAACACTGCGACCCATAGCTTAAGTAGAAAACAAGAATGTAAAAATTCAAGGAATCCACCTCACAGAACATATCCATAATATTCAGCCACTGCAGTTATACAGATGTAAAAGCCGTGGGGGATATTTTATAAGCCCATGTCAGCAACATGAGACTTCCACACAGCATTGCCTCTGGAACTGTCCCTTTGCTTCTTGGCTCGTACTCAGTGATGACGATTAGACAGTGTCCACTGTAGCCCACCTCCCGCCAAACAGGCACAACTCGAGACTCGGTCCCTCCGGTACTCAGTGGTGGTGAACCTCGGTGCGGGGCAGCATCATGCGCCCAGCGCCGCGGGAGAACCGCCTGTCCTCGCCCCGGCCCGTGACACCTCTGAGGGCCCCGGCCCACCCGCCTGGCAGCAGACTCGGGTCCGGACCCGGCAGCAGGAGCAGCCCAGCAGGGACAGAACCGTATAAATATCACCCCTCACTCCCATGCCCTCCCCAGCCCCTTCCCCCCGCCTCATGCCCTGCTCCCCCGCCCCGCCACTCACCGCTGTCCACCTTAAAGCGCTCGTGCCTGGCTCGGAGCCCATCGATCTCGCTCTGCTGATCGGCCAGGAAGCGCTCCATCTTCCCCTGCACCGGCTTGGGCAGCTTGGCCAGCTCGGCCCGCTCCAGGACCTGCTGCAGCACCGCCGCCATCTTGGGAGGGAGCCTCTCCAACCTCTCTCTGCCGCCTTCCGGCCCCGCGGGGAAAGAAAACAGCGCGGCGCCCTCACCTCCCGGCTCGCACAGAGCATGCGCATTAGCCGCCCTCCAGCGGCCGCCATGGGAAACGTAGTGTTCAACCTCCACCGGAAGCCGAACTCCTGCGCGAAAGCTTCCGGGGGTAGCGCCCTGTCCGCCATGTTGAGTGAGGCACTGCGTCCCAGCCTGTCTGATTAGACCGCGTGAACTCACAAAGAGGAGTCTTCGTTGGTTAGCAGTAAAGCGTTCGTCTTCTCGCAGAGACTGGGTCGGCAAGGAAGAGGTGCTGCTACGTCCGCCACACAGAACATGGCGGACCCTGATGGGCAGTAACACCCGGCGCCCATTCTCCCGCGACTGTCTCCTGTTGGGCCCAGTGATTCGGCTACGTCATCAACCCACGCTTTGAGAGTTCACTCGTTGAGACGGGAGCAGAGGCGCAGCCTGGTGATGTGGACATGTGGGACTCATCTGTGCCGGGCGTGGAGGGAACTGTGAGAGAAGTTGGTGTCACTGCCCAGTAAACAGGTGAGGCTGCTGTGGCCGTGGGGAGGGCGGTGCCCGGCCCCTGGAGATAGGAATCTGACCTGGTTGGGGGAGAGGAAAATGTGTCTGAAGGGCGGTGGGTGTCTGACCTAGCTGAGGGAGGCGGAGGCCGAATTGCGGGAGGAAATGGTGGGAAATGTCTCCCCTCTGTGGCACTAGCTGGCGGGTCTCGCTGTGGCTCAGTCAGGAAAGGTGGATCCCGTTGTAACCCCCTATCTGCTTGCACCTTGTACAAAGTCCTTGGGGGCTGGAACGTCGCCCCTCAGCTCTGTAGTGTAGATCCGATCCTTTTAGTTAGTCCCTTTGGAAGGAGCGAGTCAAATTGATTGAGGTACGTGAGCATGGCGGGAGGGGGAAAGAAAGAGCGAGAGAATCCCTTGAGTTCTTCCCATATGTCTAGATCCTACATTTTGCGTTCAGGGATTTTTTTTTTTTTTTGAAAAGCTGCAAATGGAAAGTGTAAAACGGGCCTGTTTGACAGACTTCACAGTAACTTAAAAAACAAGTCATGTCTGAAGAAGGGAAATAAGAATGTTTGCAAAATACAAATATTGTAGAATGTAACTGAGCAGGACTGTTCTTTCATTTTCTAGGCAGCAGGTGTTTGCTGCTATTTTGATTATAGGTTAGTGATAGTGGTCTGACTATATGTGAGAATTGTGAATGTGTGAGTGACCAAATGGAAGTGAAAGTTGAAGGTTGTTTCATAGATCACTTGTAAATTATTTTTTCCTAGATTTTAAATTAAGATATTTCATTTGCTATGTCAATTTCACATATGTTACCATATTTAAAATATCTCTTTTTCATACAAGTATGTTAAGAATAAAAGAATACACTTTCCTGTGCCATAGAGAGATTTTTAGAACTTCAGTGAAGCTATTACAGGTATAAAGCTCATTGTAACTTTGTTAATGGTCACTGTCATACTAACACATTCAGGGTGTTTTTCCGACACTTTTTATTTCTGTACACTTACCATGCTATGCCTTATGTCCTCGGATTAAGTACCTGCAGAGGTAGAATAATATATTCTCTTTTTATAGATGGAAATTAGACTAAGCTCGCAGTAATGGGAAGAAGCTATTTTGTGGAAGAAGCTGTTGGACAGTATCTTTCAGACTTCAGCACCAAGCCAAAGGCTTGTGTCACTGGCCTGTTGATAGGGCAGGTAAGTGTTTAAATCTATATGAAAGTGAATAGGCTTCTGTGTTGTGGATGTGTAACTCAGATTAACATTATGTTCATATAGGGTTTGTAATCTATATTCAAAGGTAACACTTGTTTATGTAGCCGTTAGGGCAGGGGTCTCAAACTCAAATGACCTCGAGGGCCACATGAGGACTAGTACATTGGGCCGAGGGCCGCATTTACTGACACCTCCCCCCGCCGCCCTCGGCCCGCTGCCCTGCCCCTGGTGCTGGTCGGCCGGAGCCGCTCTAGGTAAACCCGGGGGGGCCGGGAGGAGCTCGCGGGCCGCATGCAATAGCCCTGCGGGCCGCATGCGGGGCTGCGTGTTTGAGACCCCTGCATTAGGGTAAAGAACCTGTGTTAGTGACTTGAGCAATTTTGCATCCCATATCAATATCAAGCTACAGACTTGGTCCTGCTCTCATTGACTTTAATGGTGTAGGATCAAACCCGTAACCTTAATGTTGAACTTGTATGAGACAGGAAGGGGATATTTTGACAAAGGACATCAGGGCAAAACCATACTCTTATAAAAGCTGCCATGATACCTGCTGAACACTATAAGAGACTTGGTTTTTGAAATCTTGTCTGAAAGATACGGTAAATGGCATGGAACTACATTTATGCACCTCCAAAAAGATGAAGGGCTCAGATAACTCTGCTGTGTTTCGAACTTGTGTTTCCAAGTACTCTGGGATATTGGTAGGAGTTGCATGCTTGTTTTGAAGTGAGAATATATCTTTAGGTATTAAACCAGGGGTCGGCAACCTTTCAGAAGTTGTGTGCCGAATCTTCATTTATTCACTCTAATTTAAGGTTTCACATGCCAGTAATACATTTTAACCTTTTTAGAAGGTCTCTTTCTATAAGTCTATAACATATAACTAAACTATTGTTGTATGTAAAGTAAAGAAGGTTTTAAAATGTTTAAGAAGCTTCATTTAAAATTAAATTAAAATGCAGAGCCCCCCAGACCGGTGGCCAGGACCTGGGCAGTGTGAGTGCCACTGAAAATCAGCTCGCCATAGGTTGCCTACCCCTGTATTAAACCATAAAGTGGAAATGAGACTGAAGGTGATAGTAGCAACATTTTGTCTTTTTATCTCACATTTCTGTTCCTTTATTTCATTCATGTTTTGTTATCAATGTGAAACCTAGTTGTAATAGAATGACAGAGAGCAAATGTTACCAGTCTTTCAACTGCCACTGAAAATGTGTCCTGTCATTAATATTTTGAGGGACCTAGAACACACTGGAGTTATTTCACAATGACTTTTTAAAGTGACTGTTTTAAAAAGTGTCTGCTTACGTAAACAGATCTTTTTAGTGTCACTTCTTTTATATATTTGTGAATAATTAACATAGCAATATATGTTACCATTTTAATTTCTCCCACATTTGCCCTGCCCAAAACTACTAATCTGTTATTTTTTCATTGTTACCTTGTCCTTCTCCTATTTGTTTTGCTTTTCTCTTCCCGTTGTCTCATCATATGTTTCAAATGTAAATTCTTTGGGTTGGGACTGCCCCTTTTTAAAAAAAATTTTTTTTATGTATAGTCTAGCACAGGGGTCGGCAACCTATGGCACGCGTGCCAAAGATGGCACAGGAGCCGATTTTTAAGGGCACGCTGCTGCCTGCCAGGGTCCTGGCCGCCGGCCCCGCTCAGCCCACTGCCGAACCCAGGCTGGCAGCGGGCTGGGCGGGGCCAGCGGCCGGGACCCTGGCAGGCAGCAGCGTGCCATTAAAAATCCTTCCTGGCCCAGCCTGCTCTTCTCTGCCCCCCCCCCCCCTCCTGAGGGGGCAGGGGGCAGAAGCTTGGTCCTGCCGGCTGCTGCTGCAGGGCAGCCTCCACCGGCAGACAAGCTCCCTCCTCCCCCGCCTCTTCCCCCAGTGTGCTGGGTTCCTGCCGCTCCTCCTCTCCCTCCCTGCAGCCGAACAGCTGATGGCCCTGGAGAGGGAGGGGGAGAAGTGGAGCCAGAACTGCAGCCGCAGCGTGCTCGCTGCTCCGGAGAAGAGGCGGGGACGGGGCCTTGGGGAAGGAGGGTGGAATCAGGGCATATTCCCTCCAGCCCCCTGCCGTGAGCCACTAGGGCATACTCCTGAACCCCCCCAGCCCTCTGCCCTGACCCCTGCACCACCTCACACACACCCAGCCCCCTGCCCTGACCCCTGCACCCCCCCATGATCTCAGCCCTGACTCCGGCACCGCCCACACATACCCAGCTACCCCACACTCCATGCCCTGACTCCTGCACCCTCCTCACACACACACCCTGCCCTGACTCCTGCACCCCCCACAATCTATGCCCTGACTCTTGCACCCCCCCCACCCTGAGCACCAAATGGAAGCTCCTGCACACACACACACACACACACACACCCCACACACACACATTCCCACCTGCACCCCTCACACCAAATGGCAGCTGCCCAGGTAAGCGCTCCACTCCCAACCCTCCTGCCCCAACCCCGAGCCCCCTCCCTCATTCTAGCTCCTGGCCAGACCCTACACCCCAACCCCCAGCCTGCTCCTTCACCACCAGCCCTGTGCTCAGTGCACTCCCACCCTCAGCTCAGTGCAGAGAGAGAGGAAGAGAATGGGCTAAAACCAGGAAGAAGGTAGGTACTCACTCTATGTGGGCAGGGCCGGGACTCCAGACCGGCAGCGGGCTGAGCGGGGCCAACAGCCGGGACCCTGGCTGGCAGGAGCTGGTGGACGGAACCCCGAGCCGGCAGCGGACTGAGCGGCAGAGGGTTGGGGTGCGGGCGGGGGTCAGGGCTCTGGGCTGGGGCCAGGGATGAGGGGTTTGGGGTGCAGGAAGGGGCTCTGGGTTTGGGGGGCTCAAGGTTGGGGAAGGGGGTTGGGGCATGGGCTTACCTCGGCGGCTCCCAGTCAGCGGTGCAGCGGGGGTGCTAAGGCTGGTTTCCTGCCTGTCCTGGCACTGCAGACAGCGTTGCACCCCAGAAGCGGCCAGCAGCAGGTCCGTCTCCTAGGCGGAGGCGCTGTCCTCAGGCCAGGGACAGCGCACGGAGCCCCGTGGCCTCCCCACCTATGATCCGGACCTGCTACTGGCTGCTTCCGGGGCGCAGTGTGGTGTCAGAACAGGTAGGGACTAGCCTGCTTTATCCGGGCAGCACCGCCAATGGGACCTTTAACGGCCAGGTCGGTGGTGTTGAGCAGAGCTGCCGCGACCCAGTGCCTTACATTCCACAACCCAGTACTGGGTCACGACCCGCAGTTTGAAAACCACTGCTCTAGCTGCCATTGCAATACAATTATTAGCTGCTGCTGTTTGAGTTATATGCTGTAGATTATTTCTTCTTTCTGGATCTCGGGTCAGTGGTGGTCTTTCATTGTCTTCATGGAACAAATCAGAATCCTCTTGGAAAAAAATTGCAGCCCTCAAAGTTGTGTTCTTTGCTAGCTTCTGGTTGTTCTAATGTCCTAATGCTTTATAGTCTTTACACTAGTGCTTTTAAGGACCCAGCATGTCTGCTCACCTTTAGGAAAAGTGTTCCAATCTGTATCCATTTCTGGTCCACTTGAAGTTCATATACTGCAGAGGATTCAGCAATAAAGGTGATAACTATCAAAGATATTATACATAAATCTTCATTACAGACTTATGTGAAGGATAGACTGCATCAAATTTGCAGGTCATTGTGTGTATTGTGCTGGGAGAGGCAGCAACTGCCATTGTTAAATTTGAATAATCAGGTATAATCTGAGGGTATGTCTACACCGCGAAATTAGGTCGATTTTTATAGAAGTCGATCTTTAGAAAGCGATTTTATACAGTCGATCGTGTATGTCCCCACTAAGCGCAGTAGGTCGGCGGAGTGCATCCTCAATGCTGTTGCTAGCATCGATTCACGGAGTGGTGCACTGTGGGTAGCTATCCCACAGTCCCCGCTGCCCATTGGCATTCTGGGTGAAGCTCCCAGTGCCCGATGGGGCAAAAACATTGTCGCGGGTGGTTTTGGGTACATGTCGTCAGTCTCCCCTTCCTTCCTTTCTCCCTCTTTGAAAGCAACAGCAAACAATCGTTTCATGCCTTTTTTCCTGGGTTACCCGTGCAGATGCCATAACACAGCAAGCATGGAGCCCGCTCACCTCAGCTCTGCTGTTGTGAGCATTGTAAACACCTCGCGCATTATGCTGCAGTATGTGCAGAGCATGGCTAGGAGCCGCCAGCACAAGGACAATTATGAGCAGGACATGGACACAGACATTCCTGAAAGCATGGGATGTGGCAATTGGGACATCATGGCAGCAGTGGGGCAGGTTGATACAGTGCAATGCCGATTCTGGACCTGGCAAACAAGCACAGACTGATGGGACCGCATAGTGTTGCAGGTATGGGACTTTCATGGGACTGTGTGAGTTGCTTTCCCCCGCCCTGAAGCGCAGGAATACCAAGATGAGACCTGCCCTGACAGTTGAGAAGCGAGTGGCTATAGCCCTGTGGAACCTTGCAACGCCCGACTGCTACCGGGCAGTCGGGAATCAGTTTGGCGTGGGCAAATCTACTGTGGGGGCTGCTGTGATCCAAGTAGCCAAGGCAATCAGTAACCTCCTTCTAACAAGGATAGTGACTCTGGGAAATGTGCAGGTCATAGTGGATGGCTTTGCTGCAATGGGGGTCCCTAACTGTGGTGGGGCGATAGACAGAACGCATATCCCTTTCTTGGCACCGGACCACCTTGCCAAACAGTACATAAACCACAAGGGGTACTTCTCAATGGTGCTGCAAGCACTGGTGGATCACAAGGGATGACATCAACATGGGATGGTCGGGAAAGGTGCACGACGCTCGCATCTTTAGGAACTCTGGGCTGTTCGAAAAGCTGCAAGAAGGGACTTTCTTCCCAGACCAGAAAATTACCACTGGAGATGTTGAAATGCCAATAGTTATCCTTGGGGACCCAGCCTACCCCTTGCTCCCATGGCTTATGAAGCCATACACAGGCACCCTGGACAGTAGTAAGGAGCAATTCAACTACATTCTGAGCAAGTGCAGAATGGTGGTAGAATGTGCCTTTGGACGTTTAAAAGTTCGCTGGTGCTGTTTTCTGACTAGGTTAGACCTCAGCGCAACTAATATTCCCATTGTTATTGCTGCTTGCTGTGTGCTCCATAATATCTGTAAGAGTAAAGGGGAGACGTTTATGGCGGGGTGGGAGGTTGAGGCAAATCACCTGGCGGCCAATTTTGAACAGCCAGACACCAGGTCGATTAGAAGAGCACAGCTAGGTGCGCTGCGCATCAGAGAGGCTTTGAAAAACAGTTTCATGACTGACCAGACTACGGTGTGACAGTTCTGTGTGTTTGTCCTTGATACAAAACCGTCCTCTTTGTTGAATGTACTTCCGTGTAAGCCAGTCCCCCTCCCCCCTTCGGCCATAGCTGCAAAAGGAAACAAAATCCCTATTGTTTTGAATCCATTCATTCTTTATTTATTAAAAAAAAAGTGGGGGGGGAGATCACTGACAAGGTAGCCTGGATGGGGTGGGGGAGGAGGGAAGGACAAGGCCACATTGCTTATTGTAGCCACGCTACAAATCAAAGCTGTTTGAATGACAGCCTTCTGTTGCTTGGGCCATCCTCTGGAGTTGAGTGGCTGGGTGCCCGGAGCCTTCACCCCCCCAATGGATGCAGCAGAGGTCTGTGCTCTTGTTGGCTTTCCTGCAGCTCCACCAGATGCCTGAGCATGTCCGTTTGCTCCCCCATTAGCCTCAGCATCTTCTCCTGCATATTCTGATCATGCTCACTGAGTGCTTTCCTGGCCTCTGCCACTGAATGCTTCCATGCATTCAGCTGTGCCCCATCAGGACTGCATGAGCTCTAAAAACATGTCATCGCCAGTGCGTTTTTTCCGCCTTCTAATCTGCGATAACCTCAGGGACAGAGTTGATGCGGGGAGCATAGAAACATTTGCACTTGCAGGGGCGATAAAAAGGGAGAGTAAAATTTAAGAAGATACATTTCTGAGAACAAAAGGGAGACTCTTTCACAGTGAATCAAGCAATTCACATCAAACAGCATGTGTTTTAGGTAGAAGGTAGCATTTTGCCTTTTATATTGAGCGCCTGCCGGTATGGTGACACATCACACACGGCTGGGCAACAGAATTCGGTTTCCAGGCAGCCATGGTAAGCCAAAGGGTACGCGGAGTCGGCTTCTTCCACCTTCATAACATGTGGGAATAGTTTCAAACTGCAGCTCCCTCCTTTTCCATAGCAAGCAATGCCGGTTGGGTTTGCTGTTTAAAAGGAGGGGCTGCGGTTTTGGGGTGGATGTGCAGCCCACCCCTCCCCCACTGCGTGGCTATTCTCCAATATGATCTCTTTTAGCCAAGCGCAAACAGCCCAGTATGAACAGGGTCCTTTTACTGTTCCCTTACAAAAATTCCCCTATTTCAACCAGGTGACCATGAATGATATCGCTCTCCTGAGGCTGACACAGAAAGATAAAGACCGAATGTTGCATGAATGCGACCAAAACCCAGGACCATTCGCTGCCATGCTTTGTGCTGCAATGCTTCCAGACTACTTGCTAATGCCTTGGTGTGGTAAAGTGTCCTACCGTGGAGGACGAAATAAGGCAGCCCTCTCCAGAAACCTTCTGCAAAGGCTTTCAGAGTACCTCCAGGAGAGCTTCATGGAGATGTCCCCGGAGGATTCCCGCTCCATCCCCAGACATGTTAACACACTTTTCCATTAGCTGTACTGGCCACGAATGCATCCCAATTCTTCAGGGCAAATCAAACATTAAACACAATTGCTTTTAACCCCTGTAATGTAGTTACAAATGTGCACTCACCAGAGGTGCCTTCTCCGCCTTCAGGGTCTGGGAACAATTCGCCGTGGGAGGTTATTGGCTCCAGAGTGATGAAAAGGTCCTGGCTGCTGGGGAGAACAAATTCTCCGCTTGCCTGCTGGGCATTCTCCTCCTCCTCATCCACAAAATCCTCCTCCGTGTTGCATGAGACTCCCCCCTTGCAGTTGTCCACGAACAGTGGTGGGGTAGTGGTATGGTTCCCCCCCCGAATGCCATGCAGCTGATCTTAGAAGCGGCATGTATGGGGCTCTGACCCGGAGCGACCGTTTGCCTCCTTTGTCTTGTAGTAGGCTTGCCTGAGCTCCTTAACTTTCACACGGCACTGCTGTGCGTCTCTGGTGTAGCCTCTCTCCATCAAGCCCTGTGTGATTTTGGCATATATATCAGCATTTCTTCTGCTGGTTTGGAGTTCTTCCTGCACAGATTCTTCTCCCTGTAAAGCAATCAGATCCAGTGTCTCCTGTTCGCTCCATGCTGGAGCTTGTTTGCGATTCTGGGACTGCATGGTCACCTGTGCTGCTGAGCTCGCCATGCTGACCAAACAGGAAATGAAATTCAAAATTTCCCGGGGCTTTTCCTGTGTACCTGGCTAGTGCATTGGAGTTGAAAATGCTGTCCAGAGTGGTCACATTGGAGCACTCTGGGATTGCTCCTGGAGGCCAGTACCATCGAATTGCACAGCGCTGCCTCTGCACTACCCCAAAATTGACCCAGGAAGGTCGATTTTTAGCGCTACTCCCCTCGTTGGGGAGGAGTACAGCAGTCGATTTTAAGAGCCCTTTAGGTCGGCGGAACGGGGTTGGTTGTGTAGCCACATTGCTTATAAAATCGACCTAACGTGGCTAAATTCGACCTAACCTCATAGTGTAGACCAGGCCTAAGCCTCTGTTCTCACTTACTCCGATTTCCCTGAAATTTACAATGCTTGATTTCTAGCCAAAGATGACCTTATTTTGTCTCTTGAAGTTTGTGGGGAAATGGTATAGTAGTTTTAGGATATGTCTATATCGGTATCATGGGCTTTGATTGCAACTCGTGTGGACATACCCGAGCTTTAATCTAGCTAGCTCAGGTACCAGAGCAGTGAAACTATGACAGCACAGGCTTTAGTGCAGGGTAGCCACTCTAGTAATTACCCATACTGCTATGGCTTCACTGCTTTGGTACCTGAGCTAGCTAGATTAAAGGTCAGGTATGTCCACACGAGTTGCAGTCACACCCCATGATTGCAGTGTAGATGTACCCATAGAGCACAAGGAGAGTATCTGGGTGAGCAAGGGTATTCACTTCCCATTATACAATTTTTTTTTGTGAGCTGTGTTTTGAATAGCCTTGCAGGTAAATAGGTGAGGTGTTGAAAGATGAGGAAACTAGAGCTTTGAGACTTTTAAAATGATGCACTGAGCATAATAGTCTTTAATTACATGACATGTTGCTTCTCAAGTAATATTACTTATTTCTACAACGTTTTACTATCACCAGTTACTTTTTAGATGATTAAAAATGAAGAGTTAAAAAAAAAAACCGCATACCACTACTTACACTGTTGACTTTTTTTGTTTATTTGTTTTTACTTCTCTAGGTTTGGAAAATGTTAATGAAAGTGAAATTTAATAGTCTATTTTCAATCTAGTAAATTTCACTTACAGGTTCTCCTGCACTAGCACAGTACTGCAGTGCTTTGGTTGCAAGCACTGCAAGGGCGTGTTTTTGTTTGGGGGCGGGAACCCTCAAAACCAAAACTATTTCAACAAGAATTTTTTTTTTAAAAAAGTCAAACATCTATTAGACTTTCGTTTTCTAAATAATGTTGTTTGGGGCTAAATGTTACCTCTTNTTAAAAGCCAAACATCTATTAGACTTTCGTTTTCTAAATAATGTTGTTTGGGGCTAAATGTTACCTCTTTGAGTCCATTTAAGTGTTAAAGACAAAGGAGAAAAAATATTTCCATGTGTGATTTTAAAAACAAACAAACCCAAAACCTGGAATATTATAGAGATGAACTACACAGCAACTCAAAAGGTGCTATATATTACACTGTGATAATCTTTAAAAATCGATACCAACCTCATAGTCTTTTGTGTTTTCCCCCTCTTCTCCCCCCCCCCCCCCCCCCCCCAAAGTGTTCCCCACAAAGAGATTATGTGATTCTGGCTATTCAAACACCTCCAAGAGAAGAGCAAAATGAAAGCAACAAAAATTATCATCCAAAATTGGCTGACATTGATGAAGAATGGGTAACAGGACATGCTAGTCAGGTAAACCACTTTCAGAAGATGTATAGTTAGTGTAAGAAATAAGTTTGAAATTCTTCTTAACTTCAAATCCTAATTTTATGCATAAAAGAGTCTTCTCAAGAGTCCTTTGATGGTACTGATTTTGTTAATTGATCAAAACTTACACTACTACAACCAATATTAAAAGTAGTATATTTACGTCTTTTCTGCAAAGTAGGTGGCCCTGTAGTTTTTGGGCACAAAACTTGCATGAAATATATGATGATAAAATGGAAGAATAGAGTATTTTTAAATTAAGGGAATGTGAAGGTGAGAAATAGCCTTGCTAATTTTAGTCTTGCAGTTTATTCTACATCTGGGTTCTGATACCTTAAAAATAATCCATAGTAAACCAAGTGATATAGTTTATAGAACTTTATAATCATAATAGTAATTAATAATTTGCTTTTCTGTTTATTTTGTAAGTTGTCTAGAATGCTCCCAGGAGGACTGCTAGTTCTTGGTGTATTTATTGTTGCAGCTCCAGAGCTGGCAAAAGATATCCAAAATGCTTTGCGCAAGGTAAGTGCGTAGATAATGTCCACAGGAAGGAGCTGGATTTTTTTAATTTGTGCAGCAGAGTAATTTTCTATCACTGCGGTCTTAGCTATATTTATTAATTGGATTCACTGAAACAGAAACCAAAAATATCCCAGATAAATGGTTTGCAGTAAAAGGTTGCCTGAATTTTTCAACATGGGCAAAACAATATATATTTCTACAACATTATTCTTGGAAACATCTGTAACCATTTCGGCTAAAATTTTCCAAAGAAAAAAAATCAGCCTGAGGCAGACACCTGGCATATAAAATTTCAGTCCCAGTGATTAAAGTTTGACAAAGCTATAAGCAACTGAAAAGAAGCTCTTATAATGGGAAGTGTGGAGCAGCTTTTATATTTGGCAGTGGCACCAGTCTCACCTATAGTAACCTATATAGCAGTGGAAGCATTATGATTGTTACTCAATATTGGGACAGATAATTCTGTAGATAACTTACCCAAGATGTGGCAAAGGACAAAATTTAAGTGATTTTTTTCATCTCTGTTATTGTTATATAACTTTATTTGATGTATTGTCTTTTTCATACCAACTGTCTTCCAAATTGTCTGACAGAGTTAAATGGTTGAAGTGGGAACTGGAAATGTGGAGGCAAATGAGACTTTAAGTTTTCAGGTGTGTTCTGAAGAGAGAGTTGGTGAGATGGAGAGATAGGAGAAAGCTGTTGCAAATATCAGAAGCTGCAGGGAAGGCAGTCAGATTGTATTGAGGAACTGAGAGAAGAGGAAGGTGAAGAAAGAAACCAGGTCTATGAAGGGTTTTTTTAAAAGTGCAAAATGAATTAAGTCAGTAGATTGTTTTGAAGATTTGTATGATAGCGGTTGTGCTGCTTTGTACTGTAGCATGTACAGAAAGCTGCTGTTCAATGTAAAGTCTGCATATTAGATATTTTCATTAACATCATCTCCTGCACTTGAGTCTTTCATATGTGATGTTTCAGACATTTAACGGCTGCACCAACCTAACTAAAACCACATATTTTTAGTTCCTGTACCATCTGAAAATGGGATGATCTGAGACGAGCCAACCTTCAGACTGTCAGATTTCATGTTAGATTATAATTAAAAGCCATAAAGTCCTTGGAAAATGGATGCTGGCATCAGAGTGGCAGTGACAGTTCCCAAGGGTTTGCACAAATCTTTCCATCAGTTTCAGTTTGTATATTTGCAGCCTGTGCATTTGCAAATATTCAAGTTTTGGTTCTGTTACAAAGTGTTATACAGCTGAGAAACTGACCCATAGCGAAAATGACATGCTGTTTTGCTTTAAAACTGAAATACAGGGCTGTTTTCAGTAATTATAACTACTTGCTTTAATTTCTGTTTGTGCTATGAAGAAAAAGCCCATAACATTTCTTTCCTTCTTCTTCAGCTAGTTTTTTCAGTAGAAAAGTCTATAGTTAAAAAGAGGCTCTGGAATTTTACTGAGGAGGAGGTCTCTGACAGAGTGGCTCTTCACGTTTGTTCTGCTACAAAGAAGTATCCTTCTATAGCAAAAATATAATGTAGTCTTTTGATACAGTGTATTGAAATATAATATAGGGCAGGATCTATCTAATCTGTCTGGTCTAATTGTATACTTATTGCCACCCAAATACTTTATTACCTTTGTGTCAAGGGTTGCTAGGATGGATATTCCGTTAACACAAATCATAAAAAGCAAGGCATCTGCTCTGCACTCAACTTATCAGTTCCCCTGCTCCTGTCCTTCCCCCATTCACAGCCCACATTCTCCACCCTCACTCTGCTCAACCAATGTGCAGCCATAACTTTGAGCATGTTTACTGGTTATATGGTCATGTGTTTTGATTGATTTTAGGGTTGGTGTGGCCTCGGTAAATTACATTATATTAATTTTTGTATGATGCATGTAAATAGGTGGGTATGGTGTCCGATTGCAAATGGTAAATGCAGGATGTTTTTATGTTAAGTTTTGTATGAAAGGCTAATCTCTATTTGGTAGTAATTTTCATGTAGAAGTTACACTAGTGCACACAGATTTCCATTCTGTGTTACATTTATTGTCGGAGTTGAAGGCTATACACTGGTTGTTCAGAATGAGGATAAACAAATAGGGGTTTCTGTTGGTGGAAGGAAGTTGAGGAAAAAGAGGGTGGTCAGCAGGGAGAGGCCTGGATGGGGAAGCACAAGGGAGTGGAGATCTCTTTTAATGAACCACTTATGGCTCATCAGAAAGGAGAGCCTCTTCCCAGCAAAGTCTTTAGGTTTTCCCTTGAACTCTCTATGCATATTGCTACTTCTCACCATGCCCCGCTACTTCACTCCCACATTCAATTTGTAAAAGTGATGTTCTTGTTTTAAATATCAAAGGCACCCAAAATAACATCTGATGTGTTTCTATGTGGCACTGTAACTTGCAATTGTAATAATCAACCTTTAAACTATTTTTATTGTGGTGGGGAAGTAACAGGCATGGTTGGAAGAATGTTGTGGGTCAGTGAAATAGCTGTGCAGGTGAGGATCATGGGGAAGAACTAAGGCTCAACAGAATTATAGGGGGAGAAGTGTTGCTCTGGAGGAGGCCAGGAGAGAAAGCACAATTGTAGAGAAGTATGGGAGACATCAGGGCTTGCAGGTGAAAATACATATCACCATTGGTAGCTATTCACATGGATAGCTATCAGTGTTGATACATATTTGAAAGGCAGTTACATCATTCCTGTAGTACTTGTAGTTTACAAGTGAAACTTTTTTTTTTATTCCCATCAATGTGAGAACATTCTCTACAATATTGAAAACTTGGCTCTGAAAAATAAGAAGATAGTAAACGTAGATGATAAATTACAAGTTAATTTAAAATATTTGTTTTTTATTTTGTTCCTTAGTTTTTATTTGTTCCTTTTAAGCATATTTCATTGAATTTTTTCCTTAATTAGTAAAGGATACTTTGTCGAACCTATGATATGCAAGATCCAAAGGTAAGATTGACTACTGTATTCAAGACTTATAAAGTTCAGAAGAAATGGATTTTATTTCAGATTGTATTAAGCCATTATATTTGCTACTGTTTAAAAATAAAACCCTGTCTTTTCCTCCCAGAGTTCAGCTAAGCCAGCAGACTGGAAGTACCAAAGTGGCCTGTCTGCCTTCTGGCTATCTTTGGAGTGCACAATTAATGTTAATATCCACATCCCACTTTCTGCTACATCAGTCAACTATGAGCTAGAGAAAAATACAAGGGTAACTAAACAATAACAATACAGTATTTCTTATTCCTTTAATATTGTACATACTATTGTACTGCTTAGAAATGAATAATGTGTTATGAAAATAAGGAGTAGATAGGGGAATAGAATTAATGATTTGTTACTGGCAGTTAAATCTATAAGGTAATAAGTTCCTTATGCACAACTCACTTGCTGCATTAAACATAAAAAAGCATAAGGAGAGAAATCTTTCAAGATTTTTATTTTCCTGTGTTTATTTAATTTAAATTATTCAGAAACCTTATTAGGAGTGTGTAAAGAAGATAGCAGCTTTCCTTTTTCTCTTCATTCGATGCAGGGTCTGGTTTTGAAAGGATTTGAAAATGGGGTGCTTTCATTGCCCACTCACTATTAATAGTCCCCACCCCTATCTTATGGAAAAATAAAATCCAGGTGTCATGTCCTCAGTATAGGTGGTTATGCAAATTAGCTTTGTTTTTAGGCCAATAAAGATTAAAATTAATATTTCTATTTACTTTAGGAAATGTAGATTAAGAGGTGTCTTGTGAGTAGTATGTTGTCCATCAGTATGATACAGATGGATGAGAGGTCTGAAATTTGTTTAGGATTTGTTAATGTCTTTCTTTGGCTAATGATTTAAATATGCATTACAGTAGTTTTGGAGTATTGGTGGGTTTTGTGGCAATATTCAACCAAAAGTGTAGTTTATTTTTAGAGATGCTTTCTTCCCAAAATATATACTTACAATCTTTCTGTGTTTTTGGTTTTTAAAGAACGGATTAACCCGGTGGGCAAAACAGATAGAGGAAGGTGTTTTTCTGATCAACGGGCAAGCTAAAGACGATGACGCAGACCTATTGGAAGGGCAGGTGTGTGCTGTATAGCATGGAATTAATATCCATGTGTCACTCAAAATGTCTGGTATGGTAATATTAGTGGCTAAAAGGTCTTCTGAAAAATATTTTACTTCTAACTGGCATGTGCCATGTAATTAATATAAAGGATTGCTTTTCTCTTACATAAAAATGGCCATACTAGGTCAGACGAAAGGTCCATCTAGCCCAGTATCCTGTCTTCCAACAGTGGCCAATGCCAGGTGCTTCAGAGGGAATGAACAGAACAAGTAATCATCATGTGATCCATCCCCTGTCGCCCATTCCTGGCTTCTGGCAAACAGAGGCTAGGGACTCCATCCCTGCCCATCCTGGCTAATAGCCTTTGATGGACCTATCCTCCATCAACTTATCTAGTTCTTTTTTGAACCCTGTTATTGTCTTGGCCTTCACAACATCCTCTGGCAAAGAGTTCCACAGGTTGACTGTTTATTGTGTGAAGAGATACTTGCTTTTGTTTGTTTTAAACCTGCTGCCTATTCCCCACCTGTCCTTGAAGCAAAAAAGAGATGATTGTAGCAGTAGTGAAAAGAAGGATAAGTTAGGGAGGACTGGTGTATAAGAACTCTGCCCATATGCTGAAGATTAGATTGACTTTTATGGGTGACTTCAACAGCTTTATTGCTGTTGCAGTTTTTGGACGTAAAGAGCGAGGCACTCAAGAAGATTCTAATGAGATCATCTAAAACTGTGCAGTTGTTTTGGTACTAAAACCACTATTAATTTTTTTCCAAAGATTCCTAACATTTAGTTAACTGTGTCCTTAAGGTTGTTTCCATATCTCAATTTTCTTTCTAAAATCTACAAACTGGTACTAGATATGGTACCTAGATATGGTAGATACAGATAAATGTTCTATATATTTCATATACCATTTTTTTCCTTTTATCTCAGAAAAAGTCTTCAAGAGGAAATATTCAACACAGTATTCAACCCTTTGATGTGAAAGTTCTGACGCAATTGGTAAGCATTGTATGTGGAAAATGCCAGTAAGGTTAAGTGCAGTATTTCATAAAGCTTTATTCTCAGATGCCTAATCTAAAAAAGGGGCATGAAATAAAAATTGAAAATGATGTCTTTTTTTTTAAATAACTACTCCCCACTATAGGGAGTAATTCTTGTTCAAATTAATATAATCCTGGTACGTAGGGACTTATCCAAGTTATTGACTTCAGTGGGAGTATCAGGTCCTGATAGAGCACCTAACATCTGAGGATCATATAGTATAGTTGGAGGGGAGGGAAACTGAGGCCTAGAGATGTTAAATTCTGTAAACTGCTCATCGTGGACAGAATCCTGCACCTACAAGGCTCCATTTCCTTCAGTGGGCCTTTGTGTGGCTGTATGGGATAACATGCACGAAAAAGGCTTATAGATCTTAAGGCCAGAAGGGACCATTGTGCTCATCTAGTCTGACCTTCTATATAACACAGACCATAGCATTTTTATCAAGTGGTTTCTGATTCAAGCCCATACCATCTGGTTGAGCTAGAGCATATATCTTTTAGAACACTGGCTCTCAACCTTTTCAGTCTACTGTACCCCTTTCAGGAGTCTGATTTGTCTTGTGTACACCCAAGTTTCACCTCACTTAAAAACTACTTGCTTACAAAATCAGACATGGAAAAGTGTCACAGCGCACTATTATTGACAAATTGCTTACTTTCTTTTTGCCATATAATTACAATATTTACGTTCCTATTGATTTATTTTATATTTACATATCAGTGTATTGTATTTAGAGCAGTACAAACAAGTCATTATATGAAATTTTAGTTTATACTGACTTTGCTAGTGCTTTTTATGTAGCCTGTTGTAAAACTAGGCAAATATCTAGATGAGTTGATGTACTCCCAGAAGACCTCTGAGTACCCTCAGGGGTACGCGTACCTCTGGTTGAGAACCACTGTTTTAGAAGGCAGACATCCAGTCTGATTTTAAAGACTTCAGGTGATGAAGAATCCATTATGTTCCTAGTTAAGTTGTTTCAGTGGTTAATTTACTCTCACTTCCAAAAAAAAAATATGCTAAAAAGTGCCTTATTTCAAATAGCTTGTGTGATCAGGGCCCAAGTAGCCTGTTGAAAATTACACAAAATTCATGACATCTGTAAATTTAATCAAAATAGTAATAATGCAAGTTATTTTTCTTGTGAGACATGCCTATTTATGCTCTATGCAAAGGGCAGATGTTTACAGTCAAACTATCAGTCTCCAACAATATTGTTTATACTGGAATCACTAATTGTTCTGTGAACATCTTTGGGGTAGTCAAGGGAGAGCATCGGACTGAAGGGATTTACATAATGGTCTCCCTCTTGCCACAGAAACAACATAGTTTGCCCTAAAATAGGTTAAGGACTCCATGGATATTAGCTTTGATATGACCAGATAAAAATATCTCTTCCTAATTAATTCTAGGACTGGTGGATGACTCTGCTTTAAGAAAAATACTCAAACAACACAACGTAGATATTCTAGATTATACTTACTAATACAGTAAGTAGACAAACTTTCTGTCACTTAAAAAAAGGCTTCAAAAAGTAGTGTACAAGGGAGGTTACTGGGAAGATACTGTATTAATATTAGCAACAAGCTGTTTGAAAATAAAATTAATTCTATAGCCCTAGTATGTGCAAATGCTTACATTATTTTTTTAATTGAAACAGTAGTGACCAGACTTCAAAAACAAACAGAAGGAGCTATTTTCACAACCTTGCTAGCATCACCATTGATGTCTATTTGCATGCTGATGAGAAGTAAACATAAAATACATTAATTGCAAGAAAGTATAAGTTCCTGGAAAAGCAAATTTTAAAGAATTTACCAACTGGAAAAGGACAAAACTGTTAAGACAGATCTTCATATTTAAGTTACTTGCTAAAAGGTATAAACTGTGAGGGGGAAATAACACATTTTACCAAGTACTTAACATTTTAAGTGCTGTTAATTGAAATATGTAGTTGCTTCATGACTGACCATATTGCAGATGCGTAGCTAACATTATAATTGAAATGTGTTTATCTTTCAGTCCCAGAGTTCAGGCCATAGATCTACAGCAACAGTGCAAGTCTGCAGTGGTTCCATAAATCTTAAGGGTGCTGTGAAATGCAGAGCTTACATCCATACTAACAAGCCAAAAGTTAAAGATGCTATTCAGGTATTGAATGTAGTGATCACTCTCCTTCATTGCTTTTCCCAAATATTTTACTGGAACCATAAAATGATTGTTCTACCTTTGCCTTTGGTAGGATAATAGAGGTCCAAACCGGGCTCCAAAAATTCTGAACTCCAGACAGCTAGAGTGATAGTTCGGAATTTTTGGAAGTCCTTTTTATTGTGCAAGAAAATACATTTTTCAAAAGTTTAATTTTATTTAGAAGCAGTTCATTTTAGGTCTCTTCTAGTGTTTTTTGTCCTCCTAAGAAATCCTAACTTACTGTTAGTTTAGTGGTAATGCTTGGTGTAAAGTTTTCTTAAAATTAAAGGAATGACATTTGTATGTTACGTATTTTTGTACTTGCTAGAGGAAAAATGTAGGCAGATTAGATACTCCAGCTACTCTCTTAAAATGTACTTGAAGGAGTAGTACTTCTAAATCAAAGTGATCTTTTCTGTTGTCCTGCTGCACTTCTAATATTGTCCAAAAAGTACTGAACATGACAGTCAGTATTTTTCCATGTTGCAACCTTCTGCGTGGTAACAGACCACATGTTTTGAAATCGTACATATAATCTCCTACTTCTGTTCGTGATTTAGGCTATGTCTACACTAGAGACCTTACAGCAGCGCAGCTGCACTGTTGTAAGATCTCCTGTGTAGTTGCTGTATGCCGATGGGAGAAAGCTGTCCCATTGACATAATTAAACCTCCCCCAACGAGCGGCAGTAGCTATGTCGGTGGGAGAGTCTCTCCTGCTGACGTAGTGCTGTCCACACTGGTGCTTCTGTTGGTGTAACTTATGTCGCTCAGAGGGGTGTTTTTTCATACCCCTGAGTGACATAAGTTATACCAACAAAAGGTGCTAGTGTAGACATAGCCAAACTAAAGACAAAGGATAAAATTCAAGCCCCATTGGACACTGCACCCACAAAGTCTGTAAGAGTTTTGCCATAATCTTGTCCCCATTAATGTTCATAATAAAAATACATTAAAATCAATAATACAACACAGAGAATATTGTGACTTGATGAAGCAGGTTTTTATAAATTTAACATTACTAACTTGTGACTAGAAACACCTTTTTAAAATCAAACTAGCACTCCGAATAACTAAAAAGCACCATAAACAGAACTTCTATTTCGTTTAACAAAAAGGAAACCCCCTAACCACATAAAACAGTTTTATTGAACATACCAGTTATAGTAACGGGCCATATTGTACTCTAATTGGTTTCGATGGAGTGAGTGGTTTTAATGCAGGAGGAGCGTATGTGAGAGCAGTATTTGTCTCAATAGCCTAATTATTCTATCACAGTTTTCTGTGTGGAGTGCCAAGCACTTCAGACATTGATGAATTAAGGCTACGTCTACACTACGAAATTAGGTCGATTTTATAGAAGTTGATTTTTAGGAATCGATTTTATTCAGTTGATTGTGTATGTCCCCACTAATGGATTAAGTCGGCGGAGTGCGTCCTCACTACCGTGGCAAGCATCGACTCACGGAGCGGTGCACTGTGGAAATCTATACCATAGTTCCCGCAGTCTCTGCTGCCCATTGGAATTATGGGTAAGCTCCCAATACCTGCTGGGGCAAAAACATTGTCGCAGGTGGTTTTGGGTACATGTCGTCACTCTCCCTTCCCTCCCTCCCTCTGTGAAAGCAATTGCAGACAATCATTTCGCGCCTTTTTGCCTGGGTTACCCGTGCAGACGCCATAGCACGGCAAGCATGGAGCCCGCTCAGCTCACCACTGCTGTTGCAAGCATTGTAAACACTTAGCCAGGTTCTGCACATACTGCAGTATAATAAGCAAAGAGATGGCAGCACGAGGACAATTGTGATGAGGACATGGTAACAGACGTTCCTGAAAGCACGGGCTGTGGCAATTGGAACATCATGGCGGCAGTGGGGCTGGTTGATAGAGTGCAATGCCGATTCTGGGCCCGGCAAACAAGCACAGACTGGTGGGACCGCATAGTGTGGCAGGTATGGGATGATTCCCAGTGGCTGCGAAACTTTCGCATGCGTATGGCCACTTTCCTGGAACTCTGTGAGTTGCTTTCCCCCACCCTGAAGTGCAGGAATAGCAAGATGAGAGCTCCCATGACCGTTGAGAAGCGAGTGGCGATAGCCTGGTGGAAGCTTGCAATGCCTGACTGCTACTGGTCAGTCGGGAATCAATTTGGAGTGGGCAAATCTACTGTGGGGACTGCTGTGATTCAAGTAGCCAATGCAATCACTGACATTCTGCTATCAAGGGTAGTGACTCTGGGAAATGTGCGGGTCATAGTGGATGGCTTTGCTGCAATGGGGTTCCCTAACTGTGGTGGGGCGATAGACGGAACGCATATCCCTATCTTGGCACCGGACCAACTTGCCAAACAGTACGTAAACCACAAGGGGTACTTCTCAATGGTGCTGCAAGCACTGGTGGATCACAAGGGACGTTTCACCGACATCAACGTGGGATGGTCGGGAAAGGTGCATGACGCTCGCATCTTTAGGAACTGTGGGCTGTTCGCAAAGCTGCAAGAAGGGACTTTCTTCCCAGACCAGAAAATTACCACTGGGGATGTTGAAATGCCAATAGTTATCCTTGGGGACCCAGCCTATCCCTTGCTCCCATGGCTTATGAAGCCATACACAGGCACCCTGGACAGTAGTACGGAGCAGTTCCACTACATTCTGAGCAAGTGCAGAATGGTGGTAGAATGTGCCTTTGGACGTTTAAAAGTTCGCTGGCACTGTTTTCTGACTAGGTTAGACCTCAGCGCAACTAATACTCCCATTGTTATTGCTGCTTGCTGTGTGCTCCATGATATCTGCAAGAGTAAAGGGGAGACGTTTATGGCAGGGTAGGAGGTTGAGGCAAATCACCTGGCTGCCAACTTTGAACAGCCAGACACCAGGGCGATTAGAAGAGCACAGGTTGCCGCACTGCACATCAGAGAGGCTTTGAAAACCAGTTTCATGACTGGCCAGGCTACGGTGCGACAGTTGTGTGTGTTCCTCGATGGAAACCCACCCTCTTTGTTGATTTTTAACTCCCTGTAAGCCAACCACTCTCCCCCTTCTATCACAGTTGGCAAAGGAAATAATGTCATTATTGTTTTGAAACCATGCATTCTTTCTTTATTAATTAAAAATAAAAGGGAGATAACTGATAAGGTATCCGGGGTGGAATGGGGGAGGAGAGAGGGACAAGGCCACATTGCTTATTATAGCCACACTACAAATCAAAACTGTTTGAATGACAGCCTTCTGTTGCTTGGGCCAGCCTCTGGGGTGCAGTGGCTGGGTGCCCGGAGCCTCCCTCCCCGCGTTCTTAGGCGTCTGGGTGAGGAGGATATGGAACTTGGGGAGGAGGGCAGGCGGTTGTACAGTGGATGCAGCGGCAGTCTGTGCTCTTGTTGGCTTTCCTGCAGCTCCACCAGATGCCTGAGCATGTCTGTTTGCTCCCCCATTAGCCTCAGCATTGCATACTGCCTCTGCACATCAAGCTCACTTAATGCTTTCCTGGACTCTGCCACTGAATGCTTCCATGCATTCAGCTGTGCCCTATCAGTGCGAGAGGACTGCATGAGCTTGGAAGACATGTCATCGCGAGTGCGTTTTTTTCACCTTCTAATCTGCGATAACCTCAGGGACAGAGATGATGAGGGAGCATAGTAAAATTTAAGATGATACATTTCTGAGAACAGAAGGGAGACTCTTTCACAGTGAATCAAGAAATTCACAGCAGACAGCACATGTGCTTTAGGTAGAAGGTCGCATTTTGCCTTTTATATTGAGCGCCTGCCAGTATGGTGACACATCACACACGGCTGGGCATCAGAATTCGGTTTCTAGGCAGCCATGGTAAGCCAAAGGGTACGCGGGGTTGTCGTCTTCCGCCTTCATAACATGTGGGAATAGTTTCAAACTGCAGCACCCTCCTTTCCCATAGCGAGCAATGCCGGTTGGGTTTGCCATTTAAAAGGAGGGACTGTGGTTTTCGGGTGGATGTGCAGCACATGCTTCTCCCCACCCCTCCGTGTGGCTATTTGGGACCATCCCTTCACCCCTCCCCCGGCCGCGTGGCTATTCTCAGGGATGATCCCTTTTAGCCAAGCGCAAACAGCCCAGCATGAACGGGGTCCTTTTACTGTTCCCTTACAAAAATTCCCCTATTTCAACCAGGTGACCATGAATGATATCACTCTCCTGAGGCTAACACAGAAAGATATAGACCGAATGTTGCTTGAATGTGACCAAAACCCAGGACCATTCGCTGCCATGCTTTGTGCTGCAATGATTCCAGACTAGCTACTGGCCTGGCGTGGTAAAGTGTCCTACCGTGGAGGACAAAATAAGGCTGCTCTCTCCAGAAACCTTCTGCAAAGGCTTTCAGAGTACCTCCAGGAGAGCTTCATGGAGATGTCCCCGGAGGATTCCCGCTCCATCCCCAGACACGTTAACAGACTTTTCCAGTAGCTGTACTGGCCGCGAATGCATCCCAATTCTTCAGGGCAAATCGAACATTAAACACTATTGCTTTTAAACCCTGTAGTGTAGTTACAAATGTGCACTCACCAGAGGGGTCTTCTCCACCTTCTGGGGCGGGGATCCTGCCTTGGGGGGGTGTTGGCTCCAGAGTGATGAAAAGGTCCTGGCTGCCGGGGAGAACAGATTCACCGCTTGCCTGCTGCGTATTCTCCTCCTCCTCCTCTCCCTCATCCACAAAATCCTCCTCCATGTTGCGTGAGACTCCCCGCTTGCAGGTGTCCACGGACAGTGGTGGGGTAATGGTAGGGTTCCCCCCCTAGAATGCAATGCAGCTGATCATAGAAGCGGCATGTATGGGGCTCTGACCCAGAGCAACCGTTTGCCTCCTTTGTTTTTGGTAGGCTTGCCTGAGCTCCTTGACTTTCACACGGCACTGCTGTGTGTCCCTGTTGTAGCCTCTGTCCATCATGTCTGTGCGATTTTTGGCATATATATTAGCATTTCTTCTTTTTGATCGGAGTTCTGCCTGCACAGATTCTTCTCCCCATACAGCAATCCTATCCAGTGTCTCCTGTTCGCTCCATGCTGGAGCTCGTTTGCAATTCTGGGGGGAATGCATGGTCACCTGTGCTGCTGAGCTCACCATGCTGACCAAACAGGAAATGAAATTCAGAAGTTCCCAGGACTTTTCCTGTGTACCTGGCTAGTGCATCGGAGTTGAAAGTGCTGTCCAGAGCAGTCACAATGGAGCACTCTGGGATCGCTCCCAGAGGACAATAATGTTGATTTGTGTCCGCACTACCACAGATTCAACCCAGCAAGGTCGATTTTAGTGCTACTCCCCTTTCCGGGAAGGAGTACAGAAGTCGATTTTAAGATTCCTTTAGGTCGACGGACGAGGTTGCTTGTGTAGACGCATTCATTATAAAATCGACCTAACCTTGTAGTGTAGACCAGGGCTTAAGTTTCTCAAAATCATTGTGGGAATAGGCAAGTTTTAAAGAGAGCCTGTAACTTGGCTAAGAAGACACAGGAAATCTGTGGTAGAGCCAAGAATATAACCCAGTCTCCTGAGTTTGGTCATATGCTTTAATTTAAATATTTAAGCTTATTTAAAACAAACAGATAATAAAGCCACACTTCTTGATGATTTGTTATTATTACGGTAGGAAAACTGAAAGGGAAAGTTTTGGGGTTTTTTGTCAGGCTTTTTTTTTACTCCTGTTTTTTATATTTTGATTTTGTTAATACATATCACTGTTAAGTTGGCGTAAATGCATAGGACAAACTGAGACTTTTTTTTTTTTTACACACTGTGGTTGTTTCTTGATAATCACAAATATCTTGCAAACTGGCTGACGTGTTGTTTATTGTGTTTTTGTTTGTTTGTTTTGTCCTTGCAGGCTTTAAAGAGGGATATAATAAACACACTCTCTGATCGTTGTGAAATATTGTTTGAAGATCTGCTTATAAATGAGGCACCCGACAAAAAAAGTAAGAGCCTAGAGAGGAAAGCAAATGATCTTTTTCTAATGTAATTTGCCTTTTGTTTTCCTGGAGTTCCTTACTGATAGTCATCAGGATTCAATCTGAAGTACTGAAATCTGAGTGTAGTTAGAGGGAAACAAAAATGTATCAGGCAACACAAATTCTACTTGTCACTCCTTTGCCTCTTTTTTTCAGCTGTCCAGTTCAGAAGGATTTCATTCAACTTCAGGCATTGTTCTTTGGACCTACATTTTCCCCCTATAATGTTTATTAAATGCCTTCTTGCCCTGAGTGTAAATTAAACTTCCACTTTATTCCCTTCTTGGCATAGCTGACCCTGAGTACAGTAAGGTTTACCCCATAGTCATGGACGCAGCATCAAGATCTCTAATACAGAAGGGCTTTGATACTTAGTCAGAATCAGCCAATTATTTTTGTGATGTCCCCACCCAATAAACAATATACTGAACTTGGCAAGATAAAAAAAGGAATTATCCATATCCTAACTATTAGGGATCTGGAGGAGACCTAATATGGGGGACAGACCATACCATACCATAGTTGCCTGCAGCAGGAATCTTACACCTTCCTCTAAAGGAGGGGTGGGCAAATTTTTTGGTCTGAGGGCCACATCGGGGTTGCGCAACTGTATGGAGGGAAGGGTAGGGAAGGCTGTGCCTCCCGAAACAGCCTGGCCTCTGCCCCCTATCCGCCCCCTCCCCGCCCCCTCCCACTTCCCGCCCCCTCAGAACTTCCAAACCATCCAACCCTCCCTGCTTCTTGTCCCCTCACCACCCCCTCCCGAGACCCCTGCCCCCTCTCCATCCCCCTGTCCCCTGACTGCCCCGACCCCTATCCACACCCCCACCCCCTGAAAGCCCTCCCGGGACTCCCACCCCATATCCAACCTCGTTCCCGGACCACCCCCACCTGGGACCCCCCGCCCCTAACTGCCCCCCGGGATCCCACCCCCTTATCCAACCCCTCTGCTCCCTCTCCCCTGACTGCCTTCCCGACCCCATCCACATCCCCGCCCCCTGACAGGCCCCCGACAGGCCCCCCGGGACTCCCACTCCCAACCCTCCCTGTTTCCCATCCCCTGACCGTCTCCTCCTCCCCCCTTCCCCCCTCCCCGAACCTCCGCCCCATCCAACCGACCCTCCTCCCTGACTGCCCCCCAGGACCTCCATCTCCCTTACTCAACACCCCCTGCTCCCCACCTCCTAACCAGCAGCAGGAGCTCGCAACCGCAACACCTGGCCAGAGCCAGCTGTGCTCCCCATGCTGCCCAGGCGGCGTGGCAGCGGGGGAGGGGCCGGGGACTAGGCTTCCTGGCCGGGAGCTATGGGGCCCAGCAGGACGGTCCAGCCCGCGGGCCGTAGTTTGCCCAAGTCTGCTCTAAAGCATCTTATGTTGACCATTGTTAGAGACAGGATACTGGACTAGATTGACCTCAGGTCTGATCCAGTATGGGAATTTGTTATGCTCCTATCCAGATTTACAAATGTAGCCCATGTGATGTTAGTCTCCTGTATTTCACCTCTGAGGTTTCATATATATACACAAAATTCACTTTACATTTAAATAAAAAGGTATATATCTTGCATGTCAGCTCAGCGTATTGAATGAATTACAAGGCTATCTGGGTTTGTATTCATTCCAAGGCCAGAATTATTTTAACTACATACATTTATTCTCCATAATAGTAAACTTTGCTATCGTAATATAATTACAAACGTTGAAACCAAATTAGTATACCAATACCATCTCAGTTGGTTCATGCTTAGATTTTCCTTCAAACTCCATTCATTATCCTACATACCGTATAATACTTTTAAAGGAATATTTTAAAATGACAAATGCTATGTCGTCACCTGTGTGAAATGTTAATTTCTCCTACCTAAGATCTGCTAAGTTGGAGAGGAGGAAAATGTCTTATGGTGGGTTTTTTGTTTTTTTTTTAAATAAAGAGTAAATGTTTGACTAGCTAAAAGGAAAATGGAATGCTGCCAAATAGTCTTCATCATCTACTTTAGGATGACATTAAGTTATGTTTATGGTGCTATGTGTACTGAGAAATAACCTCATTGTAAGTATTATTTTAGCTAACCTTATCCAAAATGGGGAATGTGGCAGTAGTAGATTTTTATCATTTGTATGCAGTTTTCCATTCTCTCTTTAGGTGGCACTTGTACTCCATGGCTGTTAACTACATAAAACAATAACTAATTGTTTGCTATCCTTTATGATGCTGAAATTGTGTACTGTTTGGCACATGCATCAACTCCTTTATCTCCAACCTTCCTGAGAGTGCTCTTTGTATCATTTCTAAAGGGCCTGGTCAACGTTCTCAATTCATAGTCATTTTTAAGGTTGTTTGCCTATTTCTAAGGACCACTGAAGAGAGGGTTATATGAAAAGTTTTAGTTAGTAGGAATATAATTTCCATTTACAAATAAAAGTGGCTAGAACTTACATGTAACAGGCTGGAAATGTTTGAAATCAGACTTTTACATGATGCCTTGGACAATCCTTTTTACAACAGTTTTTGTATAATGTGTGCTGATTATTGAAAAGTCTTTACCATAGCTACACAAGTTCTTGTATAGTATTTCCTTTCCCTTTCTTTCTAGATTCTGAGAGAGAATATCATGCTTTGCCTCACAGAGTGTTTGCCCCTATTGCTGGATCAAATGTGATGCTGTGTGATTATAAATTTGGAGATGAAACGGCTGGCGAAATCCAAGAGCGTTTTTTTGAGATGTTGGATCAAGTTGTGCCCAGGGAAGCTATATACATAGCCGAGGAAATAAACACAGGTAAATATAGCATCTGAGTAAAGAACCAAATTAGACTACAACAGGGATTATGGATAAATTAACCAACAGCACAAACAGACTTTATTCAGGTTCATTACATTATGCTGAAAGCCAGTTTTAAGCTTTGATGCAAACTTCATATCTTGTAGCTCTTGTGTATACTAGTGTAATTACATTTTTAAATATACTTACTTAAATTACAGAATAAGATGCTTAAGGCTGGCATATCTTTATATATAATAAAGAGTTACTTGATATGTTTTTGCTTTCTCATGGATTGTGTCATATATCAGCACTTCAGCCATCTAGAGCTTTGTTCAAGGTAAGATGGCAAAAATGTTGGTATTAGTCACAATCCACAAAAATAATCTTAAATCTTTTATTGTAGCAATGTACAAATATACATGGCTTCCATCAAGAAAGTAATGTAATTTAATTTAAAACTCCATTATTTCAGTGTGTCTGAGTTATTGGTGACCTTATTTCATGAGGCATTTATAAATAATTTTCTTAAAGCCTAAGAGAAAAAACTGCACCACATATGAACTTTCTGACCTCTTATATTTTAGTCAAGAACTTGCTCAGTAGCTCAATATTTTAACTAGAACAATGCTTTCATCAAAACAAATGTTTTCACAGTAAATGTAAAAATGTATTTCCAGCATTTTTCTTGGGAGTTTTGTTTGGGGTTTTTATCTCATTATTCTGAGTTTGAATTTGTCTGTGTCAAATGTATTGTGCAAGACTTTTTTGGGGTGGGGGGAATGCTCTCTATTTAAGGTAATTAACATGGAATTTCATTGCATGCTAAATAACTATTTTTTCATCATAATTAACACTCCTATATATAACTTTTTTGTATTCCAGTTATGAGGGTTTTTTCATACTTTTCTATTTTAAAATTAGAAGTATTTTGTGGTATAGTTAGCTATATAGAGTTTCACTCCTATATCACCTGACTGCAGTTGCTGGCTGGCTAACTCATAAGGAAAAAATAGCCCTTTCCAGGTGAGACAGTCAAATGTTGTGGTTGGAGAATACAGCCCATAATATATCTTAATATCTGAGGCATGCTCATTCTCTCTCTCTTCTCTCCCCCTCCCCCCCCACCCAACCTCTTCCCCCCCAATATGGTTAGAGGAGTTTTATTCTATAGTTTTGTAATGTCTTAAGTCAAAAACATTTTAATACTTTTCTAGTTTTATCATAGCTAGTATCACTTTCATTGCTTCAAACCTGCATATTTTTGAAGAGGAAAATGTGAAATGTTGCTGTAGAGTTGACTCTGTAGGTTGGAATGAGATTTCTTGTGCTCATTTATTGTGATGAGTTCCATATTTCTGTTCAGAATTACATAGTTATTTTTATACTAGATTCACATGTTCTGCTGGTCACAAAAGTGTTTTTACTATATCTTTTCATTGTGGCTCCTGCTAATGACCCACTACAATGGTTCAGTCTTTAACATTTTAAAACGGAAAATAGTAAGAAGAAGTAACCAGTCGTATCTGAAAAGTATAAGCAACTCTCAGACTGTAGTTCCAAGGTACTTCAGTGCTTTGACATGAGCAACTGAAGCTTTGCATTAGCGATTGGCTTCACTAAATCCTAGCTCCTGGCACCAACGGATTAAATACGTTGAGTAGGTTAACACAAATACAATTTTAGCAGCTGTAATCTCTTATCGTTCACTTGTTCTTTGTAAGGAAGTTGGCCTTCGCCAGATCTTAAAGGACAGAGAGTATTGGCATTAGAAAGCGTCTGCACTAGGTAATTGTACACAGCATTATATCAATTGTGCTTTAGATTTGGGCATTGTGTGTCCTAGGCTTTAATCTTCTTTGGGTTACTACGAAGAACAGGCATTTATTTTATTTATTTATTTATTTTCTAATCCATCCTGTGAGCCATGTGCATTAATGTCCTTCTCAAGAGTAACAGCTCCCAAAGTGATAACTGTGCTTGTAGGAATGCTATCACAGAGCCATATAAACCTGATGGTTTTTTTCCCCCTCCCCAGCAACATTACCCTGACCAGAGTTATAAAGATTTTTAAATGCTGACTGAAAAAGGTTGTTCTTTCTGAATGCAAACTTCTGAACTTTATTATGAAATTGAAACCATTATTAAAATATATATTTAGAAAGATCACAATGTTTCTAGCTTTTCTTTCTAATAGGTTCTTAAATATCAAATCATTTTTGCACTGTAATATTTGAACTGCAGATCTCCACACACACTATAAACCGATGAGCATATGTGTTTTTTCTGTGGAAAAACATGGTATTTTTGATACTCAAATCTTCTGGTAACTGTAGTTGTAGTAAATGAACATATTATCCAAGTTTTATTCTTGATTAGCACTTGAAACCTCTGCATCCCATTAAATAAGTTGCTAAGCAATTGTATTCATTAGTTGCTATGCTGAAATACGTCCAGTACAAGGCTATTGGTTTCTGGAGTAAAAACATGTAGAAACGTGCTTTCACAAAGGGAGGCAGCTTGGTTGACTTTTAAATGACATAATTTGTGTGTAAGTTATATGGCGTTAGAATTTCATAAGCTAGCCATACATCAGTCATCTCAGATGATACACCGGCCACCCATCTGACCAACCCAGATCCAGTTTAAACTTACTCCAATAGCTGGTGATATAATGGTGAAAGTACTTCTGGAAGTGTAGCAATTTCTGTAATTGCGTGAGACAGAGGGTACTGCCTTGTATTGCTCAACAGTGATTCCTCTAGATTAATGAATGGGTCTGGCAGCCTCACTTATGAGGAGTTCTGTTTATATTTAGATAAAGTAAAACTTCCCTTATCTAGATTCTACTTCTGCAAAATGTATGGACTTAATCCAAAAAGTAACTTATAACAGTCAAGACATAATACTGCAGCATAACATAATACTGCAAGTGGTGCCTCCATACCCTGCTATGATACGATGGTGCAGTGAAACTTGTATGAAAAACCACTCCTTTAGGCAAAGCATGTCTTACAAGACAACCCCAGAGTATCTCCAAACATACAAAGTCCAGTTCTTCTCTACCTGTGTTGAATTGCTACCTCCAGTGAGTATTGACTTTGGTCCCTTGAGTGGTTGCTTAAGACAGATTTCACTGTATAATTTCCCTTGTCATGTTCATAATATATTATTTTGATGCAGGCTAGAATCCTACTGGCATTATTTTGTTGCTGCAACTCAACAATACATTTTCATCTTCCTCATGCTACTAACTTGAATACTATACCCACTTTAATGGTCAATAAATTTCAGATATCTACCCAGCAACCGACAGGTTGTATTATGATTTTTAGATTCCAGTCTCCATTTCCTTACATTTGCTGATAATTGGCTGTAAATTCTTTTTTGTTGTTCTTCTTTCATTAAAAGATGAAGTTACTGGGTCTAAGTTAAAGAGTATATTACTTAGAAATGTGAAATCAGTTGGTGCTCAAAGCTCCTCCTTAATAGAAGTGATTTTAAAAATTATTATTATTAGTTGCTGGGTAGAAAATCTTTTTCTAAATAGAACAAGGCCAGCCTTTAGGGATTCTGGTGCAAGAACACATTGAAACATACATGGAGGGGGGTGGCGGGGGGACACTTAGGCATAACTTTTCCCAGATTAAATCCAGTGGAACTTCACTTTTACAGAAAATGCCAATAGAAGCCCCTGCTTGCACCATTGGCAGATTAGTATTAATAGATTCACCCCATGTAGTCACTTATTGCACACCGAAGCAGTCTGGGTGAATTTTTATGTGTATGCTTAAAGTAAATCATAAAACTGTTTTATACTTGAGGGGGAAAATTCACATATTCTGAAAGTACTATTAAATGGCTGGGATACAGAGCCCTTCAACTTTAGATCAGTGGTTTATTTCTAGTTTAAGTCAACAGTGACCAATGTGTTTTCCTCTATGTATGAAATCAGTTAGTGAGCTCAATCTAATTATAACTGGACGAGTGTCCACCAAACCATTGGCACTTTTAGTACAGACACAGGACTGGATTCTAAATTTATTCTCCCGGTCTCAAAAATTGGCCAGAATTGAAGTACACAGACAAAGAGTTGTACAAAAATGTTTATATCCACTGTCTGGACTGTACTTGTTATATGGAAAAATTTAAGGACTTCAGTGTTTGGGAACCCTATGTGCCATATTTTTGCATTGGTTAATGGATGCTTTGTTCAATGTGTGTGTGTCTAACTAATATTACTTGTTAAATATATATAGTCTCAATGTGTTTACAGGAGGGCAGTGCATAGAGAGGCACTGTCAAGTTGAAACCCATCCAGTATTTAAAAAATAAGTGAAAAGTACTTTCAGTCATTATATTGCCCCTGAGCACCACCTCCCATTCCCATCTTTAATGGAAGTTTTACAATCAGATTTCCCAATTTAAAATGTTTCTCTCCTATATTTTGGAGTTTTTCTACACAGTGATAAGAGAGATCCAGCTGGGGATGGGTGAAACTAACTACACATGAAGTTCTGTCAAACGCACAAAATAAACCAAAAAAATATATTCTCTCCCCCCTCCCCTCCCCCCCCAATCTCTGTATTATGTAATCTTAGGTGTTACCTGTAACAATAATAGATGAAATATTTTCACATCTAAATGGTGGTTTCTATGGTCTCCTTTATAACTATTTCTAGTCATGATTTAAAAAAAAAGTACTCTATGCAGCCTTGCATTTCAGCTACTGCCAAAAGCACAAGGACACAAAGTGCAGTAAAACAAACAAAACTGAAGGTTTGTTTTTCATTCTAAGAAAAAAATAATGTAGTTTCTTGTAAAGCCCCAGTTTAGGACCCAATCCTATGGACAATTATGTACCTGAGTAAACTACTCATGTCGTTTTCCCAGTTGTTCCATTGACTTAAATGGAACCACTTAAGTGAGTAATGTTATGTGCTTAAATCTTAGTTTCTAGCCCTGAGCTTCTAAACTTCTTGGAGTGGAGGTTCTGGGAAAAATTGTGAAAAATGACTTCGGCTCTAAGTGTCAAAGTCACTGTTGAAATTGGCCTTAGGAATGTAAGTCACTTAAGTGCTTTTTCACAGTTTTACCTTTTTGTCTCTCTAACTGGTTTGTAAAGAACTTAGCATTCTGTTGGTGCTATGCTGCTGCTACTATTATCACTAATAACATAAGAGCTGCCATACTAGACCTGGTCCGTTTTTCCCAGTATCCTGTCTCCAACAGTGGCCTGTACCAGAGCTTCAGGGGGAGTGTACAGAACGGCAATTATGGAGTTATCCATAGCTGTTTTTTCACTCCCAGCTCCTGGTCATCCGAGGTATAGGATTGCCTTGAGCATGGGGTTGAGTGCTTAATGATCTTGACTAATAGCCATTGATAGACCTATCCTCCATGAACTTATCAAGGTCCTTTTTGAACCCAGTTATACTTTTGGCCATCACAACATCTTAGCAATGAGTGCCACAGGTTGGTTGTGCACTATGTGAAAAAGTACTTCCTCTTGTTTGTATTAAACCTGGTGCCTATTTCATTGGGTGATTCCTGGTTTTTGTGTGTGAGACAGGGTAAATAACTTTTTTTCTGCCACACCATTCATGATTTTAAAGACTTCTATCTCCCCCATATTCCCCCAGTTGTCTCTTTTCTAAGCTGAACAGCCCTAATCTTTTAGACTCTCCTCTTATAGAAGCCATTCTGTACTCTTGATCATCTTTGTTGCCCTTCTCTGGACCTTTTCCAGTTCCTGTGTCTCCTTCTTGAGATTGGGTGACTAGAATTGGACCCAGTATTCAAGGTGCAGGAGCACCATGCATTTATATAGTGGCATGATATTTTCCGTCTTATTTCCTATCCCTTTCATAATAATTCTTGACATACAATAGTATGTCTCTTTGACCACTGCTGCACTTCGAGCAGAAGTTTTCAGATAACTATCCACAGTGACTCCAAGATCTTTCATGGGTGATAACAGCTATTTTAGCACCCATCATTGTATATTTGTGTGTGTTTTTTTTCCAATGTGCATTACTTTGCACATATCTAGGTTGAATTTCATCTACCATTTTGTTGCCCAGTCACCCAGTTTTGTTAGATCCCTTTGCAATTCCTTGCAGTCTGCTTTGGAGTTAACTATCTTGAATAATTTTGTATTTACTGCAAACTTTGCCACTTCACTGTTCACCCCTTTTTCCAGATCATGAATAGGTTGAACAGCTCAAGTTCCAGTACAGATACTTCATTACTACTGATGATAATACAAAATGGTAAATATAGTCCACTGGTAGAGCAGATCAGGAATTATAAACTTAATGTCCTTTTTGAATTGTGATTGCAAAATATAGGTGTGTTTTTATAAACTTTGAAAGAATACTTGGTTTTGCTAAACTTGTCTCTCAATTTCGTGCAGTTTATATAAAGCCACCTGTCGACAACACAGATGACACGCAACAGATGCAATTGACAAAAGCAACGCTGCTATTGAAATTTCAACAAAACATGGGTATGTTACCTCCAATAAGCCCATTAAGGCACTGTATAACTGATATGTATAGGCTTTCACTGTCATTTGCTCCCACAATATTGATAGTAATTTCAGGATGTGAGGACATAGTAAACGGCATAATTTAGTTTAGAGTTTAAAGCATAGGGTTAGTAAATGGAAAAAAAGTGACTTGTTCTTCAGTGGGTTTAAGCCAAATAGTTATGTACTTGCTAAAAGTTCAGAGATTTAGGCCAAAAAAAAAAGTTATTTGGTTCACTCTTCAAAGGCTCAGTTTTGCAATTTACTGAACATTTAGTTAGTTAGTTAGTTTAGTTAGTGTGTGTTTGCATATTCGCCGAGCCAAGCAATTGCATTCTTAGTGGCCAAGTGGTGCTTTTGGAGCCCACCACTCAATTTGGTTAGCAGACACTCCTCTACAATGTGTATCATTGTTTGATCTGCCACACAGCTGCAGCTTCGATTGTCTCGAAGACCCCAACTGTGCTAGTTGGCTGCACCAGAGGCCTTGCCCAGTCCGGAATCAGTTAAGAAGGGCCCATTGGTGATGTGGCAGGTCGAAGCCAGGCAGGTGAACAGTAGGGTCTGTGACGAGGAACTGATTGGTGGATGATATTAAGCACCAGTCTTCCCGCCACAGGGACTCCGCTGTCATGTCCTGGCATGGCAGCGTCAAACACAGTGGGTGCTGTGAGGAAAGATGTATAGCTGGTGGGTTAAAAAGGTTGTTGAACAAAGGCAAGCTTGGGTTGGCACGTACCTTATCAAGCAGCTTAACAGCTGCAATCACCCTCCTGGTGTGAGGGGGAGCAATGTGGCTCAGAACTGGAAGCCATGGAAGATGAGTCAGTCAGAGACTTCCTGTGATGATGCACATGGTTGAGAGAAGTTTCACATCAACAAGTTTGGTACGTGCCAACCGTCTCCATACTGGTGCACAGTACTCTGCTATTGAGTACGAGATGGCAAGGGCTGAGGTCCTTAGGGTTGGAGCATCTACTCCCTATGAAGAACCTGCCAGTTTGCTGAGAAGGTTGTTGCGTGTCTTGACCTTCACTGCTTTCTTGCTCAGGTGGCTTTTGTATGTCAGTGTTCGGTTGAGGGTCACACCTAAGTAAACTAGATATGCTTCAGCCTCTGGCCATTTGTTATGATGTTCAATTCCCTCTTAATGTTGGCATGTGGAGGTGAAATATGTTAGAGACTGTCTTACTGATGCTAGACTGAAGGCGTGCCATGTCTTGCAGTAGTTGGCCAGCTTTGCAGCATCGTTACTCAGGATCTTTTCCAGCGCAGAGAAGGTCAGAGCCTGTAGCCCGCAGCAGATGTTGTCTGCATAGATGTACTTCTATGACTGGATTGGTGGCACTCTGGCCCTGATCTAGCCATGCACTTAAGATCATACTTTAAGGATGTGAGTAGTTCTGTTGGCATCTGACTCTCCTGCTTAAAGTTAAACACGTACTTATGTGCTTTGCTACATCGGGACCAAAGTGTTCAGCATTTTGTAGGATAAAGTCCAAAGGAAATAATGAAATATTGATGGGGCAGCATGGGGGGTTTGTGATATTTAAAAAGAAGCTTTAATCCTGATGAGAGAAACAATATAGTAGCGGTGATTTTAAATATAACATCAGTAGCCTTTTAAAAATATTTCCACAGATGGGAGTTGTAGGTGATCAGCATATCTCAGAATCAGAACCAGATCTAAGTTCCACAAAACAGATAATAAGGAAACCTGCCCTTAAAACAAATGGCTGAGGTAGCCCTATTGCTTTCTGGGAAGCCACCATTTTAATATCCTCTCTTTTGACAATTAAGAAAGAGAGAGAGCAGGCAAGTGGCTTCTTCCAAGGTGCATTGAATGAATATATGAATTAGCTTGTATCAGTGCTCCTGCGGCTATCACTATGCTGCTTGCAAGGATGAGCTATGCTACCTTGGTAATGAATTCCAGCCATTATAGAAGTTTTTCCTCAATCAACATTGTATGATAGTCCCTGGTGCAGACATCACACTGATGAGCAAAGAAATTGTAGTAAATCTTTATGAAAATCTTTCCTTTTTAAAATGTGACTAGATAGACTGTGTCTATCTTGATTTATACTTGGTATTTGATTAGTCAGTGGAACAACTACAACACCAACTTAAAGTCTACTTATACATGACATTTGTTTTATTTAATATTTTTACAAGTAACATCTACATTTCTGTAACTTGGAGGTTAACATTTATTTGTTTGTTTGTGCATATGACAGTCCTTTCCTCTCAACATTCAGCCAGTTTGCCCTGCTTGTGTTTGTGTATCTTCTGCATAACAACACTGGGGAGAAACATTTTAAAACAATAGGAAAATGTGATTGTAAAACTACAAAAACTGACCATGGAACTTGGGGCAAATGCAGTATCTGAAAGAACATTTAATTCATGTATTGGAATTGTTTAAGTTTAAACTTGTTTGTGTCCCTTTTATCTGAAACCTTTAATCTGATAGTCAGTTTGCTATCATCAAGCCATAAGGTAGAGTTGATGCGTTAGACTTTTGGTGACCTGGCCCATAAGTGTAGAGTTTATGATTAATTGAATCTCTGAAGAACTTTGCACTTTGAAAAATAATTTATGTAGATTGTCTTGTAAAATGAATTTGATATGACTAACAATATAAGCTGATCTTTAGGCATTGTAGTGCTACTCAACAATGTTAAAAATGACTTATTGTTCCCACTTTTCCTTTTCTTCACACCCTGACTTGCGGTGATTGTAATCTCCTCTTCACTCACAGAAGTTATATTTCCTTTGTCGTTTTAGGTGTGGTAATAGCGGCTGCAGTTGCAATCTTTGCAGTAGCTTTCTCCTTTAATTACTTCAGTGACTAGACTCCAAGCAAAAGAAGCAGTCTAATCATCATGGGAACATTGACCAATATCCACATTAATAAAAGGTGGAAGCTTCGAAGATTTCATATATTAGCAACTAAACATGTTGCCTAAAATACACCAGTTAGGTGTGTTCTAAATTGTAGTGATATATTCATCTTGTTTCAACATGTGAATATTGTAGGTGGATCAGATTTCCAGGAAACTAAAGGTATATATCTTTGATGGAAATTAAATGTAAAATAGCATTATTTTCCAGGAAGAATTGTTTAAAAAAAAAAAAAATCCCTTTTCCCTGCTACTTCATTACAATTTTATTGTTAAAAACTTAACAACTATATTTTTCAAGAGACATTTTCAAGGTGGTTGGATCTTAACATTTGCCTTTTTTTAATTACCCACTGTGACAGGTCTTGCCTTAAGGAATCCTTTAACACTGATATGGGCTAAAGTGCTGTTAAGTATTTTTTTAAAAAAGAAAAGAGACAAGGATTGAAATCCTGATTTCAGTGGCACCAGAATTTCACTCCATATATTCTTTTTGTTAAAGCATGTGCGTCAGGTTGGTTAACGGATGTAGTAAATATGCAAATAGTTTGTAGCAGCCCCAAAATCCCATTTTAGGCCAACACACACTATATAAATATCTTAGCTCAAGTATCATAAACAGAAATTAATGAAATAATTAAACCTCTAAGATGTATGGCGAATTTATATATGCTTACTTTTTCATCATGATCTGACTTATCCATCCAATTCTGATTGACTCAATTCCTGTTTTTCCCTGAAGAAAGATATATCAGGTAATTCCCCAGATATTCAAATCCCAAATATGCAGACAGACATGAATAATTTTATAAATTTTTAGAGGCTGATAAATAATTAAAATTTTTGGGATATGAATGAGAGAGGTAAGTCTGTGTTGTCTTTAAAGTATATTATTGCTTTCCCCCAAGGAAAAATGTTTGAAACAAGGTTAACAAATGTCACTTTTATACAAAAGTTGTTGGCATTCATATAGTTCCGAGTTACTATATAAACAGATATGTACCAGACTGAACAGTATTTAACCTTTGTAACTGCAGCTTAATGAGTTTAGATGCAAAGGTACTGGAATTGCAGGAAAAAATCGGAAAGCTTTGAGCCTACAGCATAGTCGAGCATAAAATATTAGAAAACTTCGAATAAAAGGTAACTTGCAGATGAAATAATGTTAAAATTCATAGCCTCTTCGTCTGATTTTTATATTCTGGAAACAGTAAACCCAGTAAAAGAAAAATTTGATGTACAGATTTGTACAATTACTGCTGACTTGCTAAGGATCAAGAAAAGCTTAGACTGACTCTTAAAGCAAATTGAAGCTATAAAAAGCATTGTCTTCATTAAGCATTAGTAACACACCAAATTTGAACATTATAGGAATTCTTTTTAATTGTTGGCCAAAGGCTAAATTTCAAACTTGGAGCATGGTTGAGGCCTGTATTAGGCAATGGTGGCATCTCTGATGTCCTCTCTTTCCTTCTCGCTGCATTGTTTGAATGGAGCAACTTGAAGGGCAAAGAAGGAAACAAGGCCCCTTATAGCAGAGTGCAGGGATGCCTTCCTGCAGCAAATTTATTTTGCAAATATGTGCTATTTGACATAAATCTGATGGATTCCACAGGCAAAATAGAATGATGACAAAGTATCTTCTTAATGAGCCAGGGACAAATCAGTAATGGCAGGAATGGTTCAGCAATATCGAGAGGTGGAGATGAATTCCCCATCCCATCTCAAGCTTTTTTTTTTTTTTTAATTTTAAAAACTGCTCCTCACACAGTCTGCTCCTGTCTCCTGAGAGAATGGTAGGAAGAAGTCAGTCTGTCGTCCTAGTTATGAGTAGGTACTTTATTCCTTCCCCACTTCTGGCTGCTAAAAGAAGGTGGACCTTGGACTTTGGTACCAAAGTCCATCTCAACTGAGACACCCAGGGGAGAAAAGAGAACATAGTGGAGGCACTCAAGAAAGGGAAAGAGTGGTCGCCAGGGCATTCTCCTGTAGGGGCTCCTTGACTTTGGCATTTGATTTCTCACTTACCAAAAATAAATCTCTTGGTCGGCCAGAGCCCAAGTTTGTTAATAAAGAGCTGGATGTGTGTATTTTTGGGATAAGTCATATTGCAAAGGTTAATTCTTTTAAAATAGTAATCTGTGAAATATGTTAATTGTTTACTGGCTGGTATTGTGATGACTTGGTCAAAATATAGCATTTTAAATAAAGAGATCTGAACTTTTCTGAATACTTATTCTCACATTGCCTAATTTTAATATTTTATTACTGTTGTTCTTACTGTGTGTATGTATAAACAAGTCTGCTCCATACTTGTCATAACTGCCCATTTACGTGCTTTGTATGTTATTCTCATCCACGTTTGTTAGTACTTTGCCTACATAGATAGTGAACTCTGAGACTGGTAAACTTTTATTTCATGTAGAATGCCAAACAAAGCTTTAGTGAGTGATTTAATAAATGCTCCTCACAAACATCTGTCTGAAGTATACAAGTAACTCTACCCCCATTTTTACATGTGGAGAAATTGAGCCTGACACCCCACAAGGAGTCAATATTGGAGTTGGGATTAGAATTTGAGAGTTCATGGCTCCTGTTTGTCTACTCAAATCAACCGTCTCTCCTTAACTCTATTTAATGTCACCATGCTTTTTTATTAGGGCACGTCTACACTAGGAGCACTTTACCAGTATAAGAAAACTAGTATAGTGTACAGGCACAGTATTTCTTTGAGTCCCGCCACTCTCTTTCCCACCCTGCCATCCCCCCCACACACCCATGAGCAAAACAAACTACACCAGTAAAAGTGCAGTTTTGCTGATATAACTGCATCTGCCCTAGGGGCTACAACATAGCAGTGCCAGCTAGTCTGGGATCACATCTCTTCATGTCCCTGACTGACCTAGCGAAATCTAGTCAGAGCATTTAAATAATTCTTTATAGACTTTGAAGTTCACGCCTCTCCTGCGCCTAAAAAAACTAAATTGCAACTCTCTATTACTTCTCCCTCAAATTGTTACCTTTATCCCACACAGATTTGTGTGTAAATCCTCTCTTAGTATTTATATGGAATTGTGAAGGATTAAAGAATATGGTGAAGAATTCAATTAATTCAGTTGTATGAAGTTTCCTGTATCAATAACCTTATCTCTCTCAACCTATGGTACCAAGGAGAATCAGTGTTGTGATTTAGGATTTTATGGAAGTTGTCTAGTGAAAATGCATTTATTGAAGGATAGTTCTGAAAATAATGAAGTAATAGATGATCTACTCTAGGGAACGATTATGCAGTGGCAGGGATAGGTGGGTGTTTCTGTATCTACGTTTTTTTTGTTCTTTGGGATTTCTTGTACTCCAGATCTGCCTCAAATTAACATGGCCAGCGCAGCATATTCTGCATTGTTATTGCCTTTTGAAAGTAATATTTCAAATAAGAAATAATAAAAGGAGTGCTCCATTTTGAAAAAAAAGATCCATATCTGAAACTGGTGAAGTATGAGGTCAAAGGACTGTTTCTGAAAAAAATGAAGCACCTCCTCTCTCTTTATAAAAGTGAATGTTAAGTTCAAAATTTCTAATGTGCCTTCATACATGCACCCAGACATACTAATGTTTATCTTTAGTGAGGAAAAGTCTAAGAGATAATTATTCTCTGCTCATTTATTTTAAGAATATGGCATTTGAGGATATCACAGTGTCATTCAGCAGAGGAGTATTTTATTGAGCCAAGAACTCACTTTATTATGCAACATTCCGATAGTGGCTCTGCAATCTGACTGCCAGCCACCACTTGTAACGTAAATCGGAGTTTAGCCATATTTGCTATTCCATGGACGCTTGGAAGTGGACCATGTTTTATCCCCATGTTTATTTCTTATTTAATAAATCACCTAGATCTGTTTTATTTTATGCAGAGTGCTGACAATGTGTTTGGTGTTGTCAGATGAAGAATTATTTTAATAAAAGTGTGCATAAGGGATTTAGCAAAGCCTAACTCATATGTTTAAGATTTCGGAGTGGACACTGAGGAATTGAAATAGTCTAAGGTGAAACACCAGGTATAACGCCAGGCTAACCCTGAAGTTTTTTTTCTTTCTTTATTAGCAATGGGCAGGGAAGACCTAATACTTTGCTCCTTGACAAGTGAACGGAAGTAAATTAATAAAAACCCGTCCAAACAACATTGCAAATTCAGTTAATATCTCCACAAGAACTGAGCCCAGCAAACATCCTGCCCTTAGGAAACAGTGGGTGAAGTAAGAAACAGGACCTTGCCTGCCTCTTTGGGCTACCTGCAACTCTCACTACAGAAAGGTGGAATGTGATGTGAGAACTGTGGGGACAAGGGAAGGGAGATTGCTTAGCTTTTTAGCATTAACACTACACTTGCCTCACTAACTGTAGTAGCCTAAGAAAATAGGGAAACGAGCATTTTTAAAAAGAGGAAGAAGTCAGGACTGAGAATAAAACAATAAACGATAGGGACTATTTATTAGTGGTTCCCTATCTCTCTCTCTCTCTCTCTCTCTCACGTCTACACCCTTGCAAGATCTAACCTTTCACTATGAAGCATATAGTATTTCTGAAGGATCCAATTGAAATCTGATGTCCCCCTCTCACTTGAATTATAAGGAAGATTTTCAGGTGAGACCTACATATTCATTTGCTTGTCTCCACTGACATATCTGGAAAGAAAAATCTAGTATTAAGACCTCAGTTGGAACTGCTGGGTGTTCCACACTTACGAAAACTTGGCCAATTATTGTACTGAGGTGTGTAAGTTTAGGCACTGCAGGTTTGAAAACCTTGGTCCACACTCCTATATAAATCTTGTATTTATTTTCCTTGCCTGTCACATACTAATCTTCGTTGGTTTGGCAGTTTTGCTTTAAGTATAGTGGCTTCAAATTATTGTATATTTTATAGCTGTTGGCTGAATTTTGTGCTAAACTACATGGGTAACTACTGAAATAACAAAGTTAAACTGGTGAAACCTAGAGAAGAACTTAGGCCTCAGAGGACTTGTGTATGCTGGGATCCATAATTCTCCACTGGTACTGATGTACTGCTTATGGCAGGGTTGGGTGATACAACAGTCATAATGCCTGACCCTTGTCTACACTATAGCTTCTACTATTGCTCACTCCAGTGGAGTGACACCAGATGTGAATTACAGGTCCCATTTTTGTCAGTGTACACACACAGCCAAAGATGCTAGTTTTATTTCCCCTGATCCAAAGCCTATTGAAGCAAATGCATGGATTCCCATTGAGTTCAGTGGATTTCAGATTGGGGCTATAGATAGCAGGAAGTTTTTTTCCATGGGTTCATTAAATCTTTTACTCTTTGTCATTCAAGTATCTTGTATGCAATGATTTACAATATCTCTCAAATCCTGCCTCTCAGTGAGTCTTTCCTGGAGAAATGTTGATTAGTGCTGTGATCAAAGCTTTGCTTTTAAGTTTGATAAGTCGTGATCACCTTCTGTGCAGTGTTGTTGCTAGTAACATTTCGGCGCTGCATTGGCTCCACATGGATGTTTCATTATGACGGTAAGTATAAATATCTTCTTACTGTATGTTCCATTCTATGCATCGAAGAAGTGGGCTGTAGCCCACGAAAGCTTATGCTCAAATAAATTTGTTAGTCTCTAAGGTGCCACAAGTACTCCTGTTCTTTTTATTATGACGGTTGTGAGTTAAAGGAATCCTCAGGGAAATCCTGCTGAAGCACTCATCATCTGCCTATTAAGTTGGAATGTGGTGGTTTATTTCCTATAACCAGCTATAGATACAGCTTCTGATTTATTTTTTATTTGTGATGGGAGGGGAAAGCAGAATGCTGCTTCATCAGAAATGATCATTTCTTTCCCTTCATTCTTACATTCTCTCTCCTCTATGCCACAGATCAGTATTTTGTTCATTTCCCTCTCACTACCACTCTGCATGGGATAATAATGATTCACCTCATGCTATGGCTAAAGAGGAAAGAGCCAAATACCTGGTGGTAATTGTTTGCCTATTCAGGTGGCAACTGTTCCAAAAAACCACACCAAGCCCCTACTGACCGGAATAGAAATGTTACCTAAGATCATCTGCAATTACTTTTAGCTGGGGATGGAAATGTGAGTGGGCAGAGAACAGAAAGGGGCTGCTCTGAAAGAGCAAAGTGCTGCCTGCATTATTCCACCAAGCATCATAGTGGAGGATTTGACTAATGTAAAATACCAACTATACTTGACAATTCTTAGAGAATTTATGTCTCAGCATTGTGTCATTTAAGTTCTAGGTTGAAAAGAAAATTGTCAATCATTTTACAGTGTGAAATAGTCTAAATAGTAGTTTGGATTGAGATGGGAGTGCAAATGGATTTGTGTTTGAAAGTTGGGGAACCATCACTTATTTATATAGTTTATAAAACACTTAGCACACGAGATGAGATTTATCTGTCACTATCAATATGTGTAATGCACTTACATGCTGCTTTCACTATTTAGCTCCTTCCCTCCTTTTGAAATGAAGTCTGCCATTAGACATGCTTTCTGGTAATATTCATTGCAGATCAGCAGGTAAAAAGCAAAGTAGGTTTTCAACATTACCTAAATCAGGCATAAGCTCCATTTGAATGACTTTATTTTAAAAAGGAACATATTTTAAGTTTGAAGTTCAAAATATATTTAAAAAGATATGTTTTGCAAACCTCCATATTGTATAGCTCCATAGGGAAATGGTGTGACTTTGAATTCATTTGTAACATTTTTCTGGATGACTGCAAGTGAGAAAAAATATATTAGAACAGTAAAAAAGGAGTTGATATTGGAGTTGTGCCAATGAATGTTCTGCATGTGGCTGGGACACTAAGATTAGGAGGATTAATGGACCTCTATATGCTCAGCTCCATCGAAATCAATTGGAATTCTGCACATGGAGCATTTGATCTGACCTTGAACATAAAGGGAAACTTACTAGTCTAGTTTTGTTGTCCATGGTGAATAAAATTCAAAAAGCTAGCAAACAGTAGCAATGATGAAACGTAAACTAGGTTGGTAAATGTGTAAGTCTTAATAACCTGAGGAGTTGTCAGTAACGATCAAACCACTCGGCCTCAAACCATGCCAATGGGTGATATCAAAATGTGACAAACGAGCAACTTGTGTTTCGTTGTATTTTGTGCCATACTTGATTATCATAAGTGGTTTTAACTATAAAACTTAAGGAAGTTTTCTCAGTGAAAGAGAGAACAAATCTTTCAGTGCATTGCCCTTGCATTCCTTTACTCCAAACAGCCTGTTTATTCCCCACATGTCCCTTTTAATATGTTTCAAAATTTGAGTTTGGTGAATTTTTTTTTTTTTTTTTTTCTAATGAGTTGGAAACCTTTTTGGTACTTCCTCATAAGGGTCAGTAAGGTACATTCTATGAATGACTTTCACATTCCTTATTGAAGTTTTGGTTCTCTAAGCTTTATTCATATTAATTACATAAACCCAAAATATAATTGCTCAGGAATCACAAATGTTTTAAATAAGCAACATCAGTGGTCAGAACATGGTACACCACCATACTGAAAAGTAGCTGATAAAGTTTGCATTAACAAAGAGGTTAAAATATCTGTGATATTTTCTCAAGAGGAGATCTTGTTTCAGCAATGAACTAATCCATATTTTCACAGTTATTAAATGTTAAATACAAAACCAAATATTCAACAGTGTGACCTATATTTCTTATGTATGTAACTTGTGAACATTCACAGCCCCGATACTGATTTCTCTTTAACATTATTGTGTGAAATTCTGGCCCCACTGAAATCAATGGGAGTTTTGCAAGTGACTTCCGTCAGGTAATAATCTTGCGTATAGTCCCTTCTTTGCTGTAGATGTATAGGGTGGTTCCCCCCCCCCCCCCTACTACTCCTGAGGGCATTCTGTGCCAAAAAATTAAAAATTCTGCAAATGTTAATTGTTAAACAACTGTGGAGGTTCCAGCATGGCATTGGGAAGCACAGATCACTGGCTGCACAGAGGTGGAAGATCACTCTGCAGCTCCCCCTGGTACTTGGACTCGGCGGTGAGGCTGCACCCAACCCTCATACAGTGCAAGGACCAGGCCTGCCCTAGAAACACCCCAGGGCCTGCCCCTCTGTGCTAGAGGCAGGCAGGCTCAGCCCTGCAGGGTCCAAGGGTGGAGGGTCTTAGTGTGGGGGGATCCAGGTGTGGGTTGAGGGTTCTGTGTGGGGCAATCTGGGTGTGGGCGGCTCACTGGGGGATCTGCGTGTGGGGGGATCTGGCTGCACGGGCTTGGTGGGGGGTTCTGGGTGCAACAGTAATGGGATGCTGCAGGGGGGTCCAGGTGAAAGTGGTTGGGGCTCAGCGGGGGGGGGGGGGGCTTGGNATAGAGCTTGGCGGAGGGGTCTGGGAGGCTCAGTGGAGGAATCCAGATGCTGGGGTGGGGGGAATACAGTTGCAGCTACTTGGGGCTCAGAGGGGTGTGAATCCTGGTGCAGGTGGCTCATTGGGGTGGTCCAGATACAGGGGAAGTGGGGCTCATCAGGAAGGGTTCTGGGTCTGGGGGGAGGGTGAGGCTCTGCGGGAGGGTCTGGGTGCACAGGGGTTGGCGGATGGGGAAGCAGCTCCCTTTACAGGATCCCTCCCCCTGCAGCTGATGCGTGATGGGTGCAGGAAGCGCTGGCAGGGGCGAGGGATGGAATTTGCAGAGCTTCCTACAGACTGAGGAGAAATCTGGGGGTGGGCCTGACCCAGGCCCAGATACCAGCCGGGACTAGCAGCTGAGCCCGGCACAGGGTAGGAGCCACCAACTGGGTCTTCCCCAGTCCCGCCCCTCAGTGATTTACCTGTCAGCACCTGAAACATACTATGGGGGAGGGTTGTGTGACTGCACTTGTGACTTCCCCATTAGAAAATCATTTTTCTGTGGGGAAGCAAAAAAAAAATCTGCAGCGACGTAAATTCTGCACATAGGCATTGGTGCAGAATTCCCTCAGGAGTAACATACACTGAGGAAGGAGTTTAGAAGGGCCTGATTCTGTTCTGACTGAAATTAGATGCTAACCTTCTTTTGGTTTTAGGCCCTAATCCTGTACCCACTAACTTACCTTTTAAGACCTGTGTCTAATTTAAAACATTACTAATCTTATAAAGATCATCACCTGCATTTTCTCCTAATTTTGTTATTACTGTAGATTCCATAGAAACAAATATGTATAGGGCTGTTAGATGTGCTTTAAATAAAGTTCACATACTGACAGTTAAGAAATATATATGTATCTCTTACATATAAAGTAATGAGCACACACAGCCTTCTCTAAACGATCATGGGTTCTGCTGAGATCCAATTGCAATATATGGAGAAATAGGAGATAATGAAGGGCTATATCTCTCTCTAATTATTCAATATCTTGATCATCTGTATTGCCATTTCCAAGTGCTGGAATCTCCTTTTCGGGTAGCAGCCCATACTCATGTAGGAAAGATTCCACATCCACAGCAAAAAATTCCTCACTGAAGTGTTCAGTAACACTAATAAAATTGCTCAAAAGCTCCCCACCCTTGTAGACAAGCAGGGTTGGGAGCACATCAGTTGAAAAGCGGTCTCCAGCACCTGTGTTAGATGCCTTTATCTTACAAAATCTCATTGTGGAGTATTCTGCAGCAAGGCAAGTTAAGCTATTGTTTAGCGCCTCGCAGCCCTTGATGCCATCTTCGTAAATGTGAACAACGACCATGACGGTTTTTCGCTCTTTCTCAATGACTTCCAGGAACTGTTCTCCATTCTGCAGCTCATACAGATAGCCATATCTGGGCCCAAAGCTCAGCCTCTGATGCATATCCTGCATGCAGCGTTTGCGGTATTTTCGTAGGCAGCTTTCATCCTCTTGCTCCTCATGGATGAGCTCATACTCCTGCATACTCATCTGTGAATATTAAGAGAGCATTATATTACTGAATGTGTGTGTGTGTATATATATGTATGTATGTATTCACTGAACAAGGAGGGGAACAAGATGTTGTCTGTGGAACCCCACATAAAACCCTTGGACAGAAGAATAATTGTGCAAAACTGCCCTGTGGGGAATCTTGGAGAGAGAGGAAATAAGACGGTGAATGGTATTGAAGGCAACTGATATATCTAACAATATCAGCAAGGACACATTGGGTGAAATCCTGGCCCCACTAAAGTCAGTTGGAGTTTTGCCAGTGACTTCAATAGTGTCAGAATTTCACCCCTGGTCTTTATCTGTTTTTGGGAGGAAATAATTTACCAAGATTGAAGGAGATCTGAGGCAGCTAGATACTGTGATAATTATCTCACCACAGTCTTCTCATTAACCTTTTATTGAGGGTAGAAGATTCAGCACTGGTCAACAGTTGGCCCGATTGTCATGATCAAGTGGTGTGTTCTATTTCATGTGTGTTTTGGGTCAGATGCTTCCATCTTTCTACTAAGTAGTTCTTTATTCTGTGAGTAGTCTCATTTTCTTCAGTGGGACTTCTTGCAAAGCAAAATACTACTCAGTGTGAGCAAGAATAGCATAATTTGCCCCTTCATGATCTCTCTCTATTTTATTTATAATAATCCAAGTGCCTTGTAGCTTTCAATAGGCCTCAAGCTAAGTTTTAGCAACTAATGCTAACATGTATCACTCACTGCCCTTCTCACATTCAGCATACTTTATAAACATTGACTTCACATTGTCACTTTGAGGTAGTTCAGTATTGTCCCAATTTGCAGCTGAGGAAAACTGAGATGGAAATGTTAAGTGATTTGTACAAGGACAGAAAGGGAGTGGGAATCGGTGGCAATTAAATTCAGTAGTTTCTGGCTTCTCCTCCTGTGCTTATACCACATTTTTTTTTGTTTTCATGTTTTATATAGAATCATTTATTCACTTGTGTTTTCTCTTGTTACCTTACGACTGAATCTTTCTCTGGTGTCTTTATCATCTTTACTGAGAGATCTGTGTGGTGAAGACATTTGTCTGAGGATCTCTTTCTTGCTCAAAGGAAGGGAATCTCTGTCTTCACTTTCTAATTTAAATTTTCTCCAGTCATTGATCACGCCTTTGGGCCCTAGGAGAGATAAAGACCCATAATTATTTGGTTTTGTTTGTTAGTTTCAGAAAGACAGTGTCTTTGAACACAGGGCATATTTAAAGACCTTATACGCACTGCAAAACAAGAGGTCAGAACACTGAGACTTTATAGCCCATATCTATGCCATTGAAATGTATGTCTCAGTCAAGGCTGAAATGTTTCTGATTACAGAACTAAAATCAAATCCTACTCTCTAGAGCTGGTTGATTTAAACAGTAAAACATTTTGCAAAAATATTTTGAAAATTTTACTGGTTCAAAATATCAAATGGTTCCAAAAACTGCATCTATAGCTAGTTGAAAAAAATATTGTAGGAAAACTTGTCAAATTTTCAGGGTGGTGATATGGGGTGGTTGGTCAGTGAAATTTGAACTTGCACCAAAAATTCAAAAATGTCAAGCATTCTCCCTTCAGAGCTACTAAACTGCTAGTTGGTGGGGTATTTTTGCATTTGGTGCGTGTGTTGCTTTATAATTGTGAATTAAACAATTCACTTCATAATCTTTGAGGGCAAAGGCTCTCAATATCATCATATTAAAGAGCCACACGTAAAAAGAGAGAATGTGCAACCCAATAAGATGGGAAAAAGATCTAGGCTAAACATCTCCAAAAACAGGAACCAAAAATTAGGAGTCTAAATAAATGCCCTGAATTTCAAAAGTGCTGGGCACCCAGAAACTCCTAATATATCAATGGATGATCTTGAGTGCTCAGCACATTTGAAATTCAGGTTACTTACTTAGGCTACTATATCCCTATTAGGCTTCTAACTTTAGGGTCCTTTTTTGAAATCTCAGCCTGGGTCAACAGTGCTGATTTGGGAAGTAATTGTAGGAAGAGGTGTTGCATGGGGTAGGGCTGAAGGAAAAGGCACAGGAACATCTGGGGCACAGAGAGAAAAATGAGCTGTTTAGAACATATGCTTCCATGCTCCCGGGGTAGGGAGCATGCTGCCTGTCTGTTCTGTACATCACTGAATACAGTGATAGCACTCACATAAACAATAGCCAGTAGACACTGGAAAAAGAAAAGAAGAATGGATCCAACCAAAGATGGTTTAAAGTTTTTAATGGCTATATTATGCTATGACAAAATCATTTGTGCATGAATTTTTAGCAATGATTTCTCCTCCAAACAAAATGAGAGCTTTAAGATTTCACTTGACACTTTTGCTTGTCAGACTAGGAGGCATTGTCTCTGGCAAAGACATATAGGAAACAAATTCCCAGATTTTGGCCTTTGTGACTGAAAACTTATAGCCCAGTGCTAGTGGGTTACAGCTGTTTTCAGTACAAAGGAATAAAGGAGATTGTTAATGACTGAGGCAAAGTAGCCTACATCAAGTTTGCACTGAACCATGCCACTGCTGCTTTGGTGTCCTGTGCAGCCATTTGCTTCAAGCACCAATAAGGCTGGCTCTGGATTCAACCCTGCATAACCTGTCCAGTCAAGAGGGGTGTGAATTGGTCATAAAAATGTTTTTATTGGATCCTGAGTATACCTGAATATACCTGTGGAAGGCATTCTGAATTCCTGTCAGCAAATTTAAATTACAGGCTTCCACACTGATTAATTTTTAACAATGAGCTAAAATGTCCCTTAATTTTGTTTCTTTACCTGTATGTGTAGCCTGCCCTTCAAAATCTTGTTCCAAACTGGCACTTTTTTGCTCTTCCATAACTGTTACTCAATTGGCTAAAATGACAAAGTCAACACAGAAAATAATAAATACTGTAACATGACAGATGAGCAGTACATTTTACAGCTGGTTATAGTACAATGTATAATTTCCTGCTGCTTTTAGATATCAGTGCAGCTCCAAGTCTGTAATTAAAGCTTATGCAATCTTAATTTAATTATAGTTCTCTTAACCTCATAAAAAGCAATTAGGACAACATATCAGTCTGCATTATTAAAGGTGTCTGAACCAAGGCTAATTTAAAATATGAGGGTGTTCCTTTTCCTAAATCTTATTGTGTCCTATAGGTCAGCAGGAAATATGAGTAATCTAGTGAAGAACTGAGCTAGTAAAATTTGCTGGAATTATACTCATTGCAAATTTCTCCCATTTTTGTTTGAAAACCATTCAGTAACGGATCCTGATTCCTACAATCATATTTATTATTCTGAATTATAAACCAAATAGCTCCTATGCAATACATTCTCCATCCTGCACTTTCAGAGTTTATTAGAGGTGACTGAGCCAAACCTCAATACCTTGTGTCTGTACTGATATCTCTTAAACATCCAGGGCTAGATCCTCTGACCTGGCTGGGCTGCACTTGTTGCGTGCCGGGAAAGATGAGGCAAAGGTGGCTTTAAGTCACTTTTATGTTCCCTCAATCATGTTGCTGTCAGGGGACCTGGCTGGTTCCTGTTGTAAATTAAAGCAGCTTTCAGGGGCCCTGTGGTCAGCTGGGAATCAGTGAGGTAACCTAGCGATGTCCCCTGAACTTGGTTTTGGGTGTGTGTGTAGAAGCACTATGATGACTCTATACCATGCAAGGATTCTCCTTTCCCTGGAGAATTCTCAGACAGATTGGCAGTGCAAATTAGCCGTAAAATCAGCCTGAGTGGTACAAGGCAACTGAATCAGACTGGGGCATTGGGGTTGCAAAATGAGTTGATTTGGGCAGAATTCCTTTTTCCTGAAAGGCAATACATTTTTTTTTTTAACAGAATGTTGTGACTTTTGTGAGCACTGAGAACCTACTAGCACTTTTACATAGGAATAGTGACAAAAGTACCACTTACTAATTCATCTGTTTATGTACCCACTGCTGACAAGGCATATTATTCAACCTAATCGCTACTATGTGCTTGAGGTGAACCTTTTCATCTTCCCTCTAGTAGAAGCGTCATACATTGCACCCTTCTGTTCAAAAACTGTAAATGGAGTTTAAACTACAAGCATTTTCCACATAAAAGACCAATGTCAGAAACACAGAGAAATGAAGATGCCATTCTGTTTAGTCTTATTTCCCACTTTTTCTCTGCAGATATAACTTGGTACTTGATACTTTGCCCTCTACTTGTGTCCTATGAGAATATTTTTATCTGGCTTTTGCTACAAAGCCTGCTCTGCAAAGTCACTGTCAAGTAAATATGTTGTTAAATTTTGACCAGGTAATTAAGGCCAGAGCTAAAAAGCAGATGGTAAGTAAGAACTGAGTGATTTTCATTTTAGATAATGTTTGTAAAGAAATGCACCTTAATTTTTGCCAACTCCAATGTTTCTGTAACAAATCTGTGCTTTTCATGATAAAATAGCATAGTGTAATACCTCCGAAGGTAGATACTCTGCTGCTTGTATGATACAAACTACTGTAAAATTGATTCCTTTTCTGTATTTCTAATGTAGTTGCTCACTTTATTTGCCAAATTCTGTGGTGAACTATGTAGGTCCAAAGGTAGCATAAATACTGTGGTCAGCTGTTCACAGGACCCTGTGGAATTCACTTTCATAGGGTCCTGTGAACAGCTGACCACAGTATTTATGCTACTTTTGGACCTACATAGTTCACCACAGAATTTGGCAAATAAAGTGAGCAACTACATTAGAAATACAGAAAAGGAATCAATTTCACAGTTGCATGCCCTCCAGTAGAACAGAGAATAGTGAATATATCAGAGAGATATGACTACTGTGTAGATCCACTGGGCCATAAAGGAGTAGTAGTGAAATGCATCTATAACTCCCTCCTAGGACTGGCATTAGAGACTGCAAATGACTATGTCAGCAGCTACGCTACTGGAGCCAACGTTTCATCCTTGGCTCCATTAGAAAAACATGAGGGTTTTTATATGGATCCCTTTCATATAGATTTTGCTTTTCTATTGCTTTTGGCCCTAAATGCATCTAAAAATATACATGGTAAGCAAATAGTACAGTTAAGTGGATTTCCTGGCTGCTGCAGGTTTTAATCTGAGAAAGTTGACCACAACAAGAGTAAAGCAGTTTGAGTGGAAACATTGCATAACAGCATCAAAGTATGCTGGTTTTTTTAGAAAGTATATTTTATTGGTCTGTTGTACATAATGAATCCCAGAAAATTAGCTGAATCACTGTAGTACTGCAAAAAGTATTTTCACATCATTTGGTTGTAAAACAATGAACAACATAACACAGAAGTCTAGTGAGCTGAGCCTGGGATGGGGGGCCAAGAACTCCTGAGGTGTAATCCTGGCTCTGCTACTGACTCACTCTGAGAGATTGGGACCTTGGCAGGAGCGCCGCCAGCTTTTCCGGCGCCCTAGGCAGCGGAAGGTCCCGCCCCCGAAATGCCGCCCCCCACAGCGGCGGCGGAAGGTCCCGCCCCCAAAATTCCGCGAACAGCCGGGGCGCCGGCGCCCCCCAAATAGTAGTGCCCTAGGCGACCGCCTAGGTCGCCTAATGGGTTGCGCCGGCCCTGGACCTTGGTGAGGTGGTTAGATTTTCTAAGGTACTGAGCACTCTACAGCTCCAATAGGAACGACTCTGCAGGAGGGTGTGGACACTTTTGAAAATCTGGCCACTTAGGGTATGTCTACACTGCAATGTAACCCCAGGGTTAGTGAGACTCGAGTCAGCTGACACTGGGTTAGAGAACCCGGGGCTTGAACATCTACACTGATTGTTAACCTTACATTAAGAATTTCCTAACCCTGGCTCAAATCTTGAGCTCTGCTATCCACACTGCAGCACTCAGACCTGAGTCAAACCAACCATATCCCAGACTCCCTAGTGGCAACCTGAAGCTCTAGCCCTTTGACCATGATGCACTGTGGGAAAACATGACTGTCCACCCTGTACATTACAGGACGTTTGAATGGCCTGCCTGGAGTCATTTTGGTCAGTGCACTCCCAGAGCCAGCAATGTGGAGGAGGCACCTTTTGAAGAACTTCTCTGGCTTGCACTTGCACTCTTGTGTCAGGAAATGGGCAGAGCTTCCATGAGGTGCTGATGGACATTTCAATGGCATTTTCTGAACCACCAAAGACACCTGACATAGCTTATGATGGAGCTGGAGGAGGAGGAAGCAGAGGAATAAGAGTACCCAAGCATGGCAGACTTGAACTGGCTGATGCTTCTCAGTACACTTGATACAGCCTCTGATGCCCTCTATGTAGACCAGTGCTTCTGAAGCAAGGCCATAGGCTGGTGCGATCACATTGTCATGTACACCTGGGATGACCAGCAGTGGGTCCAGAACTTTAGCATGAAGAAAGCTACATTTCTGGAGCTTTGTGAGCAGCAAAAAGAAACACGCATGTGGCCACCCCTGCCAAGCTAGAAGCGAGTTGGCATAGCTGTCTGGAAGCTGGCTACCCCAGACTGCTACAGGTCCATTGCAAACCAGTTGAGTGTTGGAAAGTCGACTGTGGGTAAAGTGGTGGCAGAGGTTTCTGAGGTGATCAGGCAAGTGGTTTACCCCAAGGTGGTGGGCATAAAAGATATTCCTGAAGTAATTACTGGCTTTGAGAGAATGGTGTTTCCAAACTGCGCTAGGGCCAATGATGAGACTCATGTGCCCATAGTTTGCTCTCCTCCAGGAGCACATAACCGCAAAGGATACTACTCCACTGTTATGCAGGCCCTTGTGGACCGCAGAGGGCAATTTATGAACATCAGCATGGGTTGCACTGGAAAAGTTCATGATGCCAGGGTTTTCTACTGATTAGGAGTCTACATTCGTGGACAGGCTGGGACACTATTTCCACCAAAAGACTGCCCACACTCCTATTCTGGGGGACCCTGCATACCTCCTTGTGCCTTGGCTTATGAAAACATATCCTGATTTCAGAGACCCTGGCAAAAGACAGTTTAATTACACTCTCAGCAGGTGCAGAATGGTTGTTGAATGTGCTTTTGGCATCTCGAAGTCCCATTTGAGATGTTTACAGACCCATTTGCATGCTGGTGTCATTGATGCTGTCTGTATTACTATGGCTTGCTGTGCTCTTCACAGTCTTTGTGAAGCCAGAGTTGAGCCATTTCTCCCTGAATGGGCCCATGACAGTGAGGGGCTGCTGAATCTGTACACTCAACCAGAAAGTGCAGCTACCACAGTTGGGGCTGGCCGTGCCCGGGCAACAGAAGTCAGGCATGCTTTGTTCTTCCACATTATGGACTTGCATGGTCCAATGGAAGATGGGGAATAGTACCTCTATGAATGTGCTTGGGGGGTGAGGGTGGTATGGGAGTCATTGATTGGGGGGGGGGGGATGGTGTACTTTTGAATGATATGATCACTTATGAAATAGGGGGGAAAGGGGTTATTCACAGTATGGATTGATGTAAGGAAGTGATTGAAATATGGATTGCAATAGATAACGGTATTGAGAAATAGTCTGTGAATACTAATTCCCAATGGTCCCTGATCATGTGTATTTTGAACACACACCATATGATGTGAAGCAGTGATAGAAATAAGCTTTCTAGAGGAAATAAAAACCCCTTTGTTTATAAATATGTATTAGAAAAGTACAACATTCACCCAGTGCCAGGCAGGCCAGCTGCCATTACCACACTAACACACCAGTGACAACACAACCTTACAGGGAAAAAAAAACAACCCACAACAAAATAAAGTGCATGAACAAGTGAAACTAGTTACAAGACAGAACCCCCTACCACATCATGGCCGCTGGCCACCGGTTCTCCTGTCCCTTCTTTCCCCCATTTGCCAGGCATGTGCTGCTGTGGGGTGAAGGTGGAGGCATTCACAGGGGAAGGGGTCAATAGGGAGGGCTGCAGGGGCAAGGTTGCCCTGCCCAGCCACTCATAGGGCCCACTCGCATGCGCCACCCTGCCATGGAGACGTCCAAGCTGCTTCTGGACTGCAGCACAGGGTAGCATGCAGGGGAATCAGTCCGTGATGTGGGTGATGCAGCGGAAGCTGCTATTCTTGCAGTCATTAGTGATATGAGCCTCTCAAACAGCTCTTTCTGCTGACCTCTGTCCTCCTCCCTTAGCCACCGTTTCTGTTCCAGGAACTGTGAAGGAAGTGCCTGCTCCTGTGCTGAAACCCTGTCCTCAAGCTGTGCAGCCAGCCTGAGCCTTTCCTCTTGCCTTGCTGCATGCCTTTCCTCTAGCCCCAAATCCTTCTGTCTTTGGTACTGGCCCTCTCCAGAATGTCAATCATAAGTTCATAATGGAAACGCTTCCTTTTAGAACAGTCCGTGAACGTATGTTGGCCCAACCTTTTGCTGCAGTGTGGGCAAGCTGTGGAGGTCCTGGAGCCAGTAGAGATTGAGTGGCCTGGAACCAGGACAAGATACAGAGGGCTATTGTCTCAAATAGCTCACTGCAGTAGCACAGAAAAAATCCTTGTGGAATTTCAAGGACAGAAAATGATACTTTTACAAATGGAACTTCACTATATTGCGGGAAGGATGCTTCAAACAACAGAAGATCCCTGGACACAGCTTAGTTAATTGCAGCAAAAGCATTGCAGGCACAATGGTACGTTAAAAATGCAAAACTGCTTTTTTGATTTTGCAAAACTTAGGTTTTTTGAGGGGATGGGGTGAGGCTTCCATCTGTGGCCATGCTACCAAAACTTTTTCTGTCATTTCAGGCTTTCCACATTTTGGAAGACGTAACAGTTCTTGTGGTGCCCTATTGGCAAAGGGAGATGATATCCAAGCTGCTGGTGGCAAACCTGCCGTTTATGCAACAGAAGTATTCAAATGTATAGTGATTGAACAGCACATTGATGAAGGGTGTGGGCTGGTCAGCTATTGAGGTGGCCCCAGAAAATATGCCCTTCCCCAAAAAACTCCTATCTGGAGTTTCTGCTTGGAGCTATTACCACCCACTGTTTCTAGGTGGCTCAATACACCATAGAATGGCTACAGAGCAGCATACTTACAGGTATAGTAATTATTTTTAAGGAACAGGAATGGTCCTAGCAAAAATCTGTACCTTTCCAGTAAAAATACACTTTAAAGGTGTTTTTTTACTGTTTGCATTTCCTGGTCACCTTTTAGAACTCCATGTGGTAGTGGAAGGGGAGCCACACCGCTGGCATGCAATCCGCCATTAGTGGATACACACTGCTAGCTGAGGCTTCTCATAACTTTTGCATTGAGTCAGAGTGGAAATCACTCCCATTACTGTATTAATAAATATTTAAAATGGAGCCAGAAACTTACCAGGCTCAGGGCTGGCATCTGTCCTGTCTGTGTCTGTTGCAGGGTTCACAGCGGGCTGTTTCTTGGCAGGGTACGATCAGTTCCTCTGAGTATGGACCCAGGATGTGCTGCTGCTGCTACTGCTCCAAAGTCTGTTCTGGAAGCGGTTTCAGCAATAGAGCGACTCCATTGTCCCCACTCAGTGCCTGCTGCTGGCTCCCATCAGTCCCCATGCTGGATTCTGAGCCCAGCAGGGCACTATCCTGGCTGACCAGGTCATCATGCACCATGGTTGGCTCAATGCTGGGTGCAGTGCCCAGCACCTGGCCAAACTCCTTATAAAACAAGCATGATTTTAGGAAGCTGCTTGAGGTGAGGTTCTGGTCCCTGGCTTTCCATTACTCACTCTTGAGCCCCTTAATTCTCTCCCCATGCCACAATGTCCATACTGCATTTTTTAGCATGCTAGCTTGACTAGTGCATGTCTGTCTACCCAGGCTGGGAGACATGTTCCCAGCTGCAGTCTAAACATACACAGTAAGACCATGCAGTCTGGAGAGACAATGTGGAGTTACAGGGTTTCCCAGGTTTCAGACTCCAGGACTGGAACATAGTTGTGTGTTAAGCATTCAGAAGATAGAGTTTTTGTTTTAGTTCCTGGAAGGAATCAGTTTTTGTTCGGCTTTCAGCCTGAGAGCCTCGGAGAGAGGATAGCAGCTTCTTGACACAAAGCAATGGTTCTTTGCCTGGGATTCCTTAAAAATGTGCTGTCTGCATACAGTTTATTCCTACCACTGTTCAGGGAAATAGGACTTGTGTACATCTTGTAAATAAACAATTTCACTAAGAAAATACCTGACTTTGTGTCACTGACTTCTGCTCCAAATTGGAGACTGATCTGTGAGTTCTTGAATTTTAAGATGCTGCTCAGCCAAAGAGGGAGTATAATAATAAAAAAAAACACCAATTTATCTTCTGAAAGTAGATAACTAGATTCTAATATTCCTGATACATCACTGCTTCCTGAATATCAGTAGTACTTAATGATTATTTTCTTTATATACCTGATTTTATCTTTAAATAAATTTTAACTAAGAACTTTCTTTTCTGACCTGCCTGTCTCTCTGGTGGTCTCTTTGGTGGACTTTCGTAATAGGAATAGATTTATATTTTAATAATATTAAATCTTGTACATAAAGCATGATTCAATTCCTGCCATATATTCTTTGAAAGAATGCTTATTTGTAAATTATTTCAAAGATGCTTAATAGAAATTTAAACATGTATTATAAGTACTTGTTAGATTAATATATATTCCTTTGTTCCTTTTTTTACATCAAATCTAATAATCTCTCTGCCTTTAAAATACAGGGGACCATATCTTAGAAGAAATGTTAACTTTATATTTCAGCTGTGTATCAGAATATATTTCTACAGCAATTTACCTATTCTTCTGGCCCACCAATGTTGCAGAGTAACTGAGTGTTTAAATATGTAGCCTAAGATTTGCTTTAGCTATGTTATGTAATGTTAGTTATGTTTAGTAATGTTAGAAACCTCTTTGATGGGATTAGAACATGGTGGTAATGGAAGGTTGAGTGTCCCATTGTAGGTAGGTGTCCTGATACACAAGATGGTCCAATGGTTAGGGCGCTAGCCTGGGAGATCTGGGTTCAATTCCTTCCTGTTTGACGTTGGTAGCGGTGGCTCCAGGCACCGGCTCTCCAAACGTGTGCCTGGGGCGGCAAGCCGCAGGGGGCGCCCTGCCGGTCCCTGTGAGGGCGGCAGTCAGGCTGCCTTTGGCGGCATGCCTGCGGGAGGTCCGCTGGTCCCGCGGATTCGGTGGCAATTCGGCGGCGGGTACCCCAAAGCCGCGGGACCGGCGGAACTCCCGCAGGCATGCCGCCGAAGGCAGCCTGCCTGCTGTGCTTGGGGCGGCAAAAAAGCTAGAGCTGCCCCTGGACGTTGGGCAAGTCACTGAGCCTCTCTAGGCCTCATTTCTCCCTCTGTAAAATAGGGATAACAGTATATTCCTACTTCACAGGGGTGTTGTGAGGATAAATACATTAAAGACTGTGAGGTACTCAGATACTATGGTAATGGAGCACCTAAAATAGACAGCAGGAACTACATTCCAGGAAAGTGAAATGATCGTTTCAAGTCATCTTTGTAAATAAAGTTTATACAGGAATTAAGACAGACGCTTTCAGACACTGCAAGGCCAGTATGCACACATAACTGAAGAGATGTAATGTAAATATTGAAAAGCCTATTTTCCCTAGTTAAGGGCCTGATTTTGTCACCCTTACTCACTGAATTGGGGTCTGTTGGTTAAACAGGCAAGCTTTTGAGTTACACAGAGCTCTTCACTGGTCCAATATAAGATATTACCTCACCCACTTAGTCTCTCTAATAGTCTGGGACCAGCATAGCTAAAACACCACTGCAAACAACTTTACAATGCAAGTAGTTTCACTGGAACTGCTTATTTACTACTCAGCATGGAAAAGGAACCTATATTAACAAACACTGAAGCTTTTACAGTAGCACTGTCTGTTTATTCAATGGCAATATAAGTCCTAGGATGAACATCCTAATGCAGTGGTCCCCAAACTGTAGGGTGGGCCCCCATAGGGGGGCACAGCGGAACATTTGGGGCGGGGTGCATGGTGGGGCCTGGGCCAGTCCCCATGGAGGGCAGCGAGGGAGTGCCATGCTTCCAGCCCCACTCCGCCCCAGCCCAGCTCCATCCCAGCCTCACTGTTCCCCAAACCCAATTCAGCCCCTGGTCCTGCTCTGCCTCCAGGCCTGGGCGAGCCCCCATGGGAGGTGGCGAGGGAGCACCAGGTTTCCAGTCCTGCTCCGCCCTCAGACCAGCTCTACCCCCACCCCGTTCAGGCCCCAGTTCCGCTCTGCTTCCAAGCCCTGCTCTGCCTCCAGGCCAGATCCGCCCCCAGTCCCGCTCTACCCCAACCCCACTCCACCCCCAGCTACACTCTGCCCCCAGCCCAGCTCTTCTCTCATTCCCTTTTGGCCCAGCTCTGCCTCTAGCCCTAGCTCCTCCCCCATCGTCAGCTCCATCCCCAGCTTTTTCTTCAGCCCAAGCTCTGCTGCTGAGGAAGCCATGACTGGGCAGTAATGGAGGGAGGGTGTGGACAGACTCTGTTAACAGTAAGGGGGGGGGTGACGAAACGTTTGCGTACCACTGCCCTAACCACTTTTTTTTTTTAACCAATTATTGAAGTAAACATAGTAGCTTTCAATATTATATTTAAATTATCAGCAGCACTGTAGCAAAGACTGCAGTAACTGACAATCCCAGTTAATGTACTAAATGAGTTATCATTAAGGCTACATTTTAGTCAAGGGTATTTTTAGTAAAAGTCATGGAGAGGTCATGGGCAGTAAACAAAAATTCATGGCCCGTGACCAGTCCATGACTTTTACTATATACCCCTGACTAAAACTTGGGGGGGGGGGGAGGGGGGAAGCTTGGGAGGGCATCCTGGGGAGCGCTGTGGAAGCTGGGGGGCATGGTCGGGGGGGGGGCACGGCAGGAGCTGGGAAGGAGAGTTGTGGCCTGGGGGGGGTACCGTGGGTACTTGGGGGGGGTGATTGGTGGGACTGGGGCAGGCTCCTGGGAAGCAGGGACCCCAGCTCCTAGCTCCATGTGCTGCCTCAAGCCCCGGTTCTGAAGCTCCCATTGGCTGGGAACCATGGCCAATGGGAGCTGTGGGGGCGGTGCCTGTGGGTGGAGCTAGGAGCTGAAGGCCTTTTGCCCTTCCAGGGAGCCCCCCTGGTAAGCACCACCCCGCACCTGAACCCCCAGCCCTGAGCCCCCCCCAAACCCAAACTCCTGCTGCTGGGGTGTAGGGGGGCATTCCTCCCCCCTCTTCTTTTTATAAACAATATCTGAGAGTGAAGCCAATGCTATTGAAAATGAGGAAGTGTGTAAGAACACCATTTAAACTATGTATAGTGTAGACTGTGCCTATGCACCTGGAGTCGGGACCTGTAACAGCAGTATCTTGGTTTCTTTTGAGCAGAGGCTGCCAAATATGATGAAGTGTAAGGTGTCTTTGTGCTGTGACAAATAAGGAGAATGGTGAGACCACTATTCTTTATTTCACTCATCAACTCTTAAAAGAATTTGATTCATATCTCCAGTGAATCCACTGTATTATCAAGCTTCCTTGTTTCTGTCTTTCCTAGTTTGTGGTCATAGAGTAGTCCTGGACGTCTTAGGAACATAGAAATTGCCATCCCACTCAGTCTAATATCCTGTGTCTGACAGTGGCCATTGTGAGTGAACTTCCTGTAGGCAGTTAGTTTATAACTTGCCCCCAGGAAAAGTTTCTTCCTAATCCCAGTAGATAGATTGGTTTATACCCTGAAGCATAAACATTTATATCCCTTTCAATCCCTGTTTTTAAAATCCTTGCTACACCAAAACTGGATGTTTCTGTTATCCATATAAATGTCCACTCGTTTTTGGAATCCTGCTATGCTCTTGGCCTATATGATGGCAAATTTGACTCCACAGTGAGGACTGTTATTTCAGCTGTGTCTGAGGTACCCTGAGATGATACAGTCATGTAAAATAATAGAATGTCAGGTGACGAGTGCTGGTGGGAAGGTTTTATTGGCATGAGGATGATCCTTTCATTTAAATGTCAAAACCATTAGTTACACAGTTAATTCCAAACAAGTACCAGTAATGCCTCCCAAATAAGTGCCAATTAGTACTACCATTCATCATTAGAGCTGATTGCAAAAAACATTTCAAAGGAAAATTTTCAATATCAAAAAGCATTTCAATTAAATGGAAAATTTCTGGGTTTTAAAAACTTTGGGTGTTTTGTTAAAAAAATAAAACAAAACAACCCATTTACAACAACACTGAATACAACAATGAAGATAACAAATTTTGCCAGCTGAAATGGAAACTCCACAGGAGGAAGAAAAAGGAAGCAAAATTTAATGGCAGCATCTACTTCCTGAGCAAATGCAAGAAACAAAATATCACCCCCACAGGTCTCACTATCTGTAATGTTCTGACCACTACATACAACTTCAAATATGATGAATAGATCTGCAGAAGGATTTCAGAAAAACTGAGGAACCCACTTACTGCACCTCACATACTCGAGAAGAGACCAGCTCAAACAAGAAATCATCACATGCTCCCACATACTAGAAGAGAAAGATCTGGAAATCGTGCAAGATACCCAAAACAACTATCAAAAAATATCTGATGACAGCCCTCCAACACAAAAACAAAAAGTGGAACCACTACAACAGTTCCACAACACACAGAACACCACCTCTGAGAGAAACCATGGCACCAGGACCCACCACGTGGACTTTACATGACACCCCAACATCATCAATTTATCAAGACCACCCTAACAAGAGGTGAATTATCTATACTCCTCAAGGGACTGAACTTCTGCCCCAACCTAGAACCTGACTCTGCCTCAAAGAATTCTTTCACAACAACGATGACACCACCCACAATTACCACATCCTCACTGACAGTCATAAGAAAAAAGAATCATCTGACTGGACACCCTACAGTAGACGAAACCACACTCTTCATCATTACATTGATTGCTTCAGAAAAAGATTGAATGTGAAATCCTTAACAAACATCACATCTACCACGATCTCTCCACTGCCAGGAGGACAGCTATACAGTCCCTGACATGCAACTACCAGATAGTGATCAAACGAGCAGACAAATGGAGTGCCATCATAGGCTTCAACCATGATGATTACGTTAACAAGGTCAACTGACAATTCTCTGACACCACTTACTATAAAGAACTCAGAGAAGACCCCACACCACAAATTACCCAGGAATTTAAGGATAGCAGCAAATCCTTCCCCAAAAACTTCAAGAGAAACTCTACCACCTCATCCCCTCACGAACTCACTCCAGGGACCTTCCACATGCTTCCCAGGATACACAAACAAAGGAACCCAGGCAGACCCATCATATCTGGCCACCGCACATGACATCGTGACCACCACACATGAGTATCAGGACTCATAGAAAACATCCTCAAATCACTCACCACACAATGTGCCAGCTTCCTCCAGAAACTCCACAACATTAACAACCTCCCTTAGAACACCATTCTTGCCATCATGGATGTCACCTCCCTATACATTAACATTCCTTCCAATGATGGCATTGCTGCCTGCCTTAATTATCTACAAGACAATGGACAACACTCAGATATCCACCCAAAACTCATCACCTAACTAATGCATTTCATCCCCACACATAACAATTTTACATCCAACAACAAATACTTTGTTCAAACCATGGGAACAGCCATGGGTACTAGCCATGATTCCCCAATATGCCAATCTCTTCACGGGCCGCCTTGAGAAAGAATTTCTGGACAAACACACCAGAAAATCAATGATATACATTGATGATGTTTTCGTCCTCTGGACAGATGACCTAAACTCCCTTTCAGATTTCCACTGCAACTTCAACAACGTACCACTCATCCATTAAACTCTCTCTAGAACACTCCCACACTAGCATCAACTTCCTGGACACCACAATCAACTTCAGCAATGGAACCCTACAGGCAACAATGTACAAGAAACCCACGGATCACCACACCTACCTTCACAGATCCAGTAACCACCCAAAACACACCAAGAAATCTGATATCTACAGCCAGGCACTCAGATACCAAAGAATATGCTCCAAGGAGAAAGTCCGTGGTTATACACCTTAACACACTTAGAACAGCCTTCACCAAACAAGGACACTTCACCAGAGAAGTAGATCACACCACGGAATGGGCCACCCAAATACCTGAAAGAATCTGCCTCAATACAGAAATAAAACTCCCTCTGACTACACACCCCTTGTTGTCACGTACCACCCCATACTGGAATCCATACTGGGTATCGTTATACAATTACAACCCATACTCAAAGGGGACCACATCCTGAAATAAATCTTTCCTGAACCCCCTCTTCTGGCCTTCAAACAACCCCTCCAAATCTCTCCAAGCTCATCATCAGAAGCAAGCTCCCCACAGTCCAGGACACATCAACTCAAAGTGGCACTAGACCCTGGCAGAACACCAAATGCAAAACCTGCAGACATATCTCCACTGCTATGATGATCAACACTCCCACTGCACACCTTTCAAGGTCTAGGGGTCCTACACATGCCTATCACAACATATGGTGTACCTCATCCAGGGTACTAAATGACCCAATAACAACTGCGTGGGTGGATGCTGTGGGGACAGGGAGGAGAAATCCTCCCCACAGGCCATGAAGCAGCAGCAGAAACAGTGCATGATCACTGCTCCAGCACTGAGGTTGGATCTACTACAATGGCCCTTACACCTCTCCTCTGCATGGAACAGTGGCTATTGCCTCTGTCACCAGTGGTCAGCCATCCCTAGGGGGATGTGGGGCCTGGGGCAGAAATGACGAATCCATCACTTCCGGGACCAACCCATCACTTCCGGGACCGATCGTGCTGGCCAATCACACCGTCTCGCAGGGGCCCCCAAAGCGCAGGGCCTGGAGCGGTCACCCTGATTCGCCATACCCAAGGGATGGCTCTGCCTATCTTGCCCCCAAGGGGTCCCCATGAAGAGACCTAGCATAGAGCTAAATTCCACAGGGTATCATGCACCCAGTGTGTGGACAACTAAAATCTGATTTTCTCCTCCCCTCCCAATACAGCAGAACCACTAGATTACTCTGTGTCTGAGACCTTTTGCACCCAATGACAAGATAGGAGGGAGGATACACTTCTTAGTGCTGCCATTAGTATCATAACTTCCAATGGGCCTGCTCCAAAACCTACGGATGTCATGGGAGATTTCCATTGAATTCTATGGGCTTTGGATTAGACTGATCTACAAGGTGCTGAGCGCAACTTACGTGCTTAAAGTTGAGATGTGCTTGAATGCTTTGCTGACTCATGGAGAGAGTGCTCAGCCCATACAGGATCCATCCTGTAGTTACTACCATGACAACTTACAGGGGGCTGTTAACTCATTATTTTACTTGCTGTAGTGGCTAGTAAAACTGCAAGCTTTTTAGCAAGAGACCAATGACAAAATAAATAAATACATATTATATGACCCAAAACCACATGAGCCAAATTTTCAAATAGGGACACTCCAAGTCAATACTGAATTGCACATGCATCTCCTATTGTCCATGCATGTATTATTATCATAATTACATATGTAAATAGTATTTAGGAAGGTAAGGTTAACAATTTCAGACCTGGGTGACTAATGATATACTCCTACCTACATGTCTGATATTCCAAGGTACAGACCACCTGCAGCTTCGATCAACTTCAGTGACAATCAGACCACTTATATTTAGGAGCCTAAATATGCATTTAGTAGCTTAACTTCAGGAACTCAGGTTTGGAAACATTGCCCCAAATACTCATTTCTGTATTAACTACAAGTGAAATGCATCCATGTGAGGCATGAAATTGCATGTGCTTTTGTTGTACACACAAGTAGCCCAAACTAAAAATGTTGCAAAATGCAGTGGCGCAGGAGTTTATGCCAGATTAAAGAAATGGTCATGTCGCAGGAAGAAAATAAATAAACCTGGATGGGCTGACGTAGAAAGCTGTCAACTTCACTACAGATCACTGGGGTGATGAGAGGGTTAGTGGATTACTCAGTCTATCCGGTTTAGAAGAGTTATATAATTCCTCATATGGTGAGATGGAAACTTTTTAAATAGATGCAGTTCAAAGTTTCACTGATCCTTAAAGCTATGTCAAGTCAATTTAAGCACTTTGTTGAGTGACAATGTTAGACTTTCAGGGATTCTACTAGGTTAAAAAGCATATAATTAAAAAAAAAATCTTTATCTGTGGTACTCTTACACCTTTAGGACCAAACCTTCAAAACTTGGCCTACAATTATGCACACAAAATTGTGTGTGCAGTCATATGCATATACATATTTGATCATTTGCCTGTGCAGTATAAAATCTAATTTGGTCTTCACTATTTGTGTACTTTCTGCATTTCGCTCAGTTTGAAAAGTTAAACTAGCTTGAGATTTTATCAGTCAGTTTCACTTTCTGGAGATCGTGTCCTGGAACAATGCTGTTGTGTTTGGGTTGTGCACCTAGAACAGAATGTTGACATTTAAAAATACTTGTTTTATCTCCAAGAAACATTTTGGTTAATATTAATAGGGATGTTTTTAATCTTGATTTAATAAAACCACATGCTGTGCATTAAACGGTGTCCCTTGAAATTAAAGTAGTTAGATTTTGGAGACCAGGGCTCCAATATAATGTTTGTTACCATGGTGGTGATATATTCATTTATATGGATATTCTGATCCATTATTCTTTCAGGAAATCTAGTTTTATTTATCAGCTCCTTACTCTGAACTGCTTTTATTTGCATTTTTTTAAAAAGCTGTGGTTGTACTGGGAGAACATATGGTTGGAGGTCAGAAAATGTCTATTAGTTGCAAAAGGAGAATGCCCCAAAGTTTCAAACTTAGGTGCTTAAAGACAGGAACCAAAATCCATATTTAACCTAAATACCTGGCTTGATTTTCAGATGTGTTGAGCACTTGCCACTTCAGGGAAGTGCTCTGAAAATAAGGCCAAACTTTTCTGTAGATGCCTAAATATGCATTTATTTGCTTAACTTTAGGCAGTCAAGTTGGAAAAATATGATCAGAACTCTTAACTCACCCTCTCCAGAGCACTGTCTGCTTTCCCCTGTTCAGGTTGTCCAGCAGAGTGTTGGAGAGGGCATCAGGAAAGGAATATCCCCCTGCACTTGCTGGGAATGACCAATCCAGCAGAAATCAATCATCTTTAAAAATTATATATTATATATATAATATGTGGTTTTTAAAGAAGACGACTGATTTCTGCAATGGATGGTTTTATGCAACAGTTGTATATTTTGTGTTTGAATCAAGAGACACAGCTAGCCATTGCTAACTAGGCTTAAGCAGTCCTGGAATCAATCAGCATGTACAACAAGAACAAGGGGGAAAAGGGGAATCTCCTTTGTTGACCTGTCAAGGTGTCAACAGCTACCATGTGCATGTCCTTATAACAAAACATTTCTAGTAACTTTTTGCTGCATTAGAGCAACATGACACAGAAATAAATGATCAAATTACAGACATGGAAGTTACATTCTATGCTACAATAGCCCCTCAAGCTTCCTCCCTGGTGTCTGATACATGGAGTGGCTTCTTCCCTCTCTTTGCATTGGTTGGGTCCTGGCCTGGGTTCCTTTGTGTGATGCCAGCTGCCGCCACCCAAGGTAACTCCTCAGTGTGCCTGGGACACATGGGGTGCTGTCCCTTTGGAAAATGAATGATGCTACCCAGGCTGGAAAGGATTATAAAACTCAGTACACAAGAAATAATAAAGTACATCAACACAAACCGCAGCAACAAAATTACACATCCCAAAATAACAATTTGACAAAGAGGGGTTTTATTGGGAGCAGGAAAATAAGATCTGGGGAATGAAAGGGTTAGGTTTAACTAATAGGCACTAAATATTAACAAATCAACAAACTTCCCACCTCCCAACACTCACTACTTTTCCTAACTCCCAGCTCTCTGCCAGGCAGATGGTCTGATGAGGATGAGTCTAGAGATGAGTGCTCCAGCACTGTGAATGTTAGCTGGCTTAAACAAAAGAAAGGGGTCCCCTTACTAAGTCTTTGACCCCGACTCGGGGAGGTTCCTCTCCTGGCTACCTGGTCTGGAGTCTCTGCCATTTTGGTTGCTGCTCTCCTCAGGGTTGGAACTGCCTGATCCATGCACTAGATCCCACAGCAGTTCAAAGACTCCCTTTGTGGGGAGAGCGAGTTAATCAGAGACTCCCTGACCTGTTCCAGTTCTCTCTCAACTCCCAAACTCAATGCTTAAAACTGAACCTAGTCTTTTTGTTTCTGGGTGAGGCTGTGCCCTCCCACTGAAGGTATGTCTAAACAGTATCTTGGAGCAAGCCTCTCAGTACAGGTCGACAGCCATAGGCTAGCAAGGCATGCACTAGCACTTTAAAAATAGCTGTAGAGACAGTGCTTTGAAGTTATGACTTGGGCTCTGAAGCCTAGGAAGGAGGGCAGGCTTCAGAGCCTGAGCTTCATCCTGGCTCATCGTTGGCCCAGCAAACTACTTGTCCAGATCATCCCATGCAAAAGCCTCCCTACTGGCCTCCACAGGAGTTTCAAGTCCATTCTTTCCTCACCCTTGACTCCAAGCATACTGGGAAATGGTGTCAGAGGTATCTGGTAGCCATTCTTGTTATAGTCATAGGGTAGGATCTGCTAAAGGCTCAGTTCAGAGTTCCAGGAGCTGGCAGACTTCAAGTGGGGGTTACCATATCTTCACAACATTCCTTCATCAGGGGTCTCAGGGTGTGGGCCACATCTGAGTACACCTCCCACATGCAATAGGAGAAATCACCTTCTTTCCCCTTTATGATCACATGACATCCCTGTGGCCACCACAACAACTGCTTACAAGGAAATGTAACATTGGGAAGGTATTTAATATATTTCTAGCTTCTTATAATGTGACTTTGCAGCTGGAAACATAGAAGAGAACCAGTACCATGTGATTGGCCAGCTCGCTGCAGACCACCAACAAATGTTACATGGACTACCAACAAAACATGAGTTTGGAACCATTGGCCTATCCCACCGGTAATAATTCTAGGCTCTCTGGGTGTAGGTCAAGATTTTCAAAAATAGGTGCCTAAACATTAAGCTCCTAAATCCATAGTTAAACATCTAAATAAGTGGCCAGATTTTCAAAAGTATAGCTGCTCATCCAAAAGACCATTGAAGCGAATGGGTGTCCTTCCACTGACTTCAATGGGCTTTGGATCAGATCTGGCCCTTAATGAACAAAAGATAATAGTCATGACAAAGAATTCAGTCTCTTGAAATCCCAGTGTCACATCCCAGGGAGGATGCTGAACTCACTATGAGGGAAACCTCAGGTGCTTCTGAATCAATTCTTCTTTATTATAGAGTTTGTGAAGCTGCTCCATTGTTAAGGTTGCAACTGAGTTTCTATCATAAGTGTGTTGCTCCATTTAAAGCTCCACCCCAAAATACCCCAGAAACCCTCAATATTACTAAGTTAAGTTGCACCTCAGCTCCACTTATGTCTGTTCAATTTTGTTGATTAAAATTAATGCAAAAAGTTGTCAATTGGAAATGGCCCTGGATCTCCCTTTCTGCAGATGCAGTTATCACCCATTCTCATCTGCCTCCTTCTGTGGACCTCCTGTTTTCAGCAGTGGGATTTCTCCTTGATGAGCCACAGGCAGTTCATTGCACAGAGAAAGCAGTGGCTTCCCCTGGTTTCTCCTGCTGTACTTCAGAGCTGTTCTTGAGTGCCTCATCCTAAACAGGTTCCATCTATCCCTGACAGCCCCTCATATCCCCAGTAAAGTCTGTCTGCTTTTGCTCCTCCAACTACCACTCTCCAGTGACCGGTCTCCCCCATGGCTCCCCCTCCAGAGGCTCAATTATTTTGGAGAGCTGAAGAGCAGCTGTGCTAGAGCACAGGTGCAAGAGAAGGCAGAAAAGAAACACTAGTGCTTCTCTCCCTTCTTTATCCAGCAAACCCCACTTTTGAAACTTTCATTGACTCTACGTAGTTCCTAGTACAGAGGAGCAGCTAAAATGTTAGTTTTCTAGTGAGTGTTAAAAGTTCTCATGAACTCTGCTCTTAAGGAAGGAAAAAACTACAGATACTAATTTTGAGTTTGCTTCCCTTTAAGTAGCAGAAAAGGGCAGTGGTGTGAATAGGCGCCTTCCCACCATGCTACAAAACTCACCCCATTCCTGCAACTGGACTTTATTTACAAAGACACCATTCACAAGAGAACACCAATTCCAGGCAAGTCTTTTCCCCAGGATTGTCTCTTTCTAGGTCTCCTCCTAGAGGACTGTTCAGTCCAGAGCCTTTCAGGCTGGTGAACCATTTCTAACACCCTTATATCCTGGTGGGAGTCAATAAATAATATCATACCTCTTAATGGGCCACTCCTGCTGCAGTGAATTAGGAGGAATCCATCAGTATCCTCCCCCCACCCTGTGAACAGGAGGGAGGTCAAGAGAAGGGGCTTGACACCTTGTTATGGGATGCTAGCAGGTGAAGACTGTTTACCCTATTCTTTCTTAAGCTAAGTGAGGAGGAAAAGAAAGGAACACAGGAAACGGGGTGGGGATGGGAAAAGGGAAGGTCTCTACACTCTTACTGTGAGCATCTTTGGGGATGGGTCATTTCATTCTCTCAGATGTGGCACACCAGTACAATAGACACTAGTATGTAGATGTGAATTTCCTTCTAGTCACTGATTTTTGAACAAACCTCAAGTAGATTATTAGTGTAATCAGTACAATGTAAAGATAAACAATATAACTACATCGCAGGAACAACCCTGGGCGACATCCCAAGGCCTCTTCATTCCTGAGGCACTGACCTCTGAGATCAACCAAAAAAATGTCATGGCATTGTGAGATTTAGTGAGGCACACTCATGTTTCTAGTGAACATACTAAATGAAAGAAATGTGCCGGATAAAATGTCATCCACTGGGAACTTCTGATTTGGAAGATTTACCTAGGCATCTTATGCTGCCTCAGAAAATTAAATTCCCATCAGAATGCAGTATTGCTGCAATAGAGACATCACAGGATCTTGCTCCAGAATTTGGCTCCCTTCTCTTGGGTGCTAGGATTGGAAAAAGGCAGTTTTGTCTCCTCCTCTTATTGGCTGATCTGGGTGGAGTGCGGAGCACTACTTTATTCTGATTGCAGGGGCATGTCTGTTTCCTCCCTTCTCTCCTTTGCTCTCTCCCAAACCATGTGTTCCGGAGGCAACAGATGTTTTCAGAGGCAGCAGAGCTGGTTTCAGTGACTTTTCTGCCCTCCACTAGTGGATAAGAGGGGTTGGCAGATAATATCACTGAGCCATGCAGCAGAGAGTAGTGCACTGTGTTGGTCCAGCACTCACCATAGTCCATTGTTACACCTGGACATGTGAGAGTTCAGGGGAGGAGATTTCAGCAGCTGAGTTTGAGCCATTGATCTGCAGTAAGTTTTGCAGCTGTAGAATTGTGGGAGTCATGGGACCTGATTATAGAATGTATCAGTGTGTTGTATTTACCAAGAAAAACGTTATTGATAGAAACAGGGACAAAGGGCCCAATCCTGCAGCATGAGAAGCACCTTGAAGCTCCCACTTAAGTTAATGATAACTGTGGGTACTGACTACCTACACTATTTTAATCCTGAGAGAAGGTCTTCACATCAGGGTAAAATTCACTCCAGTGCTGCGGGCCAGCATGAGGTCTATGTGCCACTTAAGTCCTATTTTAAGGACTTAAATGTGACCTAAGTGGTGTACAGTTGTGTGCTGGCCCTCTCCCCAGAGGGAATTTTACCCATCATTGTGTGACAGAAGTACATGACTAGTGTAATTAATAGAACTGGCTGAAATTTTTTGTTGAAACTTTTGTTTGATGGAAAATTGGGTTTTTGATTAAACATAATTTTTAAAGGCTTCGGTGTTTCTTGAAAGGTTTTGATTTGTAATTGAAAAAAACAAAAACTTTAACACTGAAACTTTTCATTTTTTGGATGAAAAGTTGAAGGATTTGTGGAGCAGGAAAAAAATTCCAAATAACGCTAAGATTTAATATGTCTGATTTATTGAATTTTTTTGACCAGCTCTAGTATTCAGTATGCCTGAATTATAAAGATAATACATATAGCAGTGCTAAGATCAACAGCTAGCCACAAGTAATTATTCAGTCACAAGCTAAACTTCTGGACACAGGGCTTTTTGGATATATATTTTGGCACAGAGTCAAATGGAAACACCAAACATGCAACTACAGTATAATTACTGTGTACCTGCACTATGAAATATGTCCAGATTCTGATTTCAGTTACATAGGCATACATCCAGAGTAACCAACTGCATGTTTAAATCTGTTAAATTTAATACATGGTTAATAATCATCAACAAAAAAGCATCAGACTTACTTGTTCAATAGGAAGAAAATTGAAAGTTAGGACTATCCATATTTGACATTTTTATATACCATCTTTTATGGTCCTCACTAGGATTTCTTGGTCTTGATTTTCACTAGGTCCTCACTAGGATTTCTCACTAAAAAGCTGAGGAGTAGTAGGTAGTGAAGAAAGGATCAACATCTTTCAGTGTTCAGATTCTCAGATTAATTTTATAATACGTGCACATCCAGTGGAACCTATTTAGAGTGAAACTGTTTTCTGGTGAAGTAGAATGAAAGTCACAAATTATTTCAATGCGTATGTAATGTGAAAATGGTGCTACCTCTTTGCTTAGAATAAAGTTCAGTGAGAACAGATTCCACTATAAGAGTGCTCCATGGGAAACCAAGCATGTACTAGATCATTCCATTCTCTGTATGGACCATTTAAATGGAACAATGAGGAGAACAAATTTGAGCCCTGGCAGGTTAATCTATGAAGAAGAATCCTTTAATAAATCCACTTGGGAGGATTGTCCAGCACTAGAGGTCAGTCCTTGTTAATAGCATCTATTAAGACATTTATTGTACGGGTTAGAATGTATACATATGTATATGTGTAATATATATATTGTGTATGTATTTTAAACAGACAAGGTGGGTGAGGTAATATCTTTTATTGGACCAACTTCTGTTGGTGAGAGAGACAAGCTTTTGAGCTAAGCTCTGTGTAAGCTCAAAAGTTTGTCTCTCTCACCAACAGAAGTTGATCCAATAAAAGATATTACCTCACCCACCTTTTCTCTCTAATATCCTGGGACCAACATGGCTACAACACTCAGTTTATAAAAGACAACCAAACTGCATCAACCCAAATGTAAAAACAAAAACAATAATATTCCAAAGACTTTATATTTTCCACTTATTCATATTTTCATATATTGTAGAATAAAAGTATATCTGATGCACATTATTTTCATATTTAGCAGAAATTTTTAATCATTATCACTTCAATCATTCAATTTTACTTGGTCATATGAATTACTCTGTTGGGAAGGTTAACGTTCTGGACAATCAAACATGGAGCTAATATGTAACAGTTTAATTGTGTGTTTGTTTAAATAAGACCCTTAAAAGGTATCAGGTGTGAAGTCATGTAACAGTTTAAATAATACACAAATAGCTGGGAACGAGACTTGGAACTGACAAGGATGAGGTTTATCTACAGATTAGTAACTTTAAGTTGACCACACACTTAAGCATTGTATTTCAGGATAGTTCTTAAATGACAGACATCTGCTTTTGTACCACATCAGATGATTTAATGAGGAATATTGTTATTAAAAGGAAATACCAAATAAAGTTATTAGTGACTAATGGTCAATTAATTTATTTTAAATCATTATCCTAATTTTTATTTTTAGAATGACCTATATTTTGATTTTTATATACGAGTTTCAAGGAAAAGCCTATTACTGTCTAATACAGATTATGTCCAAAGGCTGAAGTTCATGGACATTTCTGACTACACAACTGTTTGTAGTCATTGGCTCTTTGAAATTATGACCTGAGGCCCTGGAAAAAAATATACAGGGTGGTATGGCACTATGATTCTGTGCACCAGCTTTTAATGCTGGGTGAGTGTAGGGTGGACTCACTCTCCAGCCCACCACCAATGACCCTTTGCCTCTCTGTTGCAAAACTATGCTCCACCACTGGAGCCACTGAAGAACTACTACCAACTACAGCTGAAAATCATGAACATATCAACAAAGCCCTGGGGTCAATGATATCAAAATTTGTTCAAAGATTTAAAATATTATCACAGGCATTTTATCATTATGCATAGCTTGTAAAAGAGCAAACACCACAGCAAGTGTGTGGCCTACAATTGATTTATTTGAAGTCAAGAAAATATGAGGACTCCATAAACTGCTACAACCTTCCCCATGAAGGACACATTAGCTAATCTCAACTACTGGTAGGCCTAGTCTTCTCTACTGACCTTCACCAGACAGGAAGGACAGGGGTCCAACTGACAACTTGTGGTTAGAAGCACTCATTCATTGAGGTCCTGGAGGCATGACACTTTCTGAAAGTCAAGCAGTGAGGACTTAGCATTTGTCCTTTCAAGATATTACTATGTCTCATCGGAGGCAGAAAGTTGACTAGATAAAAAGAAAAGTAATGAAAATTCTTCACAAGGAGACTAAATCAACTCTGTGACCAAGTGTAGGGAACCTGTACTAACCATGCTATCAACCACCCCAAACAACTCCACCCAACCTAGTGCAAGACCTATTAGGAACAGATCTTGCATTTAGCATCATGAAGTGAAGAGATGGATCTTTGTGTGTCCTCCATTCCCAGAACAAAATATACATTTTCTAACTTTGCTGAGCTCTCATCTCCCCAGCACACTACATGCCAAACCAGCGGTCATCCAACACCAAAACAATCTGGTCCCACAGAATATCATGATTTCAAGTCCTACCCAATTATCAAGTGGGACAAAATAAAAAGAGGCAGGAGAAAAAGGGATGTAGACGAGTAATTCACATTGCCAATCAGATTGCACTAAAAAACAGTTACAGTTGTCTGTTCATAAAAGCTAACTTGATTGTTATAAAAATCTGAGGGTGGTTTGAGGATTTTTTTTATGCCTTCTCAATACCACTGACTATCTCTAAATATTCTGAGTGGACCATTTGCCTAAACGACAGGGAGGAAAGTGAAAAACCATTTTTTTTCATGCAGTATTCCTGTCTTCCAGGTCTTGAGGTGGACACCATCTTGAGATCTGACAGTAAATCCAGCAGTGTCCTTTGGACAAATGAATTACAATCTTCTATAATCTTAGTTATCTGGACAAGCAAATTGACCTTTCTGTGTAGTAGTTAGCACAACTGGTATTGAAAACGACCCTACTACAGAGATGAGTCATGCAGGTAAAGACTAACTTTTTTTCTTAACAGGATGTCAATTTTTTTTTTTTTTTAAATAGTGCAATTCAACCTTCAGGACAGGAAAACCATTGCGGCACAGATGAAGATAAAAATAAACCAGGATTTCTAAGATGTGAAGCACTGCCAGAGGCTGTCAGCACTCCGTAAATAAATATATAAATAAAATAAATGTATTCAGTCCTGTACCAGTGATAAAAACAATATTGTCAGGCAGAGGAAACAGTGATGATTTCAAGATCCATTGCAGCTAGAGATGAATGCTGTATATGGCTGGAAACCAGGGAATGGCATATGCTGCTATACAGCAATCATCTTTAGTCATAGCAATTTACCTTTAAACCACATCATTAATTTACCACTCCATTCTTTCATTCAGCACTCTATTTCAGAATGATATTAGCAGTGGATATATAGAAGTGGAAATTAATCCTTTATAACATATGAAATCAGCTTAACATCCCAGTTTTGAAATGGGAGGAAGGATTAATCTATAACTCTAGCAGGGTGTGAGCAATCAGCTGCTAATAGTTGACAATTGAAGTGGGTGGAAAAAATTCAAGATGGTAACTGACATGATTTTAAGTTCTGATCTTGTTCAACCTGTCCAAACTAGAAAACTCTGCACAAATACTTTTAGGAGCAGTAAACATTTCAAAGCACTTGATTGCAAGGTTCTTGATGAGAAAGAAGATTACTATCACTGTTGCTGATGCAAGGAAGAGAATAAACTGAGCATAATGAAGCAAATATTCTAACAGGTACATTTACCTCCAAATTTCCTGGCTCATAGGNTTAGAGATGAATGCTGTATATGACTGGAAACCAGGGAATGGCATATACTGCTATACAGCAATCATCTTTAGTCATAGCAATTTACCTTTAAACCACATCATTAATTTACGACTCCATTCTTTCATTCAGCACTCTATTTCAGAATGATATTAGCAGTGGATATATAGAAGTGGAAATTAATACTTTATAACATATGAAATCAGCTTAACATCCCAGTTTTGAAATGGGAGGAAGGATTAATCTATAACTCTAGCAGGGTGTGAGCAATCAGCTGCTAATAGTTGACAATTGAAGTGGGTGGAAAAAATTCAAGATGGTAACTGACATGATTTTAAGTTCTGATCTTGTTCAACCTGTCCAAACTAGAAAACTCTGCACAAATACTTTTAGGAGCAGTAAACATTTCAAAGCACTTGATGCAAGGTTCTTGATGAGAAAGAAGATTACTATCACTGTTGCTGATGCAAGGAAGAGAATAAACTGAGCATAATGAAGCAAATATTCTAACAGGTACATTTACCTCCAAATTTCCTGGCTCATAGGAGTGTTTGGAATAATCTGATTATTCATTCATGGAATGGAATTCATAGTCTAGGGACTCCAGCTAGAGAGAATTGTATCATGGAATTATACTATGTAGAAAACTGTATTTCAAGGGAATCTTTATATAGTCTAATTTTCCTTTGATTGCTTTCTGACATAGTAACTAATATTTTTACTTGGGATTAACATTTTATGCACATTTTCTGTTTATGTTTTTACTTTACGTCCATCACCATCACTTGCCTTACCAAGTTTTATCAATACTAATGAGTTGTGTATCAAGAAATATGAATTTTCTTTCCATTGGCAAGACAAAACTTTGAATGCATCACTGATCTTGTAACTTTATTCAAATTCTTCTCTTACTCTTCTCCCACCAAGCTGCAGCAGGCAGAGGAATTACATTTTAAAATGTATTTCTCCTTCATGCTTTGGGAATGCTACGGCAAAGCAGTAAGTTCTATAATTTGTGCTGAATGCAAGGATTGTAGTTATCCAAAGCTCTTGTAGAAAGAAGTTCCATTGACCTGCAATTGTGCTTCTGCTTAGAACAAGAGCTTTGGGTTTTACATGTCAGTTCTGTGTGAGAAGATTCCTTTTCCCTCTGTTCACACCCCACACCTGACTCAAGGATGGATTTGACTGTACTGATTTAAAGGGGCTGTGTATGTCCTTTGTATACAGACTCAGTAGATGCTGCTTGATATCCAAGTTATTTTGATTGTGGATAGAAATTCCCACAGTGGTCTACATAAATTAAAAAACTTGTTAAGTTTGTATATTTTATGTAGCTACTGCATTGTCAAAAGTTGCACATTGAGAACAACAACAATGCTATATCAGATTACATCTTTGTGAAACAGTACACAATGTTAATAATTAGTTAGATGTCAATTAGAAAAGGCAGATCTGTACTTTACATACATTTAGAGAGACATTAGAAAATGATTAATTGTACAGCAATGGAGCCATACAAAAATATGGGCCAGATGCTGTTCCCACAGGAGTCAATGGCAAAACTCCCATTGACATGTGCAAGAGCATGTACTTAATCTGAGACATGTTCTTTATCATTATGTACAATGGCTCATATGCTTCAGTTACACTCTCATAGCCCCATTAATGTTAATGGTGTAGGAGGGGGTGTGCTCGCGGGCAAAATTTAGCCCAATGTGTTTTGTCTGTCATGAGTTTACAGCAAAATAAAACAAGAATAATTAATGTTACTAAATTGTGAGCACAGGACCCACACTTTCAAACCTGGCTGCCTAAAGTTAAATGCCTAAATTTGTATTTAGGCACCTAATTAGAAGTGATCTAATTTGCAGTCATGGGAGCTGCAGATGCTCAGACCTAAGACAAGGATTTAGGAGCCTAACTTTCAGACCCAGGTTTGAAAATTTTGGTCTGAAAACATTCTGGGGACAAAAACAAAGAGCTCCCCCCAAACAGAAATGCCCCTAAAGGATCATGGGGTTATATATACATGTGGGTAAAAGAATGACATGTATTCACTCTTCTGTAGCTCATTTTAAAGTAGTGGGGAGTTAAGGTCAGTCAAACACAACGGGTGGAATCCTAGCCATACTGAAGTCAATGTCAAAACTCCCATTGACTTCAATAGGGCCAGGATTTCACCCCAGGAACGTAAAAGGTATTAAAAAACAGGGAGACATAGGAATCAATCCTGCTTCCACTGATAGATGCACAGCTACTTCCAGGACATAGCTGGCACCTCACAGAGTCAGCATCTAATAGATTTATTCCTTGCTAAAATTGTTCCATCTAGAACTTATCCTGAACAATTTGTCACAGTCCATGCTGTAAGCAAGGCCAATGCTTGTTCACTGCACAACTTGTGACCGTCTATACTATACAACAAGCTTGTATACTGTACATTCAATGTATGAAAAAACATGGTAACTGAATAAGTAAAAATTTAGTATTACTTTTTATATCAGTAGTTTTACCTTACTCTGATACCGAACTTAAACTTTTTCTGAGTGATGAAGTTCTATAGCAATTATCTTTTGCAAAATGTTTAGCATAATGTTAATACACCTCTACAGCTACTGCAAAGTATTGTAAAAATCATATCTTGCTCCCCTGTTAACATCTCTAAAAAACATCAACATGTAAAAGACTTCACCTGATAAGATCAGCTGCTCAGCTCCACTTTTCCAATGTGACCAGTGTCCTTGATAGCTTGTAGCAGAGAAGAATGTGACTCACTGGTGGGATTGCACTTGAGGATAAATAGATCTGGAGTCAGATTTAGGCTTCTGGATAATGATGACCCTTGTAGAAATAGCTCTTGACAGGTAATAGGATTACCATAAGGGAATTAGCAAATTCTGCTCATTAGACTGGGCCAATGAAATTGCAGGCTTGAGATGGATTTAAAGGTTTTAGTATATAGATATAATTGGGAAGGAAAAAACAACCCAGGCTAAAGAAGAGCTACAGATGGCAGTTTGATACTGGCGTGATAGGTGTATTATAAATGTCTAAGGCAGACATATTGATGATAGACACTGTATGGGGTGCAATACCAGCAGCTTCTATCACAACAATGATTAGGTTTCAAATAGGTTTGAATTATTATCTGAACCCTGTTCATAAATAAGATAAAGCCATCTGCAGAAGTCATGCTATAGTAATACAGACCTAGATGTTAATTTTTAAAAAACGGAGAACTCCAAGTCTGAAAGAGAGAAATTTTACATAATGTAAAATGAAGTATCATCTCTTATGTGGTATAAATGAAAAGTGAAGTGTAAGAATAACTTTCACTGAAAATCTAGACTGTGGTACCTATTAAAGAGCAGGGACCCTAGCCCTTACATGATGCGTGGGAGTGGATAGGAGGTTTCCCCAAAAGACCCTCTTCCCACATGTGATCCATGTAAGGGTCAGCCACAATTGCAGACTCTGTGCTTAGGGGCTGTCTCTGTGCAACCTAAAGGGAGGAGGCAGGGCCATAGCTTATTCTCTCTTTCATACAGGCCTCTGGGAGCTCAGTCCCCCCACAAGCTCCCTTGTGGTTTTGACCCCAATGCAGGGCTGTGCCTTAACAACATGGGCCACCAGTGAGGGTTTTTGTGGCCATGACAGCCTCCAAAGCATGAGCGGATATTGGGGTGGGGGGAAAGCAGTGGCCTCTTCCTGCAGCACTCAGCTGTTGCTCCTGAATAGATGTTACCAAAGGCAGCAAGATGTGCTGCCTTCATGTTTGCACTGGTGCCACTAGCAGGGATTGGCACCCTGCGCCGTGCAGCCTCCTCGGGAGCTCTGGGCAGCACCTCTGGAGACATGTGGGGCTGGTGTGCACGGCGCTGCAGGCAGTTCTTGTCAGTGGAGGCGGCTGCAGTGTTTGGTCTCTGGGGCACTCCCCTTGGCAGCTCCCCTGCTCCCACCTGGCCAGGGCACGGGGAGCCTGGGATTCTGCATGCATCTAGTGAGTTCCCAACCCACTTTCCCTGGGGCAGGCTCTCACTGAAGGGCCATGGGGGGCAGGGACAGAGAGATGGATTTGTCAGAGCTGCCACCAGCAAGAGTTGGTGGCCGCACTCTGAGGCCACCAAAAAATCTGTTGTGAAAACCCATTCCCTCATCTCATTTTTTATTATGTTGTTCAGGAGATGGCATATTTAAAAACACTCTGGAGAAATCTGGATAGGTTTCTATTTATCAAGAAAAAAGTGGTTTCTTGGGGGCAAGGCACTACCATGTGTGAAATGAATTCATGGGCTGTCTCTTTTACAAAACACATTGTAGTATCTTGCTTTAAAAGTCCAAAACACTGGGAGCTAGATTTTAATGGGACTGGTACCTGGGTAAGGACTGCAATACCATGCCTTTTAGAAACACTATTGTAAGATGCAGCATTTTGAAGCATTACTGTAAAAGGCTTAAGAGCTGTTTGTTTGTATGGGATTGCCTAAGGTGCACATATGACTGGGGCAGGACCTAAAACTCTGCCTGTTTGGCTGTATGGTACTTCTGAATGTCACTTGCAGGGCATAAAGATGGTCCAACACAGTTTACCATGGTTTGCTGATGTCCATATCCATTGAGAACAGTGGGAGCTGTTGGGTGCTGAGCTTTTTGGAAAATCTGGTCGGTGTCTTATTTGGAGAATGCTTATGGAGTGCTTTGTAAATGTTGGTTGCTCCCTTTCTTCTCTTCTGTTCTCTCTACGTGTACTTCACAAAACTGGGCAATAAAATGGCGGATGAAATTCAGCATTGATAAGTGCAAAATAATGCAGATTGGAAAAAATAACCCCAACTATAATATACAATGAAGAGTTCTAAATTAGCTGTTACCACCCAAGATAGAGATCTTGGAATCACCATGGATAGTTCTCTGAAAACATCCATTCAATGTGCAGCAGAGGTCAAAAAGGCTAACAGTATGTGAGGAACTATTAGGAAAAGAATAGAAAATAAGAAAGAAAATATCATAATGCCACTATATAAATTCATGGTGTGCCCAAACCTTGAATACTGTGTCCAGTTCTGGTTCATCTTAGAAAAGAGACAACTAAGAGGGAATATGATAGAGGTCTATAAAATCATGAATGGTGTGGAATAAGTGAATGGAGAAGAGTTATTTACCACTTCACATGATACAAACACTAGGGGTCACTTGAGGAAATCGATACGCAGCAGATTTACCACAAATAAGAGGAAGTACTTTTTCACACAACGCACAACTAATGTATGGAATTCATTGCTCTGAGATGTCGTGATGGCCAAAAATAGAACTGGATTCAAAAAAAGATCTGGATAAATTAATGGAGGACTAGTCCATCAATGACTACTAGCCAAGATGCTCAGGGATGCAACTGGGCAACCCCAAACTTCTGATTACCAAAGCCAGGAGTGGAAAACAGGGCTGGATCACTTCATAATTGCTTTGTTCTGTACACTCCCCCTGAAACTCTGATATGGGCCACTGTCAGAAGACAGGATACTGGGCAAGATGAACCATGGTCTGACCTAGTATGGCTGTTCTTATGTTCTTACACTGACATAGAGGGGTGTCAATCACTATGTAATTTTACTAATATCTGCCCAGATTAAAGTGACCCAAATAATTAATGCAAACTGAATTAGTTTTACAGTAAGACCAGTTTAATTCTATTGTTCCAGGTTGAATCTTTAGGCATAGCACACCTAAACTACTACTTTGCACTGTCAGAATCCTTCTCTGACATTTGCAGTTTCAGCCCCAGTCACTCCTGTGCTTTCCCTCACTGCTTTTCTTTCTACTTCCTCTCTCTCTCTATTCCCAGTCTGTCCTCTTTTTCTTTAAAGGCACAGAGCCATAAATTATCACTCTGTGGCACTAACAACTATGTATAGGCCCCAGCACAAACAACTGGTTTCCTCATCTCCTGCAGCAGTGGCTTCTGGTGACCCCAAGATGCCACTCCACACTAAGTTTGAGGGCCCCCAAGAATCATCTCACAGTCTGTGCTCTCTATCTTAAAGTTAGTCCTGTGTGATAATGATGGACAGGAATCAGTTAAAATTGGGGAAGTCCTGTACAATTGTTCCACAGGCTAACCCCAGAGTACTAACGGTGAGTTTGTGGGACAAACTGGTTTAAACAATTTAAGCCCTCTGCCCACGTGGTGGTAAAATAATCCCCTAGGGGATGTTAGTGTGTCTGGGGTTACAAGGAATTGCATGCTTTGTTAGCTAGTAGTGGTTAGGCTCAGTCTTAATGTACTTATTCCCCATAGAGATATCACTGTAATTATTTTAGCATTGCATTACTTTCTTTGTGTGGGCTCTAGGATTGCATTATTTTCTTTGTATGGGTTGTAGTATGGAAGATATCACCTGCTCTGGTGTCTCTGTAATTCTATCTGTTTTCAGGAAAATTCAGAAGTGCTGCAACCATGTCCTGTTGTTCCCTCCCAGATGCCCTGAGAGACTCCAGATGCTTCATTTATTCCACCTTTTTTTGTGAGAGATTTTACTTCTGTGGGAAAGTTATTGAACTTAAATGGAAGATCATATTAGAAAGCAGAGGAACACAGACATTATTAGACCAATTCCAAAGGCAAAAGCAAGACAAACAACACAGTAAATAAAGAGGCAGTTCTTCTACCTGATGAAAGTTTGTCATAACGTAAGTTACTTTCAGCCTCTGTTCAATGCAACATACAGATAGACACGTAATTTGGAGGACAAACACTTAATATTACTGAAGAATATGACTTCTCCCTCATTCCAAAACCTAAAAAATCACCTACATATTCATTCTGTTGTTGTTCCAAAATTATTACTGAATAGAAAGCCAGGCAATTTCTGGTCTGCATAATAGCCTTAATGTTGCAACTTTTTTTTGAGCTCTGTCAGGCAGTCAGGTCTTAATCCTTTTAATATGTGCTTTATTAATATGGGACACTATGCTAATTTTTCAATCAAAATTAGAGCTGGGCAATTTTTTTCAGATGAATAGTTTATTTGCCAAAAAATGCAATTTCAGTCATTCTGAAACGATTTGCAAATTTTACCTGATTAGTTTCAGCTGGGGAAAATTTTTCAGATCCAGCTTCAGAAAATGGCATGCATCTCTCCCTTTAGTACAGGGCCTTTGCTTGAGGGACCCAGGATGGAATCCCCACTGTGGAGGAGGAACTGGAACTCAGCACTTCCCCACTACAAGGGGAGGGCCTTAACCCTCATGCTACACGTTATTTTCAGTCATGGCTGTTGAAACTGTTTCACATTGTATAAATTCTTAAATAGTTATTGGAGCATGAACTTGAACTCAGGTCTCCTGCCACATGCAGGCAAGCCTCTTGGCCAGGAGGTTATAAGCTATTCTGTTCTTATGGTCTGCTCTTGAAGTTGCTGCACTTTGTATCAATACTTAGTTATTCACTAGGCCAAAGAAAGCACCCAAGCACAAGAATGGCTCTATAGCCTGACAATTAAGGCCCTCACAATCCTTTTGCTGACTCACATAGAGATGCCACCCTGTGGTTTTCTGAGGCGGTCCTGAAATTGATTTTTCCCATTTGTTGACAAATTATAAACATTTTCAGAACTGAACCAAATATTTTCACTGATTTTCTGTTTTGCTGGCCAAACAAAAAAATATATTTTTCTAGCATTAATCAAAAAGTTGTGTGGCATTAAGTCAAGTGCCTTACACAAACTTAACTATACGACATCTACACTGTTACCTTTATCAACCAAATCTGTAACCTCATCAAAGAATGAAATTACCATATGTTGAAAGACTAGGTAGGACCTCTGCCCCCCCTCCCCTCTACTCCCACTAGAGAGACTTGGACTATGAATTTGTAGTAACATCAGTCTATGCCCAAGAGGGGTGGGGGTGGGCCTGGGCCCTCTGAGAACACCCTCCCCCCCCCCTTTCTTGCACCTCTGGTGTAGGGATCTGCCCACCCAGTTTGAGGATCAAGGCCTAACTATGTTTTCAATGGCAGTAAAAACAAGATTAGCTCAACCTGTGGTTAATTATTTTGGTCAAAACCAAAAGGGATTTGTGTACAACATCAGAAAACAACAAAATAAAACTTCAGGCTGGTTTTGTCAAGCAGAAGTTTGGGGGAGGTAGTTGCAGCCCTTCTGAGTTTTATTGCACAGTGGTACATGGCGCTTTTAAACAGATACCTCCCAATTTAAAACCATATTTTTTAAAAAGCAAATGTCTTTGATAGTATTACTAAAACACTTAAAGCTGGACACATTTTTAATATAAAATGTACTTGTTTTCATTTATACTGTTAATTAATTTTTTTATTTTTACTTATCTTGGGCAAGGGAAATAAGCTAGTTACTTTTACTTTGTGGTGTAATAATTAGTGCTGGTAATTGACTAAAAACTGCAGCCACAAAACGAGAAACTGGGCTAAGACCCTTTTAACATAGAAGCCATACGCAACAGGAGCACCTTCTTTAATAATCACCTACTTCACACTAACTCTCCTTAGGGAAGGATTGGCATCTTATAGGAACTTTTTTTCCCTGCATGCTTTTCTGTGGCTGGTCCTTTAAATTTGGCATAATGAAGCAGCTGTAGCCCTAAAGAGGCCATTTTGTAGGCTCCACCTCACTACCTCTTTGCTAGCTGGTAAGTACTCTTAATTCCTGCTGTGTTTTATCTAGTTTGACCTTTCTTATTATTGAGGAGACTGCAATATTTCTGATAAAGTACAGTCTTAATATCAATCAGTTCTATTAATGTGTATGGTTAGCAATGTGGAGTATGCTTGGCACACTCACAGAGAAATGCTTATTACAAGAACTGATCTCAGGCTGTGCTTTTTAATGGATGTTTTCCTTCTCATGATGAGATAGTCACTACTTGTAAGAACACTTTGAAAACTGTAGCTGTCTATCTTTAGCCCAGATAGTCCTTTGTTTCAATAAAGGTGGATTGAAGCTTGTCATAGAAGCTGACATTGAGCCAACCAGGAAAGTTCAGTCTGTTCTGGACTTTGTCATTTGGATAAAAATGAGGAACAAACAGAACAAAGTTGCTTACATGTCTTATTCCACCACAGCACAGTGCTGCCTCAGATGGACAGCCAGCTTTAGAAGTTTTGGTGGGTCTGTGAAGCAATTTCACTCAAGTTGAGAGACTTCTCACAGTGGTAATGTTGGTACTGTAAACATCACCTGCCCTTCTGAGGAGTCCAGTATCTCCTGTGGTAAAGAGGGGGTGCAATTTACCAGCACAAGCAAATCAAATGCACTAGTGGTTTTTTTTTAACATCACTGCCTCAGTACTGCCAGTTCTTTCCAGACTGAAATACCTCTGATTGTAATCAAACCCATTGCAGTGAGATACGCTGCTGCTTAAGTTTCCAACATGCTGCTGAGCATGTTTGATTTTGATTGCTCTTGTCTTCAGATTTGAACAGATGATTATACAAAGTATACTTTTGTCTCCTAGGATGTGTATTAGCCATTGTATGCAGTAATTTTACACGTATAAACCTATTGTCTACAGAGGTCAGTGTTTGTCTTTAAAATGGACAATTCAGGAACACTGTAGTCATGTGACTTCCAAGGAGTGTAATGTAGGTTTCAGAATATTTTATTTGTTTTCATATCCCCTTCTGCTGACTTCTGAATCACAATTTTCTTATTTAAATTATGTTGATCAAATTTTCAAAGTTCTACAAAAGTGACTACATGAAAAATGTGGGACTTTGTTGTTGACAAATGATTTGGTTCTGATTTTTATGATCTTTAAAATATCAAACCTACCTTTAATTTTGAAATTGCTGGTCACTTCACTCTCTGTGCCTCAGTTTCTCCATTTGTAAAATTGTGGGGGAATGATACTTGCTTCCTTTGTAAAGTTATTTGATATCTACTGCTGAAAGTGCTCTATAAGAGCTCGGTACTATAATAAGTAGCGTAAATACTTGTCAGTGATTATCGAAGATGCTTTAAGACAATAAAATCCTTACACGCTTGGCATTTGTTTTGACAATGTGCTTGATTTGATTGTCCCAGAAGTGGTATGAGCAATCAGTCAAGGCTGTCAAGAAAAGAGAATATAAACTAAGAGTCCCTCTCAAGTGTCTTTTAAATGATGTTTGAAATGAACGATGGCTGGCCTGACCTGAACACAGTTTTAGTACTAAGAAATATGGTTTTTTGATTAAGGTTCTTTCTGGTTGTTCTTCTCCAGTAAGTGACATCAGAACCTTGTGGATACCCCTCCTTCAATTCCTCACCCAAATGGGTTTTTAAATCATCAGTCACTGATGCCTGTAGCAGTTCAGCTAACTATCTAAAATGATTTTAAACTGAAATTTGAAGTGCACGGAGCACTCGGATGAAGCGCTGCATTATCAGTTCTGGAACTGAAGCCATCTGGTTAACACAACGGCAATAGCTCACTCAAACATAGTGTTTGACATCATTCTATGCAGCATGGCTGGTTACAGTGTAGTGTGAGATGTCATGCTGAAGGGTTAAACCCCTGAAAATAGGGTATGTCTATACTGCAATTAAAGATACGTAGCTGGCCCATGCCAGCTGAAGTGGTGTCATAGGGCTCAGGCTGTGGGGCTGTAAAATTTGGTGTAGAGTCTACACTGTAGACAATTGAGCTCAGATTGGAGCCTGGGCTCAGATTGGAGCCCAAGCTCTGGGATCCTGCAAGCGGGGAGGGTCCCAGACCCTGGGCTCCAGCCCAAGCTTGAATGTCTACACTGCAATTTTACGGCCCCGTAGACTGAGCCCTGAAAGCCTGAGTCAGCTGCCATGGGCCAGTTGCAGGTGTTTAATTGCAGTGTAGACATACTCCATAAGGGTTGGCTTCTGCCCTGGGACAACTCTGAAGTCATTGGCCCACGGTCTGTTGATAAAATGAAAACTTTCCCAGTAATATCTGAATGTGCATTGGGAGTTGGCTGAATCCTGCCCAAAATATTAATGAAAACTTTCAAATAAAAGCTGTGAACTTGCTTTGATGATATTTTCATTAATTTCCTATGAACTTTCTATGAATGACCATTTGTTCCATAACAATGTTTGCAGAAAGCAGAGTGCACTAAATGCTTTTGGAGAAGTATTAGTGGGAAGGTTCACACCAGAAGTGCTTGTGCAGCCATTTCTATATCTTTTATTTCCCTCCTTTATTTATAGATGTTTCAGCATTCCAATCAGATAACAGGAACAAAATGTGATTTAAGTGACCAGTCACACAACACTAAATGAATAGTTAATAGTCAAAGAAATAGTGGAAATGAAAGATCGCAAACCATCCATAGGATGAAATATGTTCACATAAAATATTCAAATAATTTAAAATAATAAATAAATCAATGAAAAACAAAGTCTACTAAATATTTTCACAAACAGAAAAAGTAGTAAAAACATTTTTTTTCCTGTGAATAGTTGCCCCTTGTAAAACCTTTTGCAATAATATGTGCACAGGGGAGATTTAGATAAGTTTTTATGTCTGGACATATGGCACCTCATTCACTTCAAATTTTTTTTTCCATTCGGTTTTATTAGTTGTAAGGGGGCACTCTTACTAAGATGTATTGACCTTTTTCTTAATTTGTTACATAGGCTTCTACTGACCGCTGTAATTGGTAGCAAATCTATGGTTCACTTTGGTCCTCATATAAACTGGCACCAGGTTATTTCCTGACAGTGGGCAAGAGTGAAGCCCAGTAACCTTTATGACACAATCATAGTCTCTCTACAGTTTCCAAGTATTAAAAATCACTGCCCTTCACATGAACAACGAGGGAGTGTTGTCTAGCAGTTAGAGCAGGGAACTAGGAATTAGATTCCTAAGTCTACTCTGACCTCTGCTAGTGATTTACTGTAGCCACTTGGCCAAATCAGTCAGCATCTCTGTCCCTAACTTTATTCATCCTCAGATGGTAGGTACTTAGATATTATGGTGATGGATGCATCATAAACCAGTTAGATAGGTGTATTATGAGGCTTAATATCTGTAAAATGCTTTGAGATCCTTGAATAAATAATACTATATAAGTGCAAGGGACAGTATTATTGTTGGACCAAAGATGCTGGCAATGCAGCTAGATCGATACAATTTTCATTAATCTCCCAAGTGCTGTCAGCCTAGCATTTACAGTATATGCACCATAAGCTAGATTTAAACAATAAATTACCAAAGCCAGCTGTGCAATTGTGGGTGAGAAAAAATACTTTCTTTTAGGGGTATTCCTACACAAAGGAAAAAGGTTCTTTTTGAAATTGAGTTAGCTCAATAACTAGCTTCTGTATCATGATTCAGAAGCCTGCTGGTAACTATTTATACCTTTTTTCCTCATGTATACAGAGACTAGGTGGCATTACAAGCAGGGCTGGGTGAAGAGTTCAGAAGCAAATCAGAACCAGTTCTTTCTGAACCTTCTCAGCAGAACTCAAACAATGCAGGGAGTTTTCAGTAGACTTTAAAATCATGATGTACACATAGATTTATTATGTTGATTGTTATAATTGTAGGTGCTGAATGGATGAATGAGCACAGGATGATATGGTCGCTGGCCCAAAGATCTCACAAAGAAAGAAATTATATTAAGGAAAGAACAATTAAATCAAAGGCGGTAACTTGTAAAGGGGATGTAATGCAACATGGGTTTACCAAAGGTAGTTCATGCCAGTCTAACCTGTACAGGAGTCCAAGTATATTAGATCTAATGCAAAGTATTTGACACCATGGCATAGTTCAGTTAAGGAAGATGAGGATCAGTACAAGAATTGTAAAGTGGATAAGAAACCAGCTAAAAGGGAGAAGGCGAAGGGTTGTGCTGAAAGGTGAATTATCAGACTGGAGGGAGGTTACTAGTGGAGTTACTCAAAGATCGGTCTTGGGACTGATCTTATTCAGTGTGTTTATTAATGACCTTGGCACAAAAAGTAGGAATGTGTGCTAATGAAATGTGCTGATAATGCAAAGTTGGGAGGCATCGTCAATTCAGAGGAGGATCAGAACATTATACAGAAAGATCTGGACCATCTTGAAGACTGGGGTGACAGAAATGGGATGAAATTCAATAGCACACAGTGCAAGGTCTTGCGCTTAGGGTCTAGTTATACACATTTCTGCTACAATCTGGAGGCTCATCAGTTGGAAGTGACAGAGGAGGAGAGAGACCTGAGGGTTTGGGTTGATCACAGGATGACTGAGCCACCAAAGCCATGTGGTGGTTAAAAAGGCAAATGTGACCAGAGGATGTATCAGGAGAGGCATTTCCAGTAGATATAGAGAAATATTAACACCATTGTACAAGGCACTGGGAATATTATGTACAATTCTGGTCACCAATGTTCAAAAAGATGAATTCTAACTGGAACAGGTGCAGAGAAGAGCTACTAGGATGATCAGGGGAATAGTGGGCTCATCTTATGAGAGGAGATTGGAAGAACGTGACTTGTTTAGTCTAACAAAAAGGTGGAGAGGGGATATCGTTGCTTTAAATACATTTTTGGGGGGAGTAAACACCAGGGAGGGTGATGAGCTATTTAAATTAAAGGATAGTGTTGGCACAACAACAAATATTACATAGACTGGCCATGAACAAATTCAGGCTAGAAATTAAAAGAAGGTTTCTAACCATCAGAGGGCTGAGGTTCTGGAACAGCTTCCCAATAAGAGTCGTTGGGGCAAACAACTTAATTAGTTTTAAGAGAGATCTGGAAAAATGTATGAATGCAGTTGTAATGATGGGGCTGCTTGTGATGGCAAAGGGCAGGGCTCAACAGCCCTGGGGCTCACTTCTGGTTTGTTTTATGTTCCTAAAAGCTCGTGCTTCAGGGTTTCAGCCAACCACCTGTTTCCTCCCCAATATATTCTGTTTGTTCGTTTTGTTTTTTATCTCCTTCTTCTGAAGCATCAGGGATGGCCCTGGCTAGAGATGGGATATTGGATGGGGAGGGCCAGGACTCTGAGGTGACTCTGAGCATTCTCTTTCTCAGGTGTTGGTTCTTGCTCACATGCTCAGGGTTTAACTGACCACCATATGTGGGGTCGGGAAGGAACTATGCCTCAGGTCAGATTGGCAGCAGCTTTGGAGGATTTTTGCCTTCATCTGCAGCAGGTCACTTGCCAGGATTATCTAGGTGTATCTTGCTTAATCATTTCCCTGCCACTGGGGGGGGGGGGGGGGGGGGGGGAAGGGGGGGGATGGGACTCAGGCACTGGTGCACTTCAGTCCTTCTGTGGCCCATACTATCTAGTCTCCTGTGAGCTGTAATGCTTTGGTCTAGTTTCAGTTGTTGGGTTTAGTGTGTGCGTGTTTTCGATGATGTTGCAGCCTGTGATATACAGGAGATCAGACTAGATGATCTGGGAGTCCCTTTTGGCCTTAAACTCTATGACAAGTAACTGGAAACAAGACAGCAGTAAGTGTAGCAAATAATAGGTAGGAAGGGATGATGAGAATAATATGATTATGTGGTTACACAGGTAGGTCGTGTGCACAACTTGGTTTCAGTTCATTTGAAAACTTTTTTTCTTGTGCAAATAATGAATAAAATTAACTACCTGTGATTGCTGCTCTACATAGCTATCACTGGGTCTGATGTCTGTAAGGTGTCACAACAGAAATGGATCTTACAGACTGATTCAGGGAGAGTCATGTCTGTTGTAGTAATTGTCCAATTTTTAAGTATCGTCTTCAGTTACCAGACATCTCTGAGATTCTATCTTATCTGCTGTATTTTCTAATCAAATCATTCATGCTGATTCTTGGATTTTGCATGAATGATGCTCTTTACAGATTGATTTTTAATGATTGGGCATTATAGCCAGTGGAACCTGGCTGAGGAAAAAAAGTATAAATGACTGAGGTTTAGATCCAGACATTAAAGGGATAGTTATGCATAGCTACTGATTTAGTGGTGTATGTCATAACGTGATTCAGATCCAAGTCTGCTAGGAGGCTTTTGAACGCAAATGGGAAAAAACTAGCAATACACACAGATATCTTTAAATATATAATCACAGACTCATTTCCATAGGAAGGAAATCCTAATGGGCCAACAAGTCTATCTTGTATCATGGAATGTTTTCATATCCTTAAGTTGCTGCTTTTCAAAACACAAAATACCATGAGGTTCTCCCTCCCCGAAAACACAGGATAAGTAGCACACAGGAGAAGTAGCAAACTCTTTGGAGCTGGGACAATTTCTTCATACATGACTTTAAAATATAGCTGATTTTTTAAAAGAAAACTCAAGTACTTTTTAAATTTTTTTCTCAAACTTTCAGTTTGGGGATTTCCGTTTCTTTTCAACAAAGTCTTGGGCACATCACAATCTGTGTTTCAGGGCTTGCCTATGCTTTGCGTCAATATTAACGAGGTGGGGTGTAAATTCTAGTGCACACCAGCATGTCACGCACTAACTGGCTGTGGGGACTCTGCTGTAAACACTAAAAGTTCCCTAGGGTCCTTTGATGTCAATGTTCACTAACAAAATTTAGTGTGTGCCAGTGGGGGCCACGTGGCCACTTAGTGCATGACATGCTTGTGCACTAGAATTTACACCCTATTTGGTGCGCACTAATGCACTGTGTATAGAAGCCCTCTCTTTCCCCATCTGTACAATGGGGATGACAGTATAGTATTTACCTATCTCACTGGTGTTGAAGCTAAAATTCATTGTTTAAGATGAGCCGTGGGGTCTTTGGATGGAAGTTGTTATATAAATGCAAACCATGTTTGTCCTGTACAAGATTCAAGAGGGACAGTCAGAATCCACAGACAAGCATGTTGCTGTCTGAGCCAAAAAGGTGCAATAGCTGAGATAAGCCTGTCATAGAAGTGGGTTCCTTTCTTCATGTTGTATGTGTCTGGCAAAGGATACAGTCCATTTTTATCAGCAAAGCAGATTTAAAAAAATAGGGCAAGTACTTCATGGTATCAACAAAATATATATGAAAATAAAGGACAAGACTCCCAGCTAGTGTGAATTGGTGTAGCTCGCCGACTTAGACCAGCTGAGAATGTGGCTGTAATGACATGGCCAGCCCCTTTTAAAGGCCAGGTGGCCTGGGGGCCAATCAGCCCTGTTCTGCTACACCTGTGCTAAGTAGTGATAGTGGACTTGAGAAGAGGCAAGCCCAGCAGTTAAAGGTTGACTGAGGAGGACAGTGGGCAGACTGATCCTACCTGGTCGAGGGCCAGGGGCTGTCTGAGGACTATGGCTGGCCAGGGCCCTTTATAAAAGGGTGGGCATGGACTGGATTGTTGGGTAGACCTAAGCCCAGGTGCCTGTTGGTGGGTGTTGACACAGGCTGTTGCAGCTGGGGCCTGCATATAAGGAAGGGGGCTAGATGCTAAGCCTGGCTGGGATGAAGATTAATTTGTTTTGTGTGTTTTGGTTATCCATGGACTCCGTTGCCATGGAAGAGGCTGAACTCTTTAAAGTGGGTTGGCCAGAAGGCTGAGTCATATCTATGGTTGGAGTAGGTCAAAGAGCTTGGTAGGGAAGCTGAGGTAGAATGGCTGCAATGCCACAGTGTACCATGATGGGGGTGCTCTAGGATGGCAAGTTTTGTACAGTGGCCTAATGTTTTTCACTTAAAAGTTATTTCTGAGCCTTATTCTGGTGGCAGCCATCTAAAAAGTGACTTTGCTTGTGACTCCTGCAGTATGACAACTCAGTCTCTAAGACTGTGTAAACTCTTTCCTGTGTTGTTTTTAGGATGGTTTTAATATGAGGAGAAAGAATTTTGTTGTGTAAACACTAAGCATAGCAGAACAGAAATCTTCCTATATAAATGATTAAACCTGAAGCCATATGAGAAAGGGATAAAAGCTTTCACTGCAACATTATATTGAATTTCTCATCAATTCAGTTCACAACTGAATTTCAAGTCTTCTGACTTTGAATCAAAAACATTGCTTATGAAATAGCAGTGTTGTATTGTATAATAGGATCCTAACAGCCATACAATGGTCTAAATTATCACCAGGATTACATGAGTCAATCATTTTAATCTTAGCAATTAGTTAATTTACTGAGTAATATTATCAATGCCAATACTAATCCCCTGGTCATAATTATAGGGTGGTATTAAAATAAGACTTTTTCCCAGAGGAAGAACATTCTATATTTAGACTTTGATTCTGCAGTCGATCTACTAGCATAGACACCTGAACCTAGAATGAACCCCATTGCATCCAATCAGTCTTTATGCAGATGCAGGGGGTCAGTGCTACTAGATTCTACTGCAGGACTGGGGACCTAAAAACTAGACGTGGCTCAACAGGTGATGTTAGCAAACAATAGGGAGGGGTGGAAATAGGAGAAAGAAAGGACCAGTGAACAATAAAAGATAGTAGGGTTACTCTAGGTTTGTCAGGTGAATGTCATGTGAACGTCCACAGTATAAACACAAGCTTTACATAATTCTCTCATTTCTTTATATTCCTTTTTTCTCCTCCCACCAGCTCATTTGTATCTAAATTCCCATCCTTCCCCAGCCACTGACCACTCCCTATTTTTATATATTTATACAATTTGGTTACATTTTAATATTTCATTTTTTGAAAAAATTGTTTCAGCAAATGATTTTCTTTGTAGTTAAATGCCTTACACTTCTTCTTCTGTTTTCCTTCCAACTCACTTTTCCTCTTCACCTATGACAGCTGCAGGTGGGGGGGCCTCTCCATCCATGGTGTCTGGGAGCTGCAGGTTGACTGTATTTCCCAAAGAGAAAACAGGACACCCCCAGATACTCGCCCAAGGCACCCCCAACCCCATCCTTCCTGAACCCTGAGGAGGGCCCCCGGAGGAGGCTGTCGCCTGTTGCTGGAACCTTGCAGGGAGCCCCATGAGGAGGCTGTCGCCTGTCGCTGGAACCATGATGGGACCCTGCTGGCTGCCAGCCCCAGTTCCTCGGCCCCTGAGGCTGAAGCAGAGAATGTCACTGAGGTCTCTGGAAGTCACGGATTCCGTGAGTTCCATGACCTCTGTGACATAAATGTAACCTTGCTTATAATAAAATGGCATAAGGGTGTCTGGTTCTTAGCAAGCATTCTCTGAGTCATCTAACCCCACTGAAGATATTTCAGGACTTCTTCCAAAACAAAAACTATGATAAACCACTATCTGGTATTGGAATAAATGAACCATTACCATGTTCCAATGTTTTAATTGTGAACCCTGTCCAGCAGTGTGTTTTGGTTTCTACTTGTTTTCTTGCTGTGGTAGGGAGAGATTAAAGAAGTGGAATTGGTTATCTCCAATTGCAAGGTTTTTAGTGTATACACTTGCATTTCAATATAAATATTTAAAGGATAAGAAAAACTCCCCAAACTGATTGTATGGCTATTTTCAAAGAAGCCACTTCACAACTCGCGGAACTTCTGTGTAATGAAAGCTCCCAGCTGTGAAGCGTTGGAGTACAGCATGCTATCAAAAGATAATTGCTAGGCAAAATAATCAAATGGACTAGTGCCATGTCTTCTGTTCTGTCTTTGTTAGATTGCTGCGTGGCTGGGCAGAAATCTTCTAAACCACTCTCTCCCCTCCCTGCTCCCCAAAATGTCAAATGTTGGACATACTTTCCTTTGGGGTTTTTTTGTACCGCATGCACTGCCCTTTATTTTAAAGAGTGAGTGCATAGAGCACCGCATTGTACAGTCATGTCTACGTGGCTTGTCTGTCTCCAAATGATTTATTATTCTGCAGTTACTAATTGAAGGCGTGTGGACTAACAAAAGAGCAGGCCACGTCGGCACAATATTCCTCTTTGCAGCTTTTGTGTCTACTCCATTGCAGGGATTTTAACCCGTGTGAACTATTGCAAACCCTGTGCAGAGAGTAAGACTTCCAGTTTTAGAAAGAAGCCCCTTCTAATTTTTCCATAATGCTTATGTATGAATGTTGAACAACACAAAGAAGCACCATGTAATATATTGAGTAAAATTCTTTGATGTGACTCTCTAGTTGTAAATGGGGTCGCCTCCAATAAAGACACTCTTCTCTCTGCTAGTTAAGAAAAGGGGAGTCATTAGCCATTTTTGGGGATTATAAAAGCAGGGAAGATGTTAAATTTGTGTTTAGTTTAGTTTTTGATAACTTTAACAGCCAAGCTGATTTTTTTTAGCACAATTATAAATCCTGATTTTTTTTTTTAAATGGAAAAAACCAATCCTAGTGCTCAAATTTCAATGTGGACCATTGTTTGTCTAGTGGTTAGAACAGGGGAATGCATTTCCAGGTACCCAGGTTCTGTTTCTGGCTCTGTCACTGCCTTATGGTGTCACTCATCCTTGCTGCACCTCTGTTTTAACTATCAGTAGAATAGGGATAATACTTACTTCCCTCGTATTTTGTGTGAGGCTTAATTAACTTTAATTTTAAATGCAACCTTTTGTATACCCAGTGGTCATGATTATATTGTGGTTATATAGATAGTTTGATTACTTCTTTTTAAAAGCTATAAAATATCTTACATTTGTACACTTTGTGATGAAAATTGAAATAAATTTGGAAGTTCAGTCATAAATTTACACTTTTCTGAATGTAAAGATTAGCTTCTGCAAGAAGCTACTCATAATATATGATTTAGGGTTTTTTTTTAATCTTAAAGTAGATTGGATCTATGTGTTCAGTTTACTGATATACCCTTAAATGAGTTGTGTCTAAGCAACTGAAAAAGGCATCATCCTACACTTTCCAATTAACTCCTGAAGAACTCCAGAGTACATAGGTACGCTGGACTGCATGACATTTTGCTGTTATGTAGAGGTAAAAATCCTAAGGCCATCTTGGATCCTCTAAAGGACAAGTAGGCATCCATTTTGTAAACCCTTCTTGTCCCCTCCTCATTCTGAATTTGGTGGCTTTTTATGTTTAGGTGGGAAAAGATGGTTACTGTCATCGGCTAATCTGCCTAGCAACCCTATGTCTATATAAGGGTGCTGCTCAGATTAGATCAGCGCTGCCCGCCAGAGTGGCAGAGTCTTGTTGCTGTCTGTTTGAGGCAGAGCAAGTGGCTGAGGGTTAATAGGGTAGGCCATTCACCCCACAAGGGACATCTTAAACAGGGAATATACTTACCTACATGCACCTAATCCATCTCTTATAGTGATCGCTTGTCCCACACACGACAACGGAGGTAAAGAGAGGGGGAGGGATTTACTTACCTGAATACTCTCATGTTACCCATGAAGGCACTCATCTGGTTCTGCCTTGAGGTCCTGTCTCCATCTGAGGGATCCAACCGTCCTGTCGTGCTGCATCTATCCTGAAGAGGAGAAGACACCATCAAATCAAACTGCCAGGGATGGTAGTGTCATTGTTGTTTTGATCCCAGTATATAGATCCCTATTGATATAGCCTGCCTTGTTTTATTATCTGTCTCACCTTGTTACCTGGGGAGTCCTTGCCACCCCATTAATAAATCTTGTTGTACCTTTATCCTGTCTGAGTCATATCTGGGAGCACAAACCCCCGGTGATAGATATGGGAAGGGAGGCGAACCGGAGAACGAGACTCCTGACCTCTTGTTTCGGTTAACAGTTACAATTACATGTTTTTCCTAGCTAAGATACAGTAATGTTGCATTTTGCTTTCAAGAGCCCTGGAATGTCTGTGGAGCAAATATTATAGACTCAATTCACTTTTTAAGGGTGCATCTGTTGAGGATAGCTAAAAAATTCATAGCTAGCCTAGGCTTATAGCATGAAAACCTTGTCTAGATAGTTATAATGCTAGACTATGTTCTGAGGGTACAGGTCAAATTCAGTCCTATTGTAAGCAAGTATAATTTTGGTGAGTTCAGTGGAGTTGTCCCTATTTACATCACAACTGACTTGGGCCCAGACACTCAAATGAAGGCCTTCCCTGCTACAGCCCAATACTTAAAATGGGTCCTTCGGGTCATAAAAATACCCCCACCAGCAACCCTGAAGATGTTTACTGAACACACATTGAATGATGAGCAGTGTGGGTAGCTCAGACATTTTTGCAAGAATTCACAGCAGACCATGACTATTTAGTTGCTAATACAGTAATGGTGGAATCCTTGTCCACCATTACTGTCCTTTCATCATAAAAATATTCATCCAGATTCCACAGATGTACAAGCAGACACTGAATTTACCTGGAGGATGGCAAACTTGGGTGCTGGGTAAACTCAGAAATGGTGAAGCCATTGCATGTTAGCAGGGTTTTGTTGTTGCTGCTGGTGTAAATGATTTTTTGTACAGTAGCACTTTTCTTTATGTTCCACATCTGTTTGCTATCCCAGGGACAGCTCCACACCAGAGGTAGCAATGGTATGAGTGCTAGGGTAGCCTGGAAGAGCAGCCCTTTCATTTCAGGGATGGGTCTCCTCAGGTGGCTATGCAATTCCTCCATCTGGCACATCTCTTTTATGTCCCATATCTAGCTGGCCAGCACAACGCTTCTTCACCATGACAAGTCAGTGCATAGCTGCAGCTCCCCTTTTAGGCTAAGCTGTCCATCTACCTGGCTGTTCCAAATGGCACCCACAAAATCTCTATGCCCAATACCTGGGTTTAATGGTTAATGTGATCTTGAAGGGAGAAGACTAGGTGTCTGAATTTCTAGAAAAAAGATTTCTGTGGCCAAGAGGTGACTTCTCCAGCAACTATTTCTATTACATCATCCTTTTCTTATTCAAGTTTTCCTACCACTCTCATTGCCCTGGTGTCTGAGCACTTCTGGGGAATAATGGAACTCAGAGCCTCGATGGATGTGTCACAGTCTCCCATTGTAACACAATTTTTTGACATAAAATGAACATAAACCTTCACAGCTTATTTTAGTGAGCTAAAACATACCAAATGATGAATTTTATGAGTCTCTTACTATGACTGGGCAATACTCTTCATCATACTGTGCACTTTATAATGGCTTTAAATAAACAGTGCCACTTAGTAACGTAAGCTGTGAATCACAACCTATTGTAATATATTTTCAGACTTATTGTTCATTTTCCATAAAACTGATTAATTCCTCCAGGATACGTTTCCCTGGTGAAATTCAAGGTGTAAAAACTTCCATACCGAGAACTTCGTGTTTGACTATCTTGGCTGACGTTATTTCCTTTCTAAAATATTTTGACTGGAAACAATTATAGTGGGTTTAATGTTAAGACGACTTGTTTCCATGGATTGTGTAAAGGATGTTTTATTTCAAATTACTGTACTGGTGGTCTGATGTGATAGTGATATTGGCAATGGTTTTATATAAGCAAACCGGAGGGTAGTCACATCCTTATTAAAAGGTGTGGAACAGAAGAGCCTTGAACTTTGTTACTTCAGGGTAATAGTGTGGCCAAAGTCTGGAGACCCCATACTAAGTGAATGGATCTTCACTTGGTGGTAACTAATAACATGAAATAAGAGTAGAACTGAGTGAAACTATTTGACCAAAACATTTTTTGGTACAAAATGCAGATTTCGTGACACTGAAATATTTTGCGAATTTGTATCACTTTTGGCAAATTGTTTCAGCTACCCCCCACAACCTCCTCCCTCTCCCCCCCCAACAAAATCAGCAAAAATTGAAATGTTTTCTTTCAACATTTTTGAAACAGTATTCCGATTTATTTTTGGTTCAAAACAATTTTTTGTTTAGAAATTTCCTTCAGTTTTATTTAAAATTTCAAAAACGTTAAAAAAAAAAAGTTTGAAAACAAAACATTTAGAGGAGGCTTGAATGAAACATTTGCTTCAATCCAAAATGAATTTTTTGTACTTTATGATTTGCCAAAATTAAAAAAAATAATTGGTTTGTGATTTGTCCCAAAGCAATTTTCTTCCCATTTTCTGGAATTGCCAGTGAACTGAAAAATTCATTCTTCACACAGCTCTAGTTAAGAGCTCATACAACTGTGGACGTTTACATTCAGACCATTCTCTCCAATTTGTATTCCTTTGCTCCTCTCCTCACTTTGTGGTACAAAAGAGCATTTGGTTCTTGTTGGGGGATTGCCCCAGAAAAGGTTTTATTGATGCTCACCTGGCTTCTGTAAATCATTCACTCCCATTTAAGATTACAGGACACCTTCCAAAGGGTCTCTTTTAAGCAAGAGGAAAGTTGATAAGGTGGCAGGGTCTTTCTGGGCACAAACCCCAATTTTAAAAGTTGTTTTAAAAAGTTCTTTGAAGTGATTCAATTTACCTCAATGGTCACCCTTAGATTTTTACTTCTACTCTTCGAACAGCCTTAATTAAGACTTCCGTAGTTTAAATTGTTATCTGATATCAAGTCCTTGCTGGCTAAACTGTTAGTCAGAAAGGTTGGGAACCACCAATGTAGAAAATAGCTGTCTCTTTAGTCATTCCTTTTATGCGGCCTAATGGGTGTTTGACTCTTGGCATAGGGCTATTAATTATAGGCCTTAATTGATAGTAAAACAGCCAATTAATGCATGTAGGGGGTGGAAGATGGAAATTCCCGTATCTTCCTCAGACTGCTTTATTACAAAATCCATAATTAAACATTGTGTTCTTAAACTCCTTTTTTATTAGCAATTCAGTACTTCCATTTCAATAATTGCATTGAAGGCACTTTTAGTTTATTAACCCATTCAACCCCCGTCCCACCCACACATTTATCAAATACAACCATCTGTTTCCTTTGATCAAACATTTTTCTGTTTATCTCATAACTAGGTAACAACAAGGAGTTTTTGCTTGCCCTGACACCCACTCTCCCCTGACAAGACACTCCTTTGCATTTTTTAATCTTTGCGTAAATTTATTTTATGCATTCCAAGTTTGGGGTATGGCTTCCTGAAGTGAGTCATATCAAGATTGTCAGATGTATCCAAACACAAAATACTGGTCAGACTGCACACCACCTCCACTTTATCACCGATTACTTAAGGATAACCCTTGCAAAACAAAATTCAATGATAATTGAGCATCATTGTCAGCTTGTAAGTTTCTGACTTGCATAGCATTCTATACAGTGTAGATGATACCCTTGGTAGGGTTGTCAGTGAAGACTGAACCCAGGACTGAGCAATCCAGAAACATGAGTCTTTGCTACTTGAGCTAGAGAATCAGTTTTAGTTGCTTAGAAACTGTATCAGACTCCTAAACCTCTCTGATTTAGCTACTAGAAGGGGAGAGAGCCACACAGGTAATATGGGTTGACATGTCCAGTACTGACAACTCAAAAGGTCTGTCTACACTTCGAGCTGGAGGTGTAATTTCCAACTTGACTAGACACGTGCGCTAGCTTTGATTGAGCTAGTGTGCTAAAAATAGAAGTGTAGCTGTGGTCAAATGGGCTAGCTGCTCTGAGGATATGCCAAGGGTCCCAGGCAGGATTATACCTGGGGTCTAGCCCATCCTGCTGCTTGTGCTGCTACAGCCTACACTTCTATTTCCAGTGCACTAGCTCGATCAAAGTCAGTGTGGGTATGTACACCTGAGCTGGAAATTATGCCTCCAGCTAAAAGTGCAGACATACCCTTAGTTGTGTAGCGTAAAGGACAATCAAGGCATTGCCAAGTTTATGAAACTTGGTTTTTGACTCAGTGCAATTTTTTCTTTTCATCCTCCGCCTGAGAGTGCTAGCCTGGGTATACTCAGGCTGGTCCTGGGGGCAGGCGAGCAAGGCACTAACTTCCAGATGGCGTTGGGGCTGAAAATGTTTTTCCAGCATAGCTGGCAAAATTACTAGGGCTGTTCCTGGGACCTTGCCAGTCTGTTTAATTAAATTCAGAATTTTGTTCCTCATTGTCACTCTTATGTGTCAAATGAACAATACTAGGGTTGGGGAAACAGTATCTTCCTAATAGGCATTCTGCTGGTGGAAATGGCTTGTCATAGGGTTCTGTTGTGTTAGGTCTTTCCCAATAGCTCTTGGATCTTCCGTGTGCCTAAGCACCCCAATAAATTATCAAGTTTTAATTTTTAGAATGAGAGTTTTCAAGAGAACCGAGTCTATTTACCATTGCTTTGTTAGCCCATCTAAAGCCTTGATATACTGTTTTTTTGTTTTTTTTGTTTTGTTTTTTAGCCACTCATGTAGCTACATGAGTGGAAACCCCTGATGTAGATGTACACTGGTCTAAACTGACTTGGTGCATTGCTTTTTCTTCCAGTTCGAAATTAGGGAAACTGCACTGGTACAAGTTATGGGTACTACAGGTAGAGAAGGCCTATATCCAGAAAGTGAACCTTTTAGATCATTTTATGCCTTTTAATTTTTCTTAGCACCCCTTGTAGTGCCTGGGTTGATTGTGCAGCATTTTGAACTCTGAGTGGCCACTGGCATGAAATGTGTAAACTGCTACTCCGTCTGTCTAAGGAGGAAATTGGCTCCCATCCTTGGGACATTCCTTGAGTGTCTGCCAGAGGCATTTCCCTTTTCTGTCCCTGTCTGAAATAATTTCTCCACAAACTTACTGTTTTCCTTAACTTCAGTCTACAATCTCCTTTTTGACCTAACTGCAAAGCTTGGCTCTTGATCCAAATTTAAGAGTCCTTGAGTTTGGGGTTTTGGTTCAAAACCCTTTTTAAGTCTTAGCACAGACTTTGGCAAATAGGGATATGGGAGTTTCTCCAGGAGACTGCAGCAAAGCAGTTATGAATAATACCTGCGAAGGAGGAAATGGACTAGTCAGAACAAGAAAACTTCAGTTGAATAGTAATAAAGGAAAAAAATTCAAGATCACATGAACTTTAATTGCTTGGGTGGAGTCAACTCAGACTCTCTGAATAACACTTTTCTCATTTTGAATGTTTGTTTAAAGTATAGAACGTGTCATGTCAAACAACACTTACATTCTTTTGATGAAAGTGTCACAATTGCAGTTATTTGTACTTGAATTAAAAATGGGTGGGGGAAAAAAATCTTCTGAATTAAAATATTCAGTAACTTCTAAATTACCTGAACAAAATATAAGCATATACATATATATTCTGATCCCACTCCTGCAGTCTGTATTCACACAAACTTCCCCATTCATGCAGACATCTTACTTAACACCAATGACATTTCTCATTGAGTAAGGACTGCAGGATCTCTGACTTTGTGCTAAAAGTTCTTTTTGCGGATACAGACTAACACGGCTGCTACTCTGAAACCTGACTTTGTGCTAGTATTGAACTCTGAATTTAAAATTGTTCCTCTCATTAGGTTTATGAGAATGCTACATTATAGCAATCTTATCAGTGACAGTTATCTTCTAATATATTCATGAATTCTGCTACAGCTACTGTTTACATCAAGTAGGAAGTTATGTACATTTATTTAACCAAAAAAAAAAGCAAAGGAAAAGCTGTAATTCTATGACATACAAAGTGATGACTGCAGTTTTTTAATTATGCAGAGCATCTAGTGCACAAACCGAGTCTACTGGAATTTAGGAGACCTAGCTTCTATTCCTGAATCTGCTATAAACTTTCTGTGTGACCTCAGGCAAATCTCTTCTCCTCCCTGTACCTCATTTCCCCATTTGTAAAATGGGGATAATGTTTATCCATCTTTGTGCAGTATGAGTTTCTGATGAAAACCAAAGCTGCAGAGATTATATAGGAAAACCTTCTCAAGAACAGTGAGGTTAACTAGAAATTCTCAATAACTTGGGTTTTGGCATAAATGCCTTCATGTCAATATGTTTATTAATGGGAATTGAGACAATTTCTTAATAATTATTGCAAAAATCTACATTTTTTTTCAAACCCTTTTATTCTGACCTGTTTCAGTTCCCCAGAACCAGCAAAGGCATAGAGAAGATCTTGTATCAGCTAGAATTGGCCAGAAGTGAAAGTAGCTGACAAAAGGATTAGACAAATTACAGGAAGACCATGTCTCTGACTAGAACAGAATGTATGGAATTTAAAGGGGCAATAGCAAGGTTAACACCTAAAATGTCTTTCCCAATACTCTGTTGCTTTTCCCAATACTGAAACATATACCAGATCTTCAGGACAAGGCTACACTGCCGTTAAAGTCATAGTTTATCAGCAAGGTGAACCACCAAAAGAAAGTACAGGGATTTCACATGTGTCTATGAATATCAAACCATTCTTGCTCTCTCTTGCCCTGCCTGCCCCACAGTTGCTAAAGGTCTGCAGGCCTGAAAATGACGCACACCCTGCCTTTTTTTTTTTTTTTTGAAGTAGTTATTGAATAGACAAGGGCCCAGGGAAATTACACACTGGTCAGTTTTTTGACCCCTCTTTGCTAAACGAGCTATAGAAGTAATTCTGCATATGAATGCACAGTTGTAAATACATGAAAGATGCACTTCTTAGAGTGAATATGAATATAATACAACTCAGTTTATAGAAAAGTACTGTTTTCTGATGACAAATGCCACTTCTGTTGAAACCAAAATGTTTTAGAAAATGTATCTATTTTGATGAACATTCTCACAGAAAAAATAATAAACAAAGCAAACAAAAACTTTGAAATGAAGAAAAAAAACACGGTTTCATTACAACACACTGGAGATACTTTGATCTAGAAAAGATGTTAAAAACAGTTAATTTTTTTCAATTGAAATTTTTTTTACTGTTTTTTTGACCAGCTTGATTTTTTGGTAACATTTCTGTCAGAGCTATAACATATCACTGGAAAACTAAATTTTATAGCTTTGTTGCTGACAGGTTAAGTGAAGTTAGGGTGATCAGACAGTAAATATGAAAAATCGGGACGGGGTGGGGGGTAATAGGAACCTATATAAGAAAAAGACCCAAAAATCAGCACTGTCCCTATAAAATCGGAACATCTGGTCACCCTAAGTGAAGTTATCAGATGTGTTTATTTTATATCCCTTTCCACTTGCAGATTTGTAGTAAATGGAAGTTTTCCATTGACTTTGGAAGCAGAGTTGAGCACTTTGGAAAATCTCACCTTACATTCTGCCATATATTTCATGTTATAGCAGTTTCAGATGATGACCCAGCACATGTTGTTCATTTTAAGAACACTTTCACTGCAGATTTGACAAAATGCAAAGAAGGTACCAATGTGAAATTTCTAAAGATAGCTATAGCACTCGACCCAAAGTTTAAGAATCTGAAGTGCCTTCCAAAATCTGAGAGGGACGAAGTGCGGAGCATGCTTTCAGAAGTCTTAAAAGGACAACACTTTGATGCGGAAACTACAAAATCCGAACCACCAAAAAGGAAAATCAACCCTTTGCTGGTGGCATCTGACTCATGATGATGAAAATGAACCTGTGTTGGTCCGCACTGCTTTGGATCATTATCTAGCAGAACCCGTCATCCGCATGGATGCATGTTTTCTGGAATGGCAGTTGAAGCATGTAAATATCTTGCAACACTGGATATAATAGTAATTGTAACAGAAACCAAAATATTTGAAAATGTAGAAAACATCCCAAATGTAAATAGTTTTCTATTATTGCTTAACAGTGTGATTAATCACAATTAATATTTAATCACATGATTAATTGTGATAAATTTTTTAATAGTTTATCAGCCCTAATTTAAATCTAGATGGAAATCAAAATATATTGTTTGTTTTTCTTCCATAAACCAATCTCTAATTGAGGAGATTGGGAAGAAACTTCTCATATGGGTGAGTTATTTCATAGCTGCCCACATCAGAGTTTTCCTTTCTCTAAAACAGTCAGTACTGGCCACTATCAAACAGGGGACTAGATGGGCAATTGGTATGATTCAGTGTGGCAATTCCTATATTCCTCTTTTGAAAATGCCATAGTTCTTGATGTTGACACTTCAAGAGGAAATATAATGGGTATCAGTAATATTATAGGCCACTCATCTCTTCTGTTTAGCGAGCTCAAGGCTGAAATTTTATTCTTGTGTAACACTAATGTGTAAACCATGTCTAGGTTGAAATTCTTACACACTTAACCCGCATGGTCTTGAATGTACAATCCTGATGAGTACATATGTTAGTAGTCCCATTGTGGCTACTTATGTGAGTAAGTACTCATCAGTATCAGTGAATATTATACCATTTCCCCCCTTTAATTACTTCAGTGATGTGAATGGTCTTGCACAGACCTTGTTCATTATATGACTTTCATCCATATTGAACATTGAAAGAGCATTATGTTATGGACGCAGTCATTAAAGTTCCATAGTTACGACTGAATTTTACCTTTAGTTAAGCTGCTGAATCTCTGCACTAAGTATGAAAAATACAGCACATTGGCCTCAAAAGTACAGCACTTTTTGAGTACCAAATGTATTTCCTGCAAATTTAAAAGAAAATCCATTAATTACTTTGAGTTAAATTAATTTAAAATATGGGTTATTTAAGAAAGCTAGCACTCTGTGTTAGACTACTTTTTTGCCCAAATTACAAAATAACACTGTTCAAATTTTCTTTTGAGTTAAAATTCATAGCTATCTTTGGCATTGGCTACACATGAAAACATTTTTTTAGCTTAATAATCCTTTTTGCTATTATGCTTCATAACTGGAAGTTTAACATCTGCTGAAGAAGGAGGAGTAATTTTATTTCACAGAGAGTTCAATGAAGAGAGTTTCCTTTGTCACAATAGCCATCATCTCCTATTGTTCCTAATGGGCATGAAGCCAAGTTGGCAAAACAACCTTAACTCCGCCCTGCAATGATACCACAAGGAGGAAAATAGAATTTTCTTTATAAATTAGTTTAATCTAATCTGGGTCTAAAACACACAGTATTATGCTTCAATCATGATTGTATGGTTGTTTTAGGGCAGAATTAAAGTTGTCTGGATGCATAAACTGTGTGTTTCTATACCTTAAAATGTTAGGATTCTTTTAAACTTAATCTTAACTCTGAGTTTATAATGTTTGTTTTGGAGATAATATATCTGTAATGTATTTTATCCCATAATACTGCTATGTACTCTTAACCTTAACATAGGGAATACAATTTTAATCTTCTTTACTCTGTTTTCATTTGTACAGAGCTGGAACTCCTGTTGTGAGCTCATATGTAGTTATCACTGTCAGAAAGAGTGATATTGCTTTGTGAATATTATAGTTTTATTTTAAAATTTGAAATTTCTTTTTTAAAAATTCAGAAAAAATAAACAAAGATTGGCATATTTTTAAAGTTTTCTCTATACAACTGTAAAAGATGCATTAAAATAAAATGAGACCAAATCATATAATTTTTTTCTATGTGGAGTCCTTATTATGAAACCATTTAGATGCAAAATAATCTGAAAGAAATTATAAAATCTTCCCAGGAAAATTTTCTGTATGGACTCCATTTTCATATGTGAATAAAAACAATTCTCATCAGACTGATAACTCTTCCTGCCATATTCCCATATTATGTGCCAGAACAATAATTATGAGATATGCTGAGTAAGAATGCTTTAAAGTTGGTTTCATGAGGTTCACAGAACTAAAGAAATGATGCTGTTGACGAATAACTAAACTACATGAATTACAAGGACTTTAATGATGAATCTGCTGACTTCTGGTTCCTTGACCACTGTGGTGGGGCACTCACCCCGCTCCCTGGCTAAGAGGGATTAAAAACAGCCCTGGAGAGGGCTGCAGCTGAGAAAGGTAGGCTGATTGGGGAAACAGCCACACCTGGGGCCATGCCCCAATCGGGCCACAGCTGGCCCTATAAAAGGGCTGTGAGGCAGCAGCTCAGACTCTCTCTCCAGCCTTGGAGGGAGAAGGACCAGGCTGTCTGGGAGCTTAGGGTACAGGGATTGGACCAGGGCTGGGGAAAAGCAGAAGGAGCTGGGGAGCTCCAGCCCAGCAACTCCCCAGGCTGCAGGCCTTGCGCAAGGCCAAAGCTGGTACAGGGGTTGCAGAGGTGCAGCCCAGGCTTAGGCAAAGGCAGCAGGTCCAAACCCCTCTTGCCAATGATGAGTGGCCTTTACAGACTGCAGTCTGCCCCAGTGAGTGGGGCCTAGATGATGACTGGCAGTAGCCACTGAGGTGAGGTGGGGATAGAGGGTTGGGGGTTCCCCTGGGTGGGGAGACCCAGAGAGTGGGAGTACTGCCAGGGGGCAGCACCCAAGGTAAAGGGGCACTGCATTCTGGGAGGGACATGGGGGGGCCAGTGGCAAGCAGGACATCAGCCAGCAGAGGGTGATCCGGAGGTGGAGTGCTAATTCCCAGCATGCAGCAAGAGGCACCGCACCAGCAAGTTGTCGCTTTGCTACACCACAAAAGAAGAGGTTTGGTAGAAAAGAAAGCTTGCATGCTGAAGAAATAGCTTAAGCTGCTTATAGTGTAAATGCAATACCTGTCCCAAAGCACACAAGTGTTTCATGTTGCTATTTTTAGATGTTGGTTTAACCGAGCTCAGGTGAACATTTCAGTAGTGATATAGCAGAAGATGCACACTGCTTTAAAGAAAGCTTTCCCTTCTTATCTCCTACTTAACAATGTGTGGTTTGGGCTAACATCAAATATAGCAATATTGTGTGGGGGTTTTTCCTCATTAAATCCAAATAATTGAAATAGACATAATATATCTTGGGCAGATCACTTTGCAAAATGAAAGGTTATTCTCATTGGCTTTTCCTGATGAGGTTTCATCAGTATTAATTTGTATTTTAAAACACAAAATAGCCTATATTTTTTTTATAATGTTCTGGTCATGGCATAGACTTAGAATTGATCAGCAGAGGAATAAATCAATCCCATTCTCAACATAAATCAGCATGTAAAAACAATAGATAGCTCAGGGTGTTGATAGTGAATTACGGTACCCTTTTTACTTTTAATTAGCCAGTTCAAATCTAGCTCACATGTATAGTGATGAAAAATCATTACCCTCTGTTGGCATTTTTCTGGCCTAAGTGAAATAAATTCACAGTCCATTTACTAAAGGATAAAGGTCCACAGCACGAAATCTGCCACCATAGTAATATGCTTCTTGCTGGTCACAGAGGACTGAATGGACATGGAGAATGAGCCGAAAATGAGTGGTCCGCTTAGGTCAGCGTGTGGTTTGTTTGAACTATTCTCACTCTGTAGAAGTTCATAGGATAAACAAAACTTTGGGGTGGGATTAACAAGGGGTGACAAATTGATGTGAAAGTCAGTAGGAGTTGGGGGTCTAACTCCTTTGCCTCTCTGAAGATCCCAGCCTTAATTTTCAGTACAGTAACTCCTCACTTAACGTTGTAGTTATGTTCTTGAAAAATGCTACTTTAAGCAAAATGATGTTAAGCAAATCCAATTTCCCCATAAGAATTAATGTAAATGGGGGGGTGGGGATGGGGAATTTTTTTTCACTAGACAAGACTATATTTTATTTTTATATACACACACACATATATATATATACACACACACACAGTATAAGTTTTAAACAAACAATTTAATACTGTACCCAGCAATGATGATTGTGAAGCTTGGTTGAGGTGGTGAAGTCAGAGGGTCGAAGAGGGTGGGATATTTCCCAGGGAATGCCTTACTGCTAAATGATGAACTAGCATTCGGCTGAGCCCTCAAGGGTTAACACGTTAATGTAGTGTCACACTCTACAAGGCAGCACGAATGGAGGGAGAGGCAGAGAGAGACAGACACACACACCGTGTGTGTGAGAGAGGCGCGCATTGCCCCTTTAAGTACGCTGACCCCACTCTAAGTACACTGCCCTTTTAAGTAGATCAGCAAGTTGGGACAGCAGCTGCTGCCAGCAAGCTCCCTCCATCCTGAGCCCTGTCGTGTTCCCCGCCCTGCTCTGTGGAGATGGGGTAAAGAAGCAGGGGGGGGACACCCTGACATTAGCACCCCTCTTCCCCCTGTCCCCCTGCACAGAAAGCAGGAGGCTCCCGGGAGCAGCTCCAAGGCAGAGGGCAGGAGCAGCACACTGCAGTGGGGGGAGGGACAGCTGAACTGTCCGGCAATTGATAGCCTGCTGGGGAGCTGCTGGTCAACCCTGGTTCCAAGCCCCCACCAGCTAGCTCCAACGGGCTGCTCTTTTTGTAAGCAGTGGACAAAGCAGGTGGCTGCCAAACAACGTTATAAGGGAGCATTGTGCATGTCAGGGTTCCCTCCCCACTCTGAACTTTAGGGTACAGACGTGGGGACCCGCATGAAGACCCCCTAGGCTTATTTCTACCATCTTAGGTTAAAAACTCCCCAAGGCACAAATCCTTCCTTGTACCTTGGATTAGGTAACGCTGCCACCACCAAGTGATTTAAACAAACGTTTAGGGAGGGCCACTTGGAGCCCTACCTTCCCCAAATATCCCCCCAAGCCCCCACACCCCCTTTCCTGGGCAGGCTTGAGAATAATATCCCCACCAATTGGTACAGGGGAACACAGACCCAAACCCTTGGATCTTAAAACAATGAAAAATCAATCAGGTTCTTAAAAGAAGAATTTTAATTAAAGAAAAGGTAAAAGAATTACCTCTGTAAAATCAGGATGGTAAGTACTTTACAGAATAACAAAAGACTCAAGAACACAGAGGATTTCCCCTCTAGGCAAAACCTTGAAGTTACAAAACCAGGTATAAACCTCCCTCTTAGACAAAGGAAATCACAAGCCAAAATGCTAGTACTTACTAATACTAATGGAGTTGGATTGCTTGCTTTCTTGATCTGTCTCTGGCAAGCACACAGAACAGACAGACAAAGAACAAACAAAACAAAGCCTTTTCCCCCTCCTCAGATTTGAAAGTATCTTGTCCCCTTATTGGTCCTTTTGGTCAGGTGCCAGCTAGGTTACCTGAGCTTCTTAACCCTTTACAGGTAAAAGGATTTTGTGCCTCTGGCCAGGAGGGATTTTATAGTACTGTATACAGAAAGGTGGTTACCCTTCCCTTTATATTTATGACAGTGCAACTTTAAACGAGCATGTTCTCTAATTGATCAGCAATGAAACAACGATAACCGGGATGACTTTAAGTGAGGAGTTACTGTACTGTTGACTCCAACACTTTCCACAAATTCTAAAGTAACTTGAAAACATAAAGTGGTGGGAGGGAAAAGTATGAGCACATACTGTAATGACTATATTGTAAGGACACTATTAAGTCAGGAAAAAGTAATATAGCCAAATCATTCTTTAAATGTCTGATGTCTTCACAATCCCTTGAGGAATCTGACAGCTGCTTCGGAGAAAGTGAGGCAACAATCCATGCTGGGTTTTGTTTGATCAGAGGTGCTTTATTCTTGTGCGGAACCAAAATGCTGAAATTCTCAAGAATTCTGCTCTTTGATTAACATACTTCTATCTTCTAATGGGGGATGAACTGATGAGCCTTTTTTTGTAATACTTGTCACCTGATTATGTTACGCAGTCCTTCTATTTGTTGCTCACAAAATTTTGAGGCCACACAAATTTTTCAGAGACTGGGTTGTGAAATCCACTTCTAGTTTGAAGTATCAGGCATTCCATTTTTGGCAGTTTTAGCTTGTGGAGAGAAGACTGGAAATCACAGTGTGACACATAATTGCCCACATTTTTGTAAATAGACACACACAGATATTTGTGAGTGACTGTTTGTATACTATGACCCCTATCTTGCATTTTATACCAATGACTTGATTAGGACTCTTCACAGATGCTAGAGTCCACCCACATATTGTAAATTACAGGATCAGGACTCATGTGTATATGTGTTTTTTCTCATGCTCCTATCCTGTCTTATCTTTGTAATAACATCCCCATGTGGTTCAAATGTGCTATCTTCAGTACTGCAACCCAGACATCTAATTCATGAGCTAAAGGGGTGGCTCCATTACTGGGTAACCTCTAGTGGACCAGCCAGTTAGACAGAGGCAAGGGAGGTGCAACAGCAAGGGCGCAGAGCATTGTTGGGTGGAACATCCTGAATGCTCCCTAGATGGGGCCAGCAGGAAGAAGTGCGCTCCCTGGCAGGTGCTTCTCCATGGGAAGAACAGGGGTCTCAGTGCTGCAGCCCTGAGAGTAGGGGCCAAAGGGAGATGGGACCAGGGAGAGGAGGCAGAACTCTGGCTATATGCGATCTCAGCTTGCCCTCTTGGGAATGGGAACCATGGGTTCTCAAAGAATGAGCCCCTTCTTTTCCCCCAGCCAATCCTCTTTCTCCTCAGTCTCCCCCTTCTCAACTAGTCCTCACCTCTTTCTCCATACCGTGCCTTCTCCTCAGCCCACCTCCTCTTCTTCCCCCACTAGTCACTAGAGAGCAATGTGACACACTTTACAGTGTGTTGCCATCTTCTCTCATCAGTAGAAAAGGGTCTGCATGAACATTTCAGGCAAAAGTGAGGCTCTTTGTGTGGTATTGCATTATAAAATATTTGCAAAGATTTCCTGGCAATGCAAAACACTGCAAAAATATGAAAAGAAAAGCAAATTATTGTGGGTGAAACTTCATTCTCCTCCCGTCACACACACAAATCCTTAATTGTGTTTTAATGACCAAATTCTGCCTTGACTTGTATCCTATGCAGATACATTTGAAGTTAATGAGATTTCAAGGAATGTAAGTCAAGGCAGAATTTGCTCCTGTATTTTTAAGATAGAAATTTAGTTAAGGATCCAACCTTTGACATTTTCAGATAATGGGGCTTCTAATTAATGTTATATTATTAACATTGCTTGTCTAAGAACTATGTGTTTTTGTTACCCCACATCACCCCAGCCCACTTGTCTTGCCTTGTACAGTGTTTGTAAGTTTCTTGGGGGCAGGGAGTGTCATTTTCTGTTTATACATATAACACATGTTTATAAGTTGGCAATATATATACCAATACTACTGAGGTACCATCCTGTTTCTTTTCATGTGAATTCTCTCACACTTAGGTGTTATGAAAGAAGTCACTAATCAGTATGGTGTATGCAATTAAACACCCGCATCTGGTTCATGTCAGCTGACTTGGGCTCAGGCTACGGGGCTATAAAATTATGCTGTAGATGTTTTGGCTCAAGCTGGAGCCCACGCTCTGGGACCCTATTTAATTGCAGTGTAGATATACCCTGAGTTCTTAAATTTAATTATTATTCCTCTCTTCCACCAATAGATGGTGCTGACTGCCCATTGCATTTTACCCAGTCAAATACTGGCTGTATCTACCCAGACTTCTATGCAAAATGTGTGGAATATCCTTTATATTCTATTCCATGAGGTCATTAAACAAATGATTGATAGTTTGTTCAGTGCTAATGGATCCCACAAACACAAGACAGTCTCATAATATTGATTCCTTTTTCTATGTAGTGATTAAATATGAGAATCTGGATCCTACTGTAGAGTCTAGTCTAGAATCCAGAGTAAATAGATCTGGGAGCCAAGAATGGAGAAGGCATGCTGCTGTTCTTCCAGTTTGTGGCTTAAAGTACAGCGTACTGTGATTCAGGCAACGTTTTATTGTATTATGTACAATCCGAATTGCTTTGTGTCATTTGTGCTTTGGCACGTATCGATTCTAGTGAAAGCAAAAATTCATATGTGGTTTATCAAGTAGGGATAAGTTATGCCAGGGTGGAAGAGGATGCAAGAATTTTCTCTTTTCTCCACAACTTGGAGCCCCTGCACAATGTTGCTGGCTCCTTTCAGTGATGGCACTATGCTCTAGGAAAGGAGGTAGGCGGGCCTATGGTACCTTCCTCTCATTCTGCATCAGCCAGCAATGTTGTCTAGGTGAGGATGGGAGTGCAACTTCTCCTGTAGTATGCCCTCCCACAGAGCTCCAGAGAGGATTCTAGCTGAGTCTGCCAAAATTCCTGAGAGGGGCTCCCACTTCAGTACAGCCTCTTCTCACTCATTGCCCACAAGCAAGTGTGTAATAATTCATACCAGGAATGCAGCAATCACTAATCTTGGATTGGGCAGTCATTCAAAACCAAATTCTGAACTTCATTTTATGTGACGCTTCAGCATGTTGGCTTCTTTTCTGGTAGTTGCTTTGTCAGAATCAGCTTTTGTGCAAAATGATAATCCATATATACTATAGTAAAGATAGGTCACTAAAATGCTTAGAACTATTTTTCACCATATCAACCAATCCTTCCAAATTCTCTCCTTGGATGCATGCATGTATAAGCCCCATCAATTTCAATTGGAGTCCTGAATGCAAATTCAGACAGAGTTTAGTGTTCAGTGTTACGGTAATCAGTAGCGGTGCCAGATTTGCCGGCGCCCTAGGCGGCGGAAGGTCCCGCCCCTGAAATCCCACCCCCAACAGCGGCGGCAGAAGGTCCCGCCCCCAAATTTATATGGGCGGCGGGGGCGCAGGCGCCCCCAAAATAGCAGCGCCCTAGGCAACCACCTAGGTCACCTAATGGGAGTGCTGGCCCTGACGGTAATAATTTTATCTGAGTGGGGGGAAAAGAGCATTTCTGTTACAAGAACTACATGTGCTGTACGAAGAGGAGTACAATTTTGGTGGGGGACTACCATACAGTTCTTTCTGTTATTTCACTTCAATCAATTCAACTACTAGAACTTTCTGATTGTGTTTGTGTTAGAGGGGAGACCTACTCATTTTGTTTATTTAAATTATATAGTTTGAGGAGTACAAGATTGGCAGCCATGGAATTCAGTCCTTTGTTTATATGAAGAACAGATGAAACATGGGCAGTAGCCCTGTAAGTTTCCCCACTTGTGCTTGCCATTATGCCTTAACCCTGACTTGGAGTGGATTCATTTCCCAAGGCCAGTCAATCCTTGACCTTTCTACTGAGAGTGTTAATAAGCATGCTCATTGTGATGGCATTTTTGGTAATGTGCATATACTGGTCTGAGATCACCAGTTCATTCAATGTAGGTCACCAAACGAACAGTAGATAACTTTTGGTTAATTCCAACTTGGGCTAAGTCGGAGGAAAAGTATGTAGTAGAGAACAGGTTGAAAAAACAGCTGTTTTGGAGAAAATATTGTCCCTTTTTATCAAAAAATAATGAAAATCAATTTTTGAACAGTTCTAAAATAAGATTCGTGTTTCAGTAACCCACAACTTGAGTCACCCAGTCTTTCTCCCCTAGTCATTTCAATTCATCATATACATTTCTTTAATAGGTAAATTATATGGGAAGTCTTTCTCTTATTGCTGAAACTGCAAAGCAAAGGCAGCAATGGACATGTTGACTCACTTATCCCAAAAGGCTGTTTCTTTAAATACCATCGAGTTTGAAGTAAAGCTTTGTTAAACTGTCAGGTTTAGTCCAGTTGATTGTGAAGTTAGAACAGTTTCCTAAAATGTAGTTCATTTTGATAGAATAAAAGAACATGAGTTCCCAGAGAGATGCTGTAGCTAAGAGGGCGAATGTGATTCTTAGATGTATCAGCAGCGGAATATCAAATAGGAGTTAGGGAAGTGGTATTAACTCTGTATACAGCATTAGTGAAACAGTTACTGTAATACTGTCCAGTTCTGGTGTTCATTGTTCTAAAAGGGTGTTAACAAATTGGAAAGCATTCAGAAAAGAAGTAAAAGAATTATTCGAGGTCTGGAAAAACATGCCTTTACAATGAAACACTTAAGAATCTCAGTCTGTGTAGTTTATCCATGAGAAGGTCAGAGGAGACTTGAACACGTTCTACACATACAAAGGTATCTGAAAGATGACTCTTAGCAGAAGAAAACAAAAAGAGATTCAGTGGCTGGAAGCTGAGGCTAGACAAATTTAGACTAGAAATAAGGTGCATATTTTTGATCGGTGAGGGCAATTATCCATTGGAACAGTTTACCTGGGGATGTGGTGGATCCTCCATTGCTTGAAGTCTTTAAATCAAGGTTGGGTATCTTTCTAAAAGGCCTGGTATAGGTCATACAACAGTCATGAGCTTCAGGCACAGTTACTGGGTGAGGTTCTTTGGCCTGCAGGAGACCACACTAGATGATCAAAACAGTGGATCTTTCTGCCTTAAAGTCTATGAATTTCAGGTTCCCCAAAACTTCACACAATTTTCCAGCAAAAAGTTCAAAAATTATCATTTCAGGAATGAAGAGGGAAAAATGCAATTGCAGAGAAGATGGTTGGCTTCAGGTGTTTTATTCTTGAACAGTGGGTCTCAAACTTTGAGATGGAAAGCAACAAAATAATGGTATCATTAAGCTGTCTATACACAAAGAAACTATTATTTTCTTCATGTATTGGTGGAAAGTTGCAAGTAGAGCTGGTCAAGAGTATTTCAACAAAACATTTTATTGGGAAATGCATGTTCATTGAAACCAAAACTTTTTGTGTAAGTGTATCAGTTTTTAGCTGAAACTTTCAACTGGAAGGTTGCTCAGGCCCAAAATGGAATTTCTTGTCAAAACACGAGACAGATACAGACACCCAATCCAGAATAGCCAATTGGGTAGAGCAGGAATGAACTTGGTTCTCCTACATCTCAGGTGAGTGCCTGAACCACCAGGCTATTGGCTATACTGGAGTAGGTGTCTGTCAAAAAATTTTGTGTGTGTTTGTGGTAAATTTCGAAAGGTTATGATTTTGTGCCATGTCGAAATGAAAACAAATTTGGAAACCTCAAAATCTTTCGCAAAATGGAAATGTTTTCTAATCGGCCATTCTTGCAACATCATGGTGTCACAAAACAGAGTCAAACTGGGATTTTTATATTCTCTCAGAATGGGTGCAGAGACTATCTGGGTTTGTTGCTTCTTGACTTCCTGTGATCTGCTGCACAGTTGAGCAACCCCCAAAGCAGTGATATTAAGGTAATTGAAATCTTTCGTGGCCCCAAATTCAGCCAGATATTTAGAAAGCACCATCTCATTCTAATTGGAGTCCCATCTGAGTCTCCTGCTATCTCCTGCAGAAATTTTAGAATTGATGAACAGCCCAGAGGTGGGCTAGTGAGATGGCAGGGGGTTGGCCACAGCTGAATGACATCACAGTGGCTTCTAGGAGTCCAGACAGCTATCTGCATATTACACAGGAGGAAATTCACAAAGCAGAAAGGTTGCAGAAACAATTTTTCCTCCTTATACATAAAAGATGCATGATCTTCTGCTGTTTCTCACTCCTACAGAGACCTCCATGGAATAACTGTGTCCTGTGTCAGTGACATTTTCCTCTTCCTTGAGAAGCTGACAAAATGATTGATGAAGGGTAGAATGCTTGATGCACCCAAGGCACTGAGCTAGTTCTGCCAGGGTATAGCCATTCAATGATACAAAGAAAATATTTGGGGTTGAGTTTATGCAATGGAGCATTTTCACTAATGAATGGATAACAGAAGGGTGAAGATTATGGCACTTCAGCCAAAAAGAGTGTGTGTGTGTGTGTGTGTGTGTGTGTTGGAGAGAGAGAGATGTGACATTTGGGAGGCAGTAGCTGTCACTAGGTGCAATTGCACTTCCAGCTGGGTCCAGATACCTAGTTAGAGAATTCGAAACAGTATGTGGCGAATGAATGTGCCTTATAAAAACAGCAAGTGGAGCATAACACAGCTTAATTAAGANGAGAGAGATGTGACATTTGGGAGGTAGTAGCTGTCACTAGGTGCAATTGCACTTCCAGCTGGGTCCAGATACCTAGTTAGAGAATTCGAAACAGTATGTGGCGAATGAATGTGCCTTATAAAAACAGCAAGTGGAGCATAACACAGCTTAATTAAGACCAGTGAGGAGCAAGACCACATTTTATGGAATTAAGGCATTTAGGATTGGGGAAGAGGAGGGGGCAGATAGGAGGAAGTTGTCAGTGGGGCTTTTGCAAATATGATACCAGGCTGAGCGAAGTCAGTGTTAAAACAAACAATTAATTCCCAAAACTCATAGCATAAAAACCCTATACACATATATTGTTGGGGATGGGGACTTTAAAAGGGGAGAGAGAAACCACAGCTGAGACACATTTCAAACACATATCTAAAACTTGGCAACAAGCTCCCTTTGCTGGGATATGAAGAACCCAAAGTACTAAAATTAGTGTGGTTTATCAAGCTGATCTTTCAGAGGTTTGATTCCCCCGCCCCCCCCCTCCCCCCCCCCGGCTCCCATTAAAGTCCATGGGAGCTGCAGGTGCTCAGCACCTTTGAAAATCAGCTCCACATGGGTGAAGCAAAATTAAAATCCCATGTGAAGATTTGTTACTACACTGTCATCTGTGAAATAAATGGATTCTATTATAAGGGATGAAAAGTTTTGCCCAGGTAGTATCTAAGCCTGGGATTCCCACTGTTGACATATTAGTCTGCTTGCCTAGTATTCATGTTTTTTTTCTGAATGTTTTGGCAGTCCATTTCCTGTTTTATACAGGATGCTACTATGATGCTGCTAGTGACAACGCTGGGGATGGGGGTGGGAGGGAGACTGAAGAATGTCAATGTCTATGAAACCTGACCTAAGCCACTCTTTCCTACGTAATTGTCTCTAAGCAAGTAGACAAGATGTTAGCCAGCTTGAATGACAATGCAGTCTTAGATTTGGCTTCCAGTGCTAGGTGAGATTGCTACACTTAACAATTTGACTGGTGTTTCTCCAAGTTACATGCTCTGCTACTTTTCTCCCCTGAATATTCCATTGACACCCAGGGAGAGCTGGGAGTCTGGGACGTACCTGGTAAAGGGGGTTCAAAGTGCAGCCAAATACATTTTCAAAGTAATAAGGTTAAAGTGGATGCAACCCCGCCCCCTTTTTTTTTTAAGGAAACAAAACACCTTTTGGAGTTTTATATGCTTTTCATGATTGTGAAATTGCTCTATAGCAGATGATGCCAGAAAAAGGAGTTGCAAGAGGAAACAGTCTCTTAAAAAAAAAAAATCATTGCATTTGAGAAAAGTGATTGTGTGCCAGGATATGAAGGAAGCAGTGAAGGGACAAAATAAATGTTGAGTTGATGTACTGTGGGTGTATTGGCCCTTTTACTGCAGGTGTAAAGGGCATGAAGAATTCCTTAAAGCTCTGTATCCAGCTGGGGGAGGATTTCCATAGTGGAAGACAGCCTTAGGCTGACCCTCTGAGGCCTCCTTACAAGTCCCTGTGTAGGGGGCGTGCAGGGGATGGGAGAGGCACCTCAGGGACAGGGCCACAGCACCCAGGGCTGTGGCATTTCCAGGCAGTGCTGCGGCCTGGGAGGATGTAGTAACATAGACAGGCCAAGTTATGGTAAGGGCCAGTGCAGCCTCCAGAGCAGCCCAGGACTGGGAGGATGTGAGGGGAGCTCAAAGGCATGTTAGTCCTCCCCTTCCCCAGGGCTGCAAATTCTGTGCTCTTAGGATATGTCTGCACTGTGCTCTAAGGCCGGGCTCTGACTCAGGCTTGGGACCAAGCCTCCTTTCCATCCACACACAAGTCATTCCAGCCCGGGTCAGCAAGCACTCAGTCCGAGTCCTGCTGAGACTCTGTTCCAAGCCCTGTCATTGTGCAGTGTGGATGCAGGTCAAGCCGCAGACTTGAGTCCAAAGTTCCGTGCAGTGTGGACAGCTGTGGATGCATTGGTATGGATGCATCGGCATGGCTGTGAGACCCAGATCCAGCTATTGTAAACCCAGATTTACAATGCAGTGTGGACACTCAAGCATGGGCTTGGAAACACCAAGTCCACAAGTTCAGGTCCCAGAGACCCTTAGGCTAAGTCTACGCTACATAGCCGTGTCGGCACTTGTAGTGCACGTGTAGTCTCAGTGAAAAGCAAGCTGTGTACAGACTGCAGTGTGTAGCTACACATCTCTGTGAAAGACTACAGCAGAGGGAAAGGTTCAGCAGTTTCCCACTGCTGCAGTCTTTTGTTGCCATGAGGAAAGGCTCTGGCAGGGGGAGAGAGCAGGGAATACCCTGTACCAGCACTTTCCCCATTGCTGAAGTCTTCCTTTGCTACGGGGAGGTGCTCCAGCAGTGGGGAGCTGGCAGAACCTTGCCCCACTGCCTTCCCTTTTCCCCCTCTGCTGGAGTCTTTTCCTGTGGAGGGGGAGAGGCTCCAGAGGCAGGGAGGCAATGGGACACTAAACTGCTAAAAATAGAGGTGTGGCTTGGGCGAGTAGAAAGCCTGTAAGGTATGTATTTGCGTATGTACCCATGCCCTTCAGGTGTGTCCTTACTCACCTCCCCAGCTACACTGCTATTTATACCTGGGATGGGGGGCTACGTGGGTGTGTACACCACATGTCGCTGAAAGACGTGTACCCTTAGGGTACGTCTGCACAGTGAGTGGCAGCCTGCAGTAGTGAGTCTTAGAGCCTGGGTTGGCAGACTCAGTCTCGTGAGGTTTGGGCTATTGCACTAATAATAGCTGTGCAGACATTGCGGCTCAGGCTGGAGCTCAGGCTCTGAAGCCTAGGGAAGGGGATAATTCATTCCAGTGACTCAGGCCAAAGCTCGTATGGGGAAAAACTGACGGAGTTAGCCAGACCACTAAATTCGTTCAGTTTTTGAAAGTCCATTTTCTCTTCATTGCTGATAAACAATAGGTATAAATGCCTTCACGTTCCTTTTTTCAATGTGTCAGGTCATAAGATAAGACAAGGTGTGGAAGTATACACACACACAAATTCTACCTAATGCTCTGGCTGCTTTGTGTTGCTCTCCAGTAGTGCAAAGCAGCTATCAATACAACTTAGCTAGCTGCCTGAGGATTCAGCCTGTGGATGGGAAACTTTGAGTAGTGTAGACCTGATGTAGAAGGTCCTGTCACCTGCTTCCCAGTTGGTATATGAATGCTGAGTCAGAGCAGGAGGGGAAGGTCTTGTGGCCAGAGCACAGGACTGGGAGACATGTCATCTGGGTTCTCTGCCACAGACTTGGGTATAACCTCATCAAGTTGCTTAAGATCTGTGTGTTCCAACTTCCTCTTCTGTCAAAGATGGAACATGGTACTTCACAGCAGAGTTCAGACATTGCTTGTCACTGACTATAAATTATGAGCTGGGTGAAACCTTCTTATGGGCAGAGTTAAAACTTCATTCAAACTGATGTATATGTTTGAATTTACTCCCATTTAAGACAGTTGTAAGAGAAGTTAAGGAGCCTCACCTAAAACAAAGCCTGATAGTCTGTCCAGAAACTCGCACCAGGTTGGTGGAGGTTTTGACTGGGTATTACGACCAGGGGTGGTTGCTTGTGTTTTGGATGAAGTGGGGCGAGAGAGAACGCACAGAAAAACTGAAAATATACAGAGACAGCCAGTACTGGGTTTGCCATGGCACTGGGCCCAGAGTCAGAAGGGGCCCTGGCCAGCCCGATTCCCTGGCCAGCTGAGCCGGCCAGGAAAGCTGCCTCTGCCCCTGCTCTGCCCCACCTCTGCTCTGCCTCAGCCCTGCCCTCACTCCGCCCCTTCCCCCCCCCCCAGAGCCCCTCCCCTGAGCTACGTGTCCCGGGGGACTGCAGCAGGGGTCAGGCCTGCCCTACACTCACTGGGCAGCGGGAAGTGGAGTGACCCCGCCCCAGCCTGCTCCATGCCACCAGTGAGTGCTGGGGGGCGGTTCTCCCCCCCCCTCCAAAGTCCGTGAGCCAGGGGAGCAGAGCGGAGCAGGCTGGGGCCGGGTCACTCCACTTCCCACCGCCCCATGAGTGCGGGGTCGGACCTGCCTTGCAATCACCGGGCGGCAGGAAGTGGAGAGACCCAGCCCCAACCCGCTTCACCGACTTGTGCTGGGGGGCGGTTTCCACCCTGCCCCCAAGCCTGGGGAGGAGATGGTGCGGTGGGGAAGGGGCATGAGATGGGGAAGAGAAGCGGGTAGGAGAAGCGGGGGCAGGGGGAAATAGGTAGTGGGGAAAGAAGGGGGTGGGATGGGGAGGAGATGGAGCAGTGGGGAAGGGACATGGGATGGAGAAGAGAAGGGGATGGGGAAGCGGGGGCAGGAGCCCAGCATGCGACATCCCTTTGGCAAAAACTGGGGCTCCCCTGTTAAGCAGGCCCATCGAACCCTCATCCTGACAAGCCCCACCTCCTCTGCATCTGTATCACCCCGATGAGCCCCCCCAGACACCCTCCCCACTGAGCCCCAACCACCTGCACCTGGACCCCCACCCAAATGAACCCCACCTCCCCTGCACGTAGACCCCCCTGCTGAGCCCCGAACACCTTCACCTGGATCCTCTGCAGAGTCCCATTGCCCCTGCACCTGGAACCCCGCAATGAGCTTCTGTACATCCAGATCTCCCACTGAGCCACCCGCAGCCAGATTGCCCCACAGAGAACTCTCTTACCCCCACCTGGATCCCCCCACACTAAGTCCCTCTGCACTTGGATCCTGCTGCCGGGCTGAGCCTGCTCATCCACACCTGGTGCGCCTGGCACAGGGGGGCAGGGCCCCAGGGTGTTTCTGGGGCAGGCCTGGCCCTTGCACTGTGTCAGGGTCGGGTGCAGCCTCACTGCTGAGTCCCTGTCCTGGGGTGGGGTGAGGTGAGGCTGGAGGGTGAACTCCTACCTCCATGCAACCAGTGGCCTGTGCTCCCCACTGCCATGTTGGAGCCGCCACATTTATTTGTTGACAAATAAAATGTGCACAATATTTTAAAATTTTGTGCACAGAATTTTTAATTTTTTGGTGCAGAATCCCCTCAGGGATATGGGGTGCTGTGCAGCTGTGATGGTGGGACTGTGAGGAAGGTGGTGGGCATTGGGGACGTCTATGGGCGTGGGGCGCCGGGTGTACAGGGTGCTGTGCAGTTGTGGTGGGAGGCCAGCGGGGGAGGTCTCTGGGAAGGGTGGGGGCTGGACATAGAGATCTGTGGTGGAGTCTCTAGGTGAGGGGGTGCTGGGTATAAGGGTGGGGCACTGNTACTGGGCAGGGGGGTGGTGTGGTGCGGGCTCACCTTGAAGGGGAAGGGACATGCTGGCAGCACAGGGCTGGGCAGGCCAGTGTGTGTCTGGCAGCTGCAGGTTTGTAAACAGTGCCCTCCTGCTGGGCTGCGCGGAGCGGGGCTGCTCCCGCCGCACTGTGCCTCATTGGCCCCAGCCCGCCCTTCGCTCTGGAGACTGACCATCCAGCCCCCCTGCACCTTGCTCCATGGGGGCCCACAAATATGTTTGGCGCCGGGCCCACAAAAAGTTAATCCGGCCCTGGCAGACAGCCTGAAGGAGCAGCTGAAAGCAGGTTGGCTGACTGGAAGAAATCTGGGAGGAGGTTTTTAGATCGGGGGTGCAGGCTGAAAAGAGTGTTCCTGGTGTGATCAAAAGAGGTTGTTTCCTGCTATTTGATTTCTTCTGCATTCAGAGAGCCGGGGCTTTGTATGTTCTTTGTAAATAACAAAAATGTATCAAAGAGTACTTGACTATCACCAATTTCTGCTCCCAACAGGGCCCCAAACTTTGACTAGCTGCTCGGGCAGCAGTACTTTGAGATCTTTAGAACAAGGCACTACATATGTGCCAAGTGTTATTACTGATAGACACATTTTGTTCAATGATAATCTTCTCTTGGGGGGAAAACATATAAATAATTCTTGTAGTCAATATTAGAGCTAATTGAAATTTTCTGAAATTGAAATTCTGACAATTTTTGAATTTTTATGGAAAACTAATTTTTGATATGTTCAGTTTTTTATTCACATTTTCCAACCAGCTCCTGTACATATGCATACCCTCTGCAATCTATGGGTTCCTGGTATGGGTAGCGCTGATATTGCCAGTTTAAAGTACTGAGGAAGGTGGCTGCATATGATTAGAGCTTGCTGGAAAATTTTTGATGAAATGCAAATGTGCTGAACCTGAAATGTTGCTTGGAAATCTCTGGTTTGATAAACTTTTGGTGAAACCAAGGCTGGATTCCAGTGGATCCCTGCCAGCTTGCTGGGCTGCTAGGGAGCCTGGTCTTCCAGAGTCCATGGGTCTGGGGTAGCTCTGCTGTGTCGACTGCCTCGAGACCAGGACCCCAGAATACCAGGCTCTGTGGCTTTAGGGCAGTCCTACCATGCCAGGGCTTCCAGGCTCCCTGCCATGGAGAGAGAGCCTGGGAGCTCTGGCTCCAATGGGGCTCAGCTCCTGACTCCACAGCAGGTAGTCTGGAAGTGCTGGGAAGCTAAATGGTTGGTTTACGAGGTGTAGAGTAAAATTAATCAATGTAAGGAAAGTCCTGTTCATAATTTAAGACCCACTTATGCTCCATTAAGGACCAAAATGGGACTGAAGTGATGCAAAGGACTTTGTGCTGGGCTTCTGCTCTGGACAGAATTTTCCCTTTAGTGAGTTTTCCTCACATTTCCTTGCGCACATACACAGTATCACACACTGTATGGTATAAAATACTGTGCTGTAAAATGTCCTGTGACTTTTTGTGAAGGACACTATAAATATAGGCCTAGATGTTAGACAGTGGTGCAAGTAGAAATCATTTCTTGCTGGTACTGCACTCATGGGAGGGACACAAGGGAGGACATGTGATGTGATGACCCTCCATGTGACTCTGCCCTGCCCCCAGCCTGGGGCCCCCACACTCTCCCCATCCCCTCCGACACCCCCCCTTACCTGTCTAAAATTTTACAACTGCATCTGTTAAACAGATGCAGTTGTAAAATGATGCTTTGGGCCCCTGGTGCCACCTGTACTTCCAGGTGTCACTGAGGATCCAGCAGCACCCCAAATTGAAAACTTCTTAAATGAAAGAAGGATAGGAAGGACAATCACCTCACTTTTCCTTAACACACTATCAGTGTCTCCCTTATGTCCAAACTAAGCTTCTGACAGCTTGCCTTTATCTAAATATTGCTCTCCGCCAGGCACTAGGAAAGCAAAGATGCTGCGCCATCTGGGTTTGATGGAAAAGAGGCATAGAACTGTGTGGGCCATGTACGTCTTGATAGAACTACAGCCCAAATTGTTTTATTATTTTCCTCAGCATGACATACAGGAGGGGCAATCAAAATCAGCCTGGCAGAACATGCATGAGAACTGTCTCTGGACAGATAAGCAATTGATCAAAATCACAGTCTCTGATCTCTTGGGGCCAAATGCTGTTCCCATTAAAATCAAAAGGAGTTTTGCTATTGAGTTCAATGGGAACAGGCTTTGACATTTGGGGAGGAAAGAACAAAACCACTCAAGCAAGGGCTTATACCACAGGTATCAAAAGGCTGCTAACTCATGTGAGAAAGTCAGCAGACATCTGATCTTTGTCCATTGCAAGGGAGAAATCAGCAATCAATGAGGCTAGAACAGTCGCTGTACCATATCCAACTCATAAGTCCATCTGCAAAGGATCAAGGAAATATGAAGGCTACAGATTACCTTAAAGTCCTCAGTCCCTTGGTTAGAATGCTCCCATTAGTATATGTTCATAGTCCGGAGGCTGGAGCAGGAAAGAGGCAAAATGGAGATGTTTCCAGGTCAGGGCCTTTTAGCTTCTGCCAAGTGCCAAGTAAAGGGAAATCTGTTCACACTGTGAAAGATGGTGTTTGGAGTCACATGGGCAAGTTACGTGTCCATCACCCCCACCCATATTCTAGTTAGAATGTTCACAAAAAGTCCATTAAGTGTAGACAGGCATTTTACAGGGTCCATTGTGAGCTAAGTGTTCCTTAATGGACCATTCATCTTGACTTGTCTCTTCATGTGCTGGCTAAATACCTTGTGGGCGTTACCACAGGAGCAAACATGTAGTAAGCATAGCTAATATTCATAACTTCCGATACCAAAATGAATATACATGCATAAAAATAGCATAATTATAAGTACCAGCTATTTCACCTACATGACTATTCCCAAAAGAGATTCTGAAAAATCACACCACCTACCTGAGACCCTATGTGCTAGCACCATGCCCCTCTGGAGCTTTATCTGTTATGTAACAACAGAGATGGAGCCAGTGACATGACTCTGTTTAGCCTAAAAGGGCAAGGTTAATTTTTAGCTGTTCAGGCGTGACTGCACCTTTAGTCAGTGAGGGCATATTGGCTGGCACACATTCAGGTTAATGGGCTTCAGTGTTCATTTGCAGTTAACTTTTTAATGTTCATAAACCTCGTATGTGCTGAGGTGGTTTAAAGCATAACACAGGTTTTTAGGTTTGCAAATCTGTGAACCCCTGCCTCTTTGAGATGCATGTCATAGATAATTCAGACCAATGGGGAGAAACAGAATAAAAAACACTGTTTAAACTCCTTCCTTCCCCCCCCCCCCCCCCGAGGACCCCTGACCAGCTTAACAGCACAATACATATGCTAACAAACTTAAAAAAGGCCTTTGTTTAAGTTTGTTAGCATATGTATTGTGCTGTTAAAGCCATACAAAGAACGAATGCCCTCCCGCTCCTTTAAGAAGCAGAGGGCAGCTGCCCCTCCCCCCGGATGGGGTTGCTAGCCCCAAGTCTTTCTGGTACCCTGTACCAGCTAAAAATCTCTTGCCGGTACTGTGTACTGGAGAGTACCACCCTACTTGCACTAGTGACATTAGAGTACACGGTATCCAATGAATACACCAGTATACTAGTCCTGTTTAGAAAATCTGATAAATTTAAAATTACTTAAAAACAAAATTAGAACTCTCACTCAGTTAACTTTTCCTAACAGCCTGCAGAGTAATATGTCACCTATGAAAAGGGCTGGATCTTTATCTGAAAGTTATTTAATTATCTCTGGCATGAGAGAGGCACAAGTAGTATGAGTAATTGGTAGTATGAGCAGGGCCGGTGCAAGGAAGTTTCGCGCCCTAGGCGAAACTTCCACCTTGCGCCCCCCCACCCAGCTAACCCCGCCCACCCGCCCCTCCCACCAGAGGAGCCCCCCCCCGCAGCAGCTAACCCCGCCCGCCACCCCCCCACCCGGAGAGCCCCCCCGTTCTGCAGCTACCCCCGCCCGGGGAGCCCCCCCGCTCTGCAGCTAACCCTGCCCGTGGAGCCTCTCCCCGCGGCAGCTAACCCCGCCCGCCACCCAGGGAGCCCCCCCGCTCTGCAGCTAACCCTGCCCGGGGAGCCCCCGCAGCAGCTAACCCCACCCGCCACCCCCCCACCCGGGGAGCCCCCCCCCCACTCTGCAGCTAACCCTGCCCGGGGAGCCCGCCCCACTCACCTTCACTCCGCCTCCTCCGCTGAGCACGCCGGCGCTGCTGTAATTCTCCTCCCCTCCCAGGCGATTGGAGGAGAATTAGAGCGGGGGCTGTGTGCTCAGCGGAGGAGGCGGAGCGAAGGTGAGCTGGGGCGGGGAGTGGTTCCCCTGTGCGCCCCCCCCATTACTGTGGGCGGCCCTCCCCCGAAATGCGCTGACGACCGGGGCGCCGGCGCCCCCCAAATCTTAGCGCCCTAGGCTAAGTCTAATAGGTTGACCGCCTAGGTCGCCTAATAGGTTGCGCCGGCCCTGAGTGTGAGGTGCAAGTAGTATGAGTAGTAAATGGATGGCTTACACTGTCATACGTGATCAGACACTACACTACACGCTGTAGAAAATGTTTCATAATAGAAACTGAATCAAACATTCAGATTCCCTGTTGTCACTGTGCCAAGGGAATTCAGTTGCTGTAAATGCACTCTAGCACATCAGCAGAATGACATAGAGAACTGTTAGACTTAAGTATTCAACAGGAAATAAGGTCATATGGAGTCTTAGATGTCTGTTCTCTATTTCTTAGCTTTCCTTAATTGAAAAAAAATGTTTGGTCAAGGAGGGTTCAGTTACATAAACAGAAGGTTACTTACTACTCATGCTGGCCTTCCCTTGGACTTTTTTATTTTATGTAAGATTCTGTTTATTTTGCCTCAACTTGAATGATTCAGGACGTCTGTTTTTTTTGGATTGTTAGAATGTTGAAATGATTCCAGGGAGCAGGCTGTATGAATAGTGTCTGATGCTTCCTACAAAAAGGGTAATAGATTCCACATTTTAATGTCCAACTGAATGTGCTTTAATTGAGCTTTCTCCTCTTAGTACAGCACCAAATTAGGACTGTGAGCTCTTTGTTCTGAACTCTTTTAGATAACAGTGGTCTCCAGAGCTAGCTGTAATGTCAGTATGCAGAATAACATAAAACAGAAAGGGAAGGGGAGGTGGGGAGGTAAAGAGCCTCAAATCTCTGAAACAGGAGTGGGGGAAAGCAATCTGTCTATTGGTTATAAATTATCAAATCTCCATATATAAATATCACTACATTATGCCCTCTCTTATACAAACAATTTTGGGACATGAAAGTATAGGTCTCGGGAGGATTAGATTCTCACCTGAGACACTGAGGCTGTGTTGCAAGGTTCTCTGCTGCAGTGAATCCAGCAGCCTGCATAGAGCTCATTGCAGGATCAGGACCATAGTGTGGTACTACTATATATTTCTGAAGAACCCCTCTAAAATCCTCTAAGGCTGTCGCCGATGTTCAAAAATAGGTAGGGATGAACACCTGAGTATCTCAGGTTAGGATCAAGTTCATTCTCTTCCTAGGGACTTATAAAAAGCCATCACTTCACTGAAGGGCCATCTGTTGACTATTTCCTGAAGTATGAAGACTTTGAAGTCTACTGAAAACTTTCAGCTGGACTGGATGAGCTGCTTTAATAATCTCTGATAACATGAAATTTATGTTGGGTTCTAAAATGTTTTGGGTATAATTCCTTATTGAGATGGCGGGACCAGAACTGAACAGAGCACTTGAAGTGAGAGCAACCATTGGTCTATATAACAAATTGTCATATTTTCATTAATACTTTTCCCCCCATTCTCTATACATCTGAATAACATTTTGGTTTGCATTTTTGATTACTGCTGCATGTTGACTAGAAGTTTTAATTAACTGTCTACAGTAAAGGCCAGATCTTTTTCCTGAGTGGTTTCAGTTAATTTAGAACTCAGAAATGTGGTTACATAGTTACATGGACTAGTTACCTGCACAACTGAGTTAAAGGTTTCTAATAAAGTACATATCAGCAATCCCCACTGGCCAGCCTCCTTCTCATAGTGAATTAGCCATATAATTAGCCTTACTATGTTTATCACGTTAATGCAGAAAGTCACACAAAGCTGGACTGAATAACTGGAGCTTCAGTAATGTGATGCATAAGAGCTTTGCAGGACTGAACTACGCCCCTCCCCCTCTCCCCCCCACATATATTGGTTCTATGGGGCTGCTAACCTGCAGAAAGCTAGAGCTTCAATTATACAGAACTCAGGAACTTCACAAAACCAAATCTCCAGTCCTATGGAGTTTAAAACCACCACAGGAGGGAAATTCTAGCCGTCTAGTTCTTAGCAGCTCTTTGGATTCAGGCAATTACAGAGGCAAATAGCCTTTGGGTAGCTGATTGGCACTGAGGTGTATGCTCAGAATCATTTAACCTTGCACACACTTAAAAGTCTGTTGGGGAGAATCACCTAATAATCAGAATCTTCTGAGATCTTCAGACAAGCAAGGTTGTACTACGTTCATTTTTTCAGTCTATAAAACAGCTTCCACCACAGATTTTTCTCTAACTTATCTCTTGGGTGCCTTTCTTAACAGTCCATTCAAGTTCATTCTTATATTAATAAGCAAGTCTTTCATTTACTAGTCTTTTATTTAGGATTATAGATTTCCACATTCAGTTGGACAAAAACGATTAAATAGGAATAGGTGAATCTGTTTGGATAAATTAAAAACCAACCAAAACCGGATCTGAAACCAAATGGAATCTTTTCTGCCATTTAGACAAATGTGTTTACTTCTATTTTTAAATGGGAGTTACATTTCCATTTTTCACACACCTCTCACTTCCTGATGGTTGCCAGGATTGCAAGTGGAAGTAGCAAAATAATATGAGAAATGTTATTCTTTTGATATTTTCTGTCTGTCAGAAAATGGAAAATGCCGGGATATCTCTCAAGAAAAGTCTTTTCCTGCTAGATTTCTTGGTTGAGTAAAGCCAAGTAACTTAATAGTTTTATCTGTTTATTTTTTCACAAGCCTTTTCCCCCCACCCTTAAGGGAGCCATTTATGGGCCTTGAAATAACACTACCCTGTTCCAGGGTTTCTGGCAGAGCTGCTTGTGGGAGAGGGAATGTGGTCCGCTGAGGGACAGGAAGTGGTCTCAGAGGGCAGTGAGAGTTTGGGGAAAAAACAGAGACCGCTCTGAGCCTGAGACCAGATTTCCAAGATCCAGGGTGGTCTGGAACTCTTCTCTCCCCTTAGTGACTGCACTTCCACCCCCTCGCTGGTTCTCTCAGGGTGAGATGCCAGTGCTCAACAGAACCCTGATCCCTGAAGCCACAACGGGGGAAAAGACTTACTAAAAATACAAACAGCAGAGAACTTCAGAGCATGCTTCCTATAGGCCTGATTCTGTAACCCTTACTCAAGTGTAGTACTTACTCTCAAACACAGTGGGGCTGCTTGTGTGAGTAAGGTTTGCAGAAACAGACCCTGAGTAATTGAAAATAATTGCTTGTCTGTGTCTCTGCTCTTTTTCCTGGCTGCTGGCTCTGACTCTTTGCTTTCTGGTTTCCTAAGCTCCTGGCACCACTGCTGACTATGTTATGACATCTTCCATGTTTTAGCTGCAGGCAGGAGGGATATGTGTGCGAGGCTAGTTGAAGATGAGGACTTCTTATGAGTGTATCCATTATGCAAGGCTACTGGTCAGTATGTTGATGTCAGCATGCTGAATGTCACTGGTTGGAAAGTATAGAATCATAGAACTGGAAGGGACCTCAAGAGGTCATCTAGTCCAGTCCCCTGCACTCATGGAAGGACTAATTATCTAGACCATTCCTGTCTAACCTGCTTTCAAAAGTCTCCAATGATGGAGATTCCACAACCTCCCTAGGCAATTTATTCCAGTGCTTAACCACTGTGATGCTCTGTACCTTGGGGGAATACCCTACCCCTATGTTCATCTTTATAAAATGATTGTGTGATATCCAATGCAAAGTCTGTCATTTTGGGTGTCTTTGGAAGGCTCATGATGCACTGAGCATTGTTGTTATAGTGATGTTATAGTAATTGTTACAGTAATGTTATAGTAAGGTCATAGGTTATAATTTCATGTATATAGTTATGAGGCTGAAAATGTATCCTCATGGCTTAAAGCAAGCCCAGGCAAAAACTCTCCAAGAGCAGAGAGGAAATTCACACCTCATCAGGGCAGGTATGCGACAAACCCAGCCCAGCCTCACAGGAACAAAGGACGCTGGCCTAGGCAGCAACAAAAGAATCTGTTAGACTCTCAAGGGGGTCACCCCCCTTCCTTTGGTCAGTTTGGAACAGCGATGAGGTAATGCTCACCTGATTCTGAAGGGGGGGCCAAAGCCAAGAGGGAAGAAAGGACATGATAAAAGGAAGAGACGTTTGCCATGCTCTTCCTCTCTCTTCCACCTACATCTACAGACACCACACCAAGTGACTGAAGCACTGATCAAAGGGGAGAGCCTGGCTTAAGGGCAACCAGCCAGCCTGTGGTGAGAAGCATCTAAGTTTGTAAGGTCATTGAAAGTGTTAAGATCAGCTTAGAATGTGTTTTGCTTTTATTTAATTTGGGTAAATCTGACTTGTTATGCTTTGACTTATATTCACTTAGAATCTATCTTTCATAGTTAATACATTTGTTTGTTTATTCTACCTGAAGCAGTGTGTTTGTTTTGAAGTGTGTCAGAGGCTCCCCTGGGGATAACAAGCCTGGTGCATATAAATATCTTCGTTAAATTGATGAACTCATATAAGCTTGCAGCGTCCAGCAGGCATAACTTGAGACTGCAAGACAGAGGTTCCTAAGGTTGTGTCTGGGACTGGAGATATTGGCCAGTGTCATTCGGTTGCACAATCCAAGGAGCAGTTTACATGCCAGAGGCTGTACATGAACAGCCCAGGAGTGAGGGTTCTCACAGCAGAGCAGGTAAGGCTGGCTCCCAGAGTCAAGGATTGCAGTGACCTAGCAGATCACACCAGAGGGGAATGTCACAACCACCCTGACAGGAAGTTTTTCCTAATGTCCAACCTAAACCTCCCTTGCTGCAATTTAAGCCCATTGGCTCTTGTCCTATCCTCAGAGGTTGAGAAAAAAAAAATTCTTCCTCCTCCTTGTAACAACCTTTTGCATACTTGAAAATTATCATGTCCCCTCTCAGTTGTCTCTTTTGCAGACTAAACAAACCCAATTTTTTCAATCTTCCCTCATAGGTCATGTTTTCTGGACCTTTAATCATTTTTGTTGCTCTTCTCTGGACTCTCTCTAATTTGTCCACATCCTTCCTGAAATGTGGCATCCAGAACTGGACACAATACTCCAGTTGAGGCCTAATCAGCGCGGAGTAGAGCGGAAGAATGACTTCTCGTGTCTTGCTTACAACACTCCTGCTAATACATCCCAGAATGTTGTTTGCTTTTTTTGCCACAGCGTTACACTGTTGACTCATATTTGAGCTTGTGGTCCACAATGACCCCCAGGTCCCTTTCGGAAGTACTCCTTCCTAGGTAGTCATTTCCCATTTTGTAAGTGTGCAACTGATTGTTCCTTCCTAAGTGGAGTACTTTGCATTTGTCCTTATTGAATTTCATCCTGTTTACTTCAGACCATTTCTCCAGTTTGTCCACATAATTTTGAATGTTAATCCTAGCCTCCAAAGCACAATGCAGCTAGCCAATTGTTCTTTCCTGTTAATTTGGGGTTAGGGTTAGGATTTTGTTTCTGACTCTTTCAACTAGTCAGTTCATAATCTGAAGTATGTGACTTTATTACCCTTCTTTCAGGGTGTTCAAAAATCTGCTCGAGTTGTATATGCACTTTCCTCCCCTTCTCTCCTCACATAAATTCTGCCAAAATGGATAATTCCTAGTTAAGGGGAGGGGAGTAATTGCTTTAGATATCTTTCCAAATATTAACTTTTTTAGTTCTGTTTTCTTGAGCAAGCAGGGAGACAACTGCTGCTCAGAGTTTTCCAGGATTGCAACCAGAAAAATTTAACAAGACTCTGGTCAGTTTCATTACTGTTATTCAGAACTATGTGGGGGAGCAGAGAAGCTAACATCATAGAAATGTAGGGCTGGAAGGGACCTTGAGAGGTCATCTAGTCCTGTTCCCTGCTCCGAGGCAGGACCAAGTAAACCTAGACCATCCCTGACAGGTGTTTGTCCAACCTGTTTGTAGAAGCCGTCAGTGATGGGGATTCTGCAACCTCCCTTAGAAGCCTCACCCAGTTTTTAACTATCCTTATAGTTACAAGGTTTATCCTAATATCTAACCTGAATTTCCTTTGCTAAAGATTAGGCCCATTACTTCTTGTCCTACTTTCAGTGGACATGGAGAACAATTGATCACCATCCTCTTTGTAACAGACCTTAACATATTTGAAGATTTATCAGGTCCCGCCTCAATCTTTTTTTCTCTAGATTAAACATATCCAGTTTTTTAACCTTTCCTCACAGGTGTGCAATTGATTGTTCCTTCCTAAGTGGAGTACTTTGCATTTGTCCTTATTGAATTTCACCCTATTTACTTCATACCATTTCTGCAGTTTGTCCAGATCATTTTGAATTTTAATCCTATTCTCCAAAGCACTTGCAACCCCTCCCAGCTTGGTATCGTCTGCAAATTTTATAAGTATACTCTGTATGCCATTATCTAAATCCTCAATGAAGATATTGAACAGAACCAGACCCAGAACTGATCCTGGGGGACCCCACTTGTTATGCCCTTCCAGCATGACTGGAACCACTGATAAATACTCTGGGAACGGTTTTCCAACCAGTTTTGCACCCACCTTATAGTAGCTTCCCTAGTTTGTTTATGAGACGGTCATGCGAGACAGTATCAAAAGCTTTACTGAAGTCAAGATATACCATGTCTACCATTTCCCCCCATCCACAAGGCTTGTTACCCCTGTCAAAGAAAGCTATCAGGTTGGTTTGAGACAATTTGTTTTTGACAAATCCATGCTGCCTGTTACTTATCACCTTATTATCTTCTAGATGTTTGCAAATTGATTGCTTAATTATTTGCTCCATTATCTTTCCCGGTACAGAAGCTAAGGTGACTGGTCTGTAATTCCCTGGGTTTTCCTTATTTCCCTTTTTATAGATGGCACTATATTTGCCCTTTCCAGTCTTCTGGAATCTCTCTTATCTTCCATGACTTATCAAAGATAAATAATGCTATACCTCTGAGCACAAGTACATGTGGCTTGATTTTTTCAGAGGTGCTGAGCCTCCACAGTTCCCATTGACAAATCAGGACACAATTATTTAGTGCCTAAAATATGGAGTTAAGATCATATCTTTAGTCACCGAAACTTGAAAAGTTTGGTCTAAGTTTCTGTTCGCAGCCTTGTTTTTTATGTACATCAACATTTCTACAATTTGAAATTTTGTTGGTGTGAATGTTAGCAAAATCCAGTAGATGGCTCACTAACTGAGGTTAGTTTAAGCAAAAAACTAAATTTTGTTTTGGAATGAAAGAAAACTTGCTTTTGTCAGAAGTGGAAATAAGTTTATAAAGGTTAGATCATCAGATCAGGGAACAGAAACAAATGACCTATATAACTAGTGTAAAAGAGAAGACTAGAAAAACAAATTCTAAGTATTGAATGTTTGAGGGAATATGCAATATAAGCAGTTCACAACAATATATAGCCCAAATGCTATTGACTGTTGAACAAATTTGATAAATAACAAGTTAAATAAGGTATTTTTATAGATACTTCATGAACAGAAAAAGGGCAAATTTCATGTAGTGTGTTGTTGTTGCAACTACAGGCCAGAAAGCCTCACTTCAGTACCGGTCAAATTGGTTGAAGCTATTGTAAAGAACCAAATTGTCAGACACATAGATGAACATAATTTGTTGGGAAATAGTCAACATGGTTTTTGTAAAGGGAACTCATGCCTCACCAATCTAATAGAATTCTTTGAGGGGGTCAACAAGCATGCGGACAAAGGAGATCCAGTGGATATAGTGTGTTTAGATTTTCAGAAATCTTTTGACAAGGTCCCTCACCAAAGGCTCTTAAGCAAAATAAGCAGTCATGGGATAAGAGGGAAGGTTCTCTCATGGAATGGTAGCTGGTTAAAAGATAGGAAACAAAGGGTAGGAATAAATGGTCAGTTTTCAGAATGGAGAGAGGTAAATAGTGGTGTTCCCCAGGGATCTGTGCTGGGCCCAGTCCTATTTAACATATTCATAAACGATCTGGAAAAAGGGATAAACAGTGAGGTGGCAAAATTTGCAGATGATACAAAACTACTCAAGATAGTTAAGTCCTAGGCAGACTGCGAAAAGCTACAAAAGGATCTCACAAAACTGGGTGACTGGGCAACAAAATGGCAGATGAAATTTAATGTTGATAAATGCAAAGTAATGCACATTGGAAAACATAATCCTAACTATACATATACAATGATGGGGTCTAAATTAGCTGTTACCACTCAAGAAAGAGATCTTGGAGTCATTGTGGATAGTTCTCTGAAATCATCCACTTAATGTGCAGCGGCAGTCAAAAAAGCAAACAGAATGTTGGGAATCATCAAGAAAGGGATAGATAATAAGACAGAAAATATCATATTGCCTCTATATAAATCCATGGTATGCCCACACCTTGAATACTGCGTGCAGATGTGGTCGCCCCATCTCAAAAAAGATATATTGGAATTGGAAAAGGTTCAGAAAAGGGCAACAAAAATGATTAGGGGTAAAATGAATTAAATTTCTGAGAAAGGTCAGATATACTGCAATGGAAGATAAAATCCTCTATTTTGCTACAGCACTGGAAGAAACAGTGCAAGTTTGATATCTGCTAGCTTTGCTGACACACCTGGGATTGAACTAGGGACCTCCAGAGCTCAAAATATGCCTCTCTAAGCTTGAGCTAAAGATCCAGGCTCTGCAAGTTGGGCCTATAACAGACCCATTTTCTCTAGGTGGGGCACAGAGGGGGACACATACCTCCCACTGACCAGTGGGATACATAGGCTTCCTTTGCAATAGTACCAGTCAAGGTATTTAACCTGGAGAGTTCACTGTGGCAGTCTGTACCCTTATGCTCACCCCATTTATAGGACTATAATAAATCTTGTACAAAGTAGGCCGTGGGAGGTATCATTTGAAAACTCATAATTTGCTGATCATTATTATCCTGGTAAAATATGTGTGGCAACAGTGTATGTAAAGTTATAAAATTCTACTGTATGATATTACTAAAAGCAGCCACAAACCAGTTCCCCAGAGATAAAAGGCTAGCAACACCTCAGCCAGGTGTCAACAAAATCAACTGGATTATCACCTGGTTGAGTGGCCGGTCTTTGGCAGGAAAAAGGATATGAGTGAAGATTTACAATTTGACAAAGAAACAGCTGGGGATTTCCATCCACACAGACTTTGTCTCCTGAACCTCAGCTGGAGATGATCCTCAAAAAAGAGGAAAAATATAAGATGGAAAGCACAAAGGCTCCAAATTATGTCTTCCTCCCTTTTTCTGTATCCATGGCATCCACAACACCAGAAAATAGCTTTGGAATGGGGGAGGGATCCTGACTGAAAGATTGAGCCCCTAAGACTGCTAAAATGTGGTGAGAGAGACCTTTGCTTTGAATTCACTCTAGCTTGTTAAATTAGGCATTAAGTTTTGATTTACTTTTATTTTCTTGTAACCAATTCTGATTTTTATGCTTCATTACTTGTAATCACTTATCTATCTTTTGTAGTTAATAAACTTGTTTTTTGTTTAATCTAATCCAGTATGTTTGGATTGAAGTGTTTGGGAATCTCCATTTGGGATAACAGAATCTGTGTATATCCTTTTCTATTAATAAAATGACAGACTTCATATGAGCTTATATTGATCAGGAGAGAGATGGGCAGTACAAAATGTACATTTCTGGGGGACTGTGTGGGACTGGGAATTTGTTGGTGTTGCTCTGAAGTGTAATTCAAGGGTGACTGGCTGTAGCACTCTTGCAGTATATCTGGGAGTAATTTAAATGCTGGGGGCTGTGTGTGAGCAGACCAGGAGTGGTTACTCTCACAGCAAAGCAGTGTAAAAGGCACCCCAGGTTGGAGAATTGAGGGGACACAGCTGTTCATTGTTCCAGACTGTCCCCTGGATAATGTCACATCCGCATTTAGTGCTGAGTGGTAAATCCAATCCATCCAATCCTTGGTTTTCCACAACAAGCAGGCCCATTAGTGCTTGTTGTGATGGTGTTCTGGTGACATTGGCACCATACCACTAAGAACTGAACTGAGATTGTCAACTTGCTTCACTTAGATTAGTGGTTCTCAACCAGGGGTACATATACCTGTACGGTTATGCCAAGGTCTTCCATGAGGTACTCAACTCCTCTAGATCAGTGGTTCTCAACCTCGGGTTATGGGACAGGTTTTATGGGGATCACAAATGCAGGCCTGGCATTAGGGGCTGGAAAGCAGGGCAGTTGCCCCTTGCCCAAAGCCACAGGGGCCCCCATGAAGCTAAGTTACAGGCTTCAGTCCTGCTGCCTGGGACTCGGGTTTCAGACGAGGCTCACAAGTGAAAAATAGGCTCAAGTATCACACTGAAATGTAAATACAATATTTATATTCTGATCAATTTATTTTATAATTATATGGTAAAAATGAGAAAGTAAGCAATTTTTCAGTAATAGTGCACTGTGACACTTCTGTATTTTTATGTCTGATTTTGTAAGCAAGTAGATTTTTAGTGAGGTGAAACTTAATGTATGCAAGACAAATCAGACTCCTGAGGGCGGGAGGGGTATAGTAGTCTGGAAAGGTTGAGAATCACTGACCTAGGACATTGAACACCTGACAGATGGTAAATGACTTTCCATCAAAATTGAACTAGCGACCTTCCATATTGGTGGAAGGCTCCATATTTCCTGTATGTTTATGGAGAGATGCTTGTTCCAAAATCTCTCCTAAACTTGAGGGCGGTTGCAGTCATCTCCATTTAGTGAAATTAAGTACCACTATCTGGACTCTGGAAGTTGCCAGTGCAGCCTTTGGCTGGGCAAATGGTTTTGTTAGATGTCATAGCATCCTATGCTGACGACTTCACCCTTCTACCTAACTATATTTCTGCATAATATGGTCCAGGCTATGTGGCAAGCTAAACTTGTAGTTTAAACTAGTTAAAAATATGCTTCTCTTCCTCAGAACTCCTGCCAGTTTTTATTTAAGCAGTCCTTTGTGGGCAAATCTGTCATTTGTTGTCATAAAGTGTGTTTTCATATAGCTTAGACTGCAGCCAAGTGCCCTTGGATGATGTTCCATTTCTCAGTACTGCTGCCAGTACTTTCTCTAAAAGGGGTCATGAGTTCTTTCTGAGGCTAGTTTAATTGGTCAGGAAACTTTTCTGGATCTGATTATATAGTTTTATGATTACTCAGGGGATGTTGGCATCTTGGAAGCATTCATCAAGGAACTGAAAGAAAAAGTACTCTGTGTAAAGAAAAAATTAGACCCATGAAAAGGTGAGAAAAGGGTGAAAAAACTGGAAAGCAACAATAATGATGAACTTGATCTCCACATGCTTCATAAATAAGATTACAAACATAATATTATAGCTACAGTTCAGTAAAGACTTTTTTGGGCAAACTTCAGGTGCCTCTGTACACAGCGGCTTCCCATAGGCCTGTGAGTTAGGGTATTTTACAACCCAGTCACTTTACGTTATCTCCATTTTATAGATAGGGAACCTGAGTGACAGAGAAGGGGAGTGACTTACCTGAATAGAGATCAAGTTTCCTGTGTTCTAGTTCAGTGCTCAGTCAACTTGACCTGTACTTATAGATGATGTGCACCTGGATGTCTCTTTCAAACTGCTGAAGATAGGTAGCAAGAAGTCTTTTCAGTGCTCGGTGCTGCTTGAACCAAGGCAGAGGACCTCTCACAGATGATTAGGATGAATGCGGTATGGAGACCTATACCCCCACATCTGAATAACTTTTACTGTACCCGTATTGGATGAGCTTCAGAATGTTCAGATAACGCCAGAAAGCTTGGGTGCCCTTCAACTTTATTATAACCTCTTCTGGAGTACACCACTTGGCCAGAAATCTTTCCAAGACAGGCTGGAAGTCTTTCCACTGCAAGCTTTTTCATGAGATTTCTCTTTTTCAGGCTTTATGAAAGGACAAATGGATTTTGAAACGAACTTCCACTACCACATCACTAACCATCACTCCATATTCATGCCAGTTGCATGGGTTCCATTTTCTCTTTCTGAACTGTTTCCTGTGGGCTTAGCAATTTTCAGATGTAAACTTAACTTTACACTGTTTTTGTGTCCCCAGTTCTGAATCTGGCCAAATTTAAATGGGAAGTCTGCTTATGCTCCACCATGCAGTCATAGTGTCAAATTTCTCAACTACCCTGAATGTCTGCAAATGACTAGCTATCTCTTTTTCTCTAACACTCAGATCATTTTAGTGATGATGGACTTTTAGAGCTACCATGATGTTTGCTTTGCTATACTTCACTACAGCTAATGCCTCTCTCTTTAGGAAACAACAGAAATAATGTTCTTCAAGGGATTGTTTAGTTTAGCTCATTGTAAAGAAGGCTTTTTGTTACTTGGTATATCAAAGCAATACCAGAATTTAAGATTAGTGGTTAAGAATTTTTTAAAAACTGAGCATGTGCCCATTTTTGCTACTTAAGGATATGTAAAGAGGACCTGCTTCGTATTTTCCCTCCCATTTTTTTTATGTTAGAAATATCACGAAAATTCTGATCTTCCTTGGTTTTGCTGGAGGGACATACTGGATGTCTTGGATCATCTATGTTGTGATTCCTCAGACTTTTAATTGTAGAGGTGTGTGTGATGCATCTTTAAGAAAGACTTCATTTCTCCACAATATTAATTAGTAACTGAAGTTCATTAAGTGTTTACACAAACAAACTAAAACCCAAGGGCTTTAAACAGTAAGAATTAAGAATCCCCAGGTTTGATTCTCTTTAATTATGATGTCATTGATTTATTAGTTCTCCATTCACCAGTATCTTCCATGGTAGACAGTACCTGAATTCTAATATAAAAATAAGCAAGGGAACAACTCCTCTATAATATTTTAAAAATAAACAAACCATCCCTCCATGTCTTTTTATACTCACAAATAGCTAAAAAAGCCATAACCCTATTTTTTTCTCTTTGGAGCTAACATTTTAACGAAACCAGATATAACTGATCAACATACTCAAGTGCAAACAATGTTGAAGAGTTATTAGGTGGAAAGGATTGTGGCAACCTTATTGGAGGTGAGGATTTTTAGACATGGTGTTTTGTTTTGTGCCATCTCTGATCTTTATTAGGAAAAGTTTAAAAACACAACCTAAACAGCATTCCCATAAACATGGGTAGAATCCCAGCTGACTCACAAGGTTTATAGAAAATCCCTTTTTTGTATGTGTGGCACTTGTTTAGCTTTTCTGAAGCCATTTTTATGTGATACGATGCTAAACAAATGATTCAGGGCAAAAGAATCCATCTCATATACACAGACTTTGAATAACATACCCACGGAGTTATTATTAGAAACCCAAAGTCACCTCATGGAAGTATAAATAGATATATATCTGCATTGTTGTATGGTGGCTGCACAGATTCAGACCAGCTCAAGCCTGAAGATTTTATTTCAGTGTCACACATCTGATAGATGCCAAGGGCCATCTGGTCCAAGAAGAAAACAAATGGGAAGAAAACATATTAAAAAATTATGTAGACAAACCTTAGCTCAAATATGTTGGGGTCTGATCACCACATGCTGTCTCCAGCCATGCTAAACAGTTGCAGGAATAAATATAACCAGATACTATAGCCATAACCATAGTATGTTCTGACACAACTTGCAGGCAGAAGCCCTTGTCTGGCTGTGTGCTGACCCCTCTAGCAGATATGACCAGGAATCTCAGAAATGTAGGTCTGGAAGGGACCTCAAGATGTCATCTACTCCATTCCCTGCCCCATGCCAAGGGAGGAATAAGTATATGTCTACAAGTATCAGGGGGTAGCCATGTTAGTCTGTATCCACAAAACAACAAGGCTAACAGATTTATTTGGGCATAAGTTTTCGTGGGTAAAAAACCCACTTCTTCAGATGCATGGAGTGCAGATGCAGACATTATTCTACTGACACACGAGGAGAAGGGGGTTACCTCACAAGTGGAGAACCAGTGTTGGCAGGGCCAATTCAATCCGGGTGGATGTAGTCCACTCCCAATAATTGATGAGGAGGTGTCAATTCCAGGAGAGGCAAAGTTGCTTTTGTAGTGAGTCAGCCACTCCCAGTCCCTATTCAAGCCCAAATTAATGGTGTAAAATTTGCAAATGAATTTTAGTTCTGCAGTTTCTCTTTGAAGTCTGTTTCTGAAGTTTTTTTGTTCAAGTATGGCTACTATTACATCTGTTATAGAATGTCCAGGAAGATTGAAGTGTTCTCCTACTGGCTTTTGTATGTTACCATTCCTGATGTCCGATTTGTGTCCATTTATTCTTTTACGTAGAGACTGTCCGGTTTGGCCAATGTACATGGCAGAGGGGCATTGCTGACACATGATGGCATATATAACATTAGTAGATGCGCAGGTGAATGAGTCCCTGATGGTGTGGCTGATGTGGTTGGGTCCTCTGATGGTGTTGCTAGTGTTGATATGGGGACAGACTAGGCAACGAGGTTTGTTACAGGGATTCGTTCCTGGGTTAGTGTTTCTGTGGTGTGGTGTGTAGTTGCTGGNCGGGTGGATGTAGTCCACTCCCAATAATTGATGAGGAGTTGTCAATTCCAGGAGAGGCAAAGTTGCTTTTGTAGTGAGTCAGCCACTCCCAGTCCCTATTCAAGCCCAAATTAATGGTGTAAAATTTGCAAATGAATTTTAGTTCTGCAGTTTCTCTTTGAAGTCTGTTTCTGAAGTTTTTTTGTTCAAGTATGGCTACTATTACATCTGTTATAGAATGTCCAGGAAGATTGAAGTGTTCTCCTACTGGCTTTTGTATGTTACCATTCCTGATGTCCGATTTGTGTCCATTTATTCTTTTACGTAGAGACTGTCCGGTTTGGCCAATGTACATGGCAGAGGGGCATTGCTGACACATGATGGCATATATAACATTAGTAGATGCGCAGGTGAATGAGTCCCTGATGGTGTGGCTGATGTGGTTGGGTCCTCTGATGGTGTTGCTAGTGTTGATATGGGGACAGACTAGGCAACGAGGTTTGTTACAGGGATTCGTTCCTGGGTTAGTGTTTCTGTGGTGTGGTGTGTAGTTGCTGGTGAGTATTTGCTTCAGGTTGGAGGGCTGTCTGTAAGCGAGGACTGCGCCCCTAGCGCTCCTCCTCTACTTGCGCTACATTGATGACATCTACATTATATGGACCCACGGGAAGGAGGCCCTTGAAGAATTCCACCTGGATTTCTACAATTTCCACCTCACCATCAACCTCAGCCTGGATCAGTCCACACAAGAGATCCACTTCCTGGACACTACAGTGCAAATAAGTGATGGTCACATAAACACCAGCCTATACCGGAAACCTACTGACCACTATACTTATCTACTTATCTACATACCTCCAGCTTCCGAGGAAAACACATCACATGATCCATTGTCTACAGCCAAGCCGTAAGATACAACCGAATTTGTTCCAATCCCTCAGACAAAGAGAAACACCTACAAGATCTTTATTAAGCATTCTTAAAACTACAATACCCACCTGGGGAAGTGAGGAAACAGATTGACAGAGCGAGACGGGTACCCAGAAGTCACCTATTACAGGACAGGTCCAACAAGGAAAATAACAGAACACCACTGGCCATCACAGACAGCCCCCAGCTAAAACCTCTCCAGCACACCATCAACCATCTACAACCTATCCTGGAAAACGATCCCTCACTCTTACAGACCTTGGGAGGCAGGCCAGTCCTTGGTTACAGACAGCCCCCCCAACCTGAAGCAAATACTCACCAGCAACTACAGACCACACCACAGAAACACTAACCCAGGAACCAATTCCTGTAACAAACCTCGTTGCCTCCTCTGTCCCCATATCTACTCTGTGGCAGCATGAGCTATGGGATGGCGTAGCTGCCCTAAGTATATGATGATCATATAATTGGGACAGCTAGCCTGTCCCGCAGCTCGCACTGACACGACTACATTCTCTTTTTTTAGTGCACTAGCTTGATGAGAGCTAGTGTAAGTAGGTCTGGGAATCACACTCCCAGGTCCAAGTGTAGACATACTGTAAGATCTTCCCTGACAGGTGTTTGTCTAACCTGTTCTTAAAAACCTCCAGTGACTGGGATTCGACAACCTCTCTAGGTAATCTGCTCCATTATTTAACTATCCTTAGAGTTAGAAAGTTTTTCCTAATATCCAACCTAAATCTTTCTTGCTGCAAACTAAGCCAATTACTTCTTGTCCTACCCTCAGTGGACATGGAGAACAATCGACCGCTGTCCTCTTTATAAGAACCTTTTACATATTTGAAGATTTATCATGTCCCTTCTCTGTCTTCTCTTCTATAGACTAAACATGTCAGTCAATATAGTACAATTAATGCTGGGCATCCTACGAAAAAGTATTTCATTTACTTTGAACTTCATAAGTACAGTGTTAGCCAGATTTACTTCTGTAATCAAGGGCAAAAGTCCTGCCACCCCTCCCCCCCCTTACTGGGAGTGGAAGTTTCTTGGGTGCTCTTACACCTGGCTATTGTGCAACAACTTGCTAACTCAGTACATTCTTTTATTGCTAAATTTTCAGAAGTCATCTGTAATAGCACCTGCAACATTTACATGGTCAACAGCTTGTATCTGAGCATGCGAACAGCTAGGTAGTTGGGTATGTAACCACTTGTTACTACATGCAATTTTCCATAATGTTTGCACAAATGTAGATTATTGGGTTTTATTCACACAATCTGTGGGTATTAGCCTACAAACAGGCAGGCTGCAGTGGACATCTCTGCTCCTTTGTGCTGATCTCCTTCTGGCCTTTCCAGCTGGTAAAGAGCCTTGATTTTTTTTCTTTTAGATGTTAATAAATCATAACTTTAAAAAGTGTGCCCAGCCAAGAAGCAGGACAGACCATTTCCCACACTGGTGGGGATGCTCTGCCCATCACTAACCTGACACTGAGCTGGATTATATTAAGTTTAATAAAAAAAACAGGTTGACGGTTTCTGGTGAACTAATTGTCTACAGATGTTGTTTCAAACCTAGATAATGTTACTGAGTGCTAAAGCCTACCTTGATCCTCTCAGAGTAATTGATGTATCTCGTCAATATCTCCAAATCAGGTAAGGCAGCAGAGAGTGAGTCATTACCCCAAAGATCGGGAATATAAGTAACACTCTTTAAATGGACTTCAGGTAACTGCTTTGTTGTTGAATGCGATTGTGATGACTACATAGAGATTGTTTCCCACTGGAATGCCAGAACATGTGGTTTCTTGTGCTAAGATGTGTGGGTTTGAAACTAGGCATGTTTCAGAATCTGAAGAGATTGTCCTCAGTAAAAGGCTGTGAGCTCAACAGATCACACTTGGGTCACTATTTAGAGAAACCGGCAGTGCAATATGTCACAGTCCATGTAATTTTAGTCCAAGACATCACCTTGTTCTTTTGAAACATACCTCGTTAAAACTGAAATGCGGTGGAATTGTGCAGCTGGGTAACACAGCAGATTCTGTGTATCAAGCCCATATTAGTTGTAATATCAACTAATTTAACAGAAATATATTACTGATTGGATGAGATTTTCTGTGTATCAAACCTGTTACTCATTGCCAATATAATACTCTCTAGCATTAAATAATTCCCTGATTAATGTCAAATGACAAACAATTCTGTGTACTTAATAGCTTAATGGCACTTATAGTCTTTCATTCTTACTGTTCTGTAGAAGTTAAGAATCGCCATACTGGGTCAGACGAATGGTCCATCTAGCCCAGTATCCTGTCTCTGATTGTGGCCAGTGCCAGATGCTTCTGGCAGTTGGCGGTTTAGGGACACCTGGAGAATGGGGTTGCATCCCTGACCATCTTGACTTGATGTTACTAGAGACAGACAAAAATCCTCATAATTTTAAGGTTGCAGGCATGTAGATATGCCAAGGAATATGCCAGTTTATAAACCTAAGCATTTGAAAAACTGGGACTATGCAATTTGGAGAAGGAATAAATTCAAGTACTCTTATAGTTCGTGCCATTTCTATAGACTCTGGATGAAATTCATCCCTGTGCAACGGGCCAGCATAAAGCCTATATGCCAGTATTCTAGGGATTTAAGTGGTGCATAGGCTGTGTGCTGTCTTTTCCAGAAAAGTGAATTACCTTATGAACTGGGGCAAATCATTCAATCTCTGTGTGCCGTGGGCTACTCTGTCTGTAAACTGGGAATAATATTTGCCATCCTTTTAAAAGCACTTAGGCTCTGATTCAGAAGTCCGTTCCTATTTAGCAAAGCACTTAAGCATGTGCTTATAGATAAGCACATGCATACATGTTTTCGCTGAGTAAGGATGGAGTTAAGCATGAGCTTAAATCCATTGCTAAATTGATGCCTTAGAGATGAAAGAAAAACATAAGTGCTAAATATTATAAAATGGTTTCTGGTAAGGAAGTGGCTCTTAGTTCTTCTTCAAAATTATATTTTAGCATGTATTTTAAAACAACGGTTCCATCCAGAGAAAGTGAGTCATAATAGTTCCGGGGAGGACTGACTGTTATGGACAAAAATTGATTGTTAGGAACATTGATAGCTGAGTGATAGAGAATGGGAAATGCTGTTTTAATGTGTTGAAGACAGTTTGATTTTATAGAATGTGAACAGGTTGGCTTAAACTTTTAATGAGCACTATAGAAATTAAAGAGCACATTAGAAAGCTTAGACTCTGACAATAAGTCAGCCAATAAAATGTCTGGGAGAAGAAAGCACAATAAAATGATCTGACAAATATGCTATTTAGTTTCCCATTCAAATTACTGTATTTTAACTGAGCTGCCACAACTGTTTTGAAAAGAAAACCCTATATTTCATGAAAGCCTCACTTCTGCTTACACAAACCTCTGACTTATTACTAATGGCATCTGTCTATTATTTATTGTTTAAATATTGCCATAGATGGGAATAATGCTTTACAGGCAAAATAAAATGAAAGGCCCTGTCACAAAGTATATTTTAATTATTATCAGTTTTAGATGGAGGAAAAAGAAGTTAAAACTGCTTTAGCAAGTAACATACCAAGAACGTTAGTTAATAGAACGTAAACATTAAAAAGTATGGAGATAAGTTTAGATGTTGCAGCTAATAATTTAATTTCATGCATTCTCTGCAATAGGTAAACATGAAAAGTCACATTAGACATTGGTTTAACACATTGTGGGCTGTTGTTTATCAGATCAATGGAAGCTGTTTTCAGGGGTGATGCAGCATTCCATTCCATCAGAAGCAAGTGTTGTTAAGGGGACATTGGATAAATTGTCATCAGTATGTGGATTATACTTGACTGTATGCCTCCATCTCAACTAATCCTGCTGGAGCAACGAAATGAATAATTCTGTTGGAGCCTGAGGTACGGATGAGAGCCAGCCGGCAGAGGCCCAATCCAGATAAGACGGAGATCATGTTGGTAGTTTGAGGGCAACATCCAGAAGAACTTGTGAGTGTTCAATCAGGAGTGATTATATAGGAAGTGCATCTGCTCCTTTTGTTACTAAGTTTCACAATTTAAGGGATAGGGTGAGACTGAAGGCTGCTCTTGGATGCTCAGGTTTCAATTATGGCTAAGGAGACATTTTTCCATCTGTGTTGGGTCTGGCAAGTGCAATGCTTTGTCAGATGCAAATGCTGCATTTATCCATGCCTCCATCATTTCAAAATTAGGAATGAAGGGATGCATGCTAGCTTTTTCTTTTTCATTATTTAATTTTTATTTGCATTATTTGGTTATGTTGGAGAATGATATGAAACTATCCCATTTTAACTGTGTAAGGGTGTTCAGAGTATAAGATGGATGCCTGTTATTTGTACTGTGGTAGCACTTAGTGGTCCCAGTCAGGGATCAGGGCCACATTGTGTGAGGCATTGTGAAAGTCAAATGTGATGGTGGGATGGGGATAGGGAAGTATTAATGCCACAATGGCAAGACCTCATTTGGAATATGGTGTACGATTCTGGTCACCCATGCTTCAGAAAGATGAATTCAAACTGGAGCAGATGCAGAGAACGGTGGCTAGGATGATCAGTGGACTGGAGAGCCTATTTTGTGAGAGGAGACTAAAAGAGCTTGGCTAGACAAGCCTAGCAGAAAGAAGGCTGAGAGGGGATCTTATTGCCCTCTATAAATACATCAGAGGCAAAGCACCAGGTTGTCTGAAGAGCTATTTTAAATTAAAAGAAAATGTTGGCACAAGAACAAATAAGTATAAAATGGTCATGAATAAATTTAGGCTGGAAATTAGAAAATGGTTTCAAACCATCAGAGGATAAAGTAGCAGCTGTCGGAGCAAATAACCTAGTTATCTTTAAGATAGAGCTTGATAAATTTATGAGTGGGATTGTATGACATGACTATGGCAGGGGGCTGGGGTCAGTGGCCCAAAGGGTCCCTTTTGGTCCTATATTTTATGTTCTAAATGTCATGCTTCAGCTGGTATCCCCCAAGGGTTAGGAAAGACACCCCCTCTCCCCAACATATTTCCTTTATTTTCTCTTCCACTGAAGCATCAGCGATTGTTACAGCTGGAGCGGGGACACTGGATGGGGTTGGCCAGTGCTCTGAGGTGGTACTGAGAATTCTTTCTCAGCTGCTCAAATGCCCAGGGTCTAACTGATCACCAGATTCAAGGTTGGGGAGGAATTTCCCCCCAGGTCAGATTGGCAGGGATTTTTCACCCTCCTCTGCAGCATGGGGCATGGGTCACTTGCTAGGATCATCTGGGTGAATAGCTCACAAAATAAATTCTCTGGCATTGGTATACTTCATTGCTGTCTATTCTCTGTTTGTGGCACACAATAGTCGACTCTTTAGAGCAATGGTTCTCAAAGCTGGTCCGCTGCTTGTTAAGGGAAAGCCCCTGGTGGGCTGGGCCGGTTTGTTACCTGCTGTGTCCCCAGGTTCGGCCGATCGCAGCTCCCACTGTCCGCGGTTCGCCATCCCAGGCCAATGGGAGCTGCAGGAAGCGGCGTGGGCCGAGGGATGTGCTGGCTGCCCTTCCTGCAGCCCCCATTGTCCTGGAGCGGCAAACCGCGGCCAGTGGAAGCCGCGATTGGACGAACCTGCAGACGCAGCAGGTAAACAAACCGTCCTGGCCCGCCAAGGGCTTTCCCTGAACAAGCAGCGGACTGGCTTTGAGAACCACTGCTTTAGAGGACTGTAATTCTTTAGACTAATCCGGGTTATTGGGCTCAATGCAGTGGTAACTGGGAGGGTTTAGTGGCCTGTGATTTACAGGAGGTCAAACTAGATGTTCTGGTGATCTCTCCTGGCCTTAAGCTCTAGTATTATTACTGCCCAAACAAACTTGTGGCAGCACAAAGAATGCCGTAATATAATCCTTGGCACCATAATGCATTACCATGAAACATTACATATTTGTCCCAGAAAAATTCCATTAATGGTGGAATTTACCTAGAGGCATGAAAAGACAATTGAGAGTGGGAAGGATGACACATGTTGTTAACAAAATATTTTGCTGTTACCCTGGAATAAATTCTGCCTTTAGTATTGAAGCTGCTTAAACTACAGAGATCCTTGGAAATATCTGTTGTAACAGATGTTGTGCAGTTAAGGATGAAAAATTCTACCGGACATTCTTGAACCTTGTGGTGTGGGAAGGGGGCTGGATGAAACAATTTCTAATTAACATGTGAAAGGGTGCTTTGGAGGAAAATTCCCCATATTACAGGTTTCCTTGTTGCATCACCCACAATTGTAATATAAGATTGGCACACTCATTGAGTGTGCATGATCTAGCTATGTATAAGTCAAAGCAAGCTGTGAGCTTCTACGTGCTCTCTATCTGTTGATGTCAGAAGGCTATGAAGCAGGAAATAGTCCCATGAGTAAAGCAAGCAGGATCTAGCCAGTCCTACAGCAAGCTGACTCTGGGTTTATTTGTTTATTTGAAGGAGGGAGTCGATAAATGGGGATTTCTCTTCTTTCATATTTCTCAAACGGGGCGTGTAGGCCGTTATGTTCATTTCAATCTAGATGATGTGAGCATGAGGCAGAGAAAACCCCCTGTGACATTTCAGAGTTAACCGGCAATATCCAGTCCAGTAACTGCAGCTCTGAACTCTACGCAACCTATTTTGAAGTGCCTGCCAATAACTCTTGTTTTCAGCAGAACACTTTATTAAAAAAAAAAAAGAGAGAGAAAAGAGCAGAATGTATCCATAATCAGGGACAGAACGAAATGGCCTGTGGAGGAGAGTCGCTGATGAAGATGACATTTTGAAAAGAAAAAAAAATGGTCAGAAACATCAGTGTGAATGTTTTGTTTTTTAAAAAGTTTCCACAGGGTCATTGTTTGAATAAACACTGGGATAAAGTGACGATAAAGTTGAGAGTCTGAATAACTGAATATTTCAGAGATACAGCACCACAGTTGGCCTAAGATTAGTTTTCTTCGAGCCAAGTTATTTCCTGTGCCAGGCTATTTTCCTTGTAATTTCATTAGTAATTCAAATCATGCTTCACTTTTCTCTTTTTGGGGGGAGGAGAAAATGACAAAGGGATGGAAAACTAGTAAATATTGGTCACAGTTCAGAATATTGTTGATTGTCACCTGGATAGGGTTGCCAACTCTCTAACAGCACAAAACCAAACACCCCCACCCAGCCCCTTCTCTGAGGCCCTGCCCCCCGCTCGCTCCATCCCCCCACCCTCCACTGCTCGCTCTCCCCCACCCTCACTCACTTTCACCGGGCTGGGGCAGGGGGTTGGGATGTGGGGGGGTGTGGGGGCTCTGGCTGGGGGTGCAGGCCCTGGGTGGGGCCAGAAATGAGGGGTTCACAGTGCGGGAGAGGGCTCTGGGCTGGGGCAGGGGGTTGGAGTGTTGCGGGGTGCAAGGGCTCCAGCTGGGGGTGCGGGCTCTGGTGTGGGGCCGGGAATGAGGGGTTTGGGGTACGGGAGAGGGCTCTGGCCTGGGGTAGGGGGTTGGGATGCAGGGGGTTGAGAGTTCCATCTGGGGGTGCGGGCTCTAGGGAGGGACTGGGGATGAAGAGTTTGGGGTACACAAGGGGGCTTATGGCTGGGGTAGGGGGTTGGGATGTGTGTGTGGGGGGCTGGGGCATGGGGTTGGGGTGTGGGATGGGGCTGCAGGGTCCCAGCGGCTCTTACCACGGCTCCCAGGAAGCGGCCGCCAGGTCCCTGCGGCCCCTAGATGCATGGGCAGCCAGGGAGGCTCCCGGTGCCACGCGCTGCCCTCGCACCCGCAGGCACTGATCCCGAAGCTCCTATTGGTCATGGTTCCCAGCCAATGCGAGCTGCGGACCCAGCACTCGGGAGGGGTAGCGCATGGAGCCTCCCTGCACCTAGGGGCCACCAGGATCTGGCGGCCACTTCCAGGAGCTGCATGGAGCCAAGGCAGGTAGGAAGCTTGCCTTAGCCCCGGGCCCTCTCTGTGCCACTGACTGGAGCCACCAGGGTCCGTTTTCGACTGGGTGTTCTGGTTGAAAACCGGACACCTGGCAACCCTACTGATGCAAACCCCAGTTACTGGTTTTCATACAAATGGGCAATTTCCTTGTGTGGACTAAAAATAGGTGGGGTTTATTCCAAGTTTTTAGTGAGTTAATTGAAACAGTTCCCACATATAGACCATATTCTGCTACCTTACTCTGTGAATTGTAGCATACAGAGTAAGGAGGCAGAGTCTGACCCATGGATTTTAGAGCTCAAAATCAGTGGGCACCTATGAAATATGGTTGTTATAAAGAGATATAAATCTTATCAAAAGGGATTGGATCAATCCAAGCTGTTGGGAGTTTGTCCCAACTCAATAATATTCAGACTCAAGACCTTGGATTTGAACAGTCCTGCAGACTGAGATGTTTCAAATCTAGAGCCCAACTCTGTAAGGAGTCAAACTAAACCCCTGGATCAGAACATAACTGGACACTTGGAAAACTGGATCTGGATCCAACTCTTGACTGTTTTTCTTCGACACAGTGCAACACAAGCTCATTGCTAGTGATAATCAGGTTTAATATAATTGTCCACATCTCAAGCTGCCATTTATAAGATGGCATGCAGCAGGGTGGTCTGCCCCTTTAAGGATGTGTGGTGCCAGGAGCAGCAAGCCTTGGCCTAAGGAGAAACCCAGCAGGTAGGTGTTGGGAATCAGCAAATCCAGCTAAGCAGCAGCTAATGATTGGCTCTGATTCCCACCTGGAAGGTATAAATGAGGACCCAGGTCTGTAAGAGAAGGAGAGACAAATACCTCCCTAAGCAGCAGCAGGCTGAAACAGGGCAGGGAGGACCTTGAGCTCCTGGGGAGCAGAGGACCCTGCAGTAGCAGTCCAGCTCAGGACTATCACTTTTGTTACTTTTCCATACTTTTTGTTTTTGTCTAAGAGAAGAATAAAAGAGCCTCCCTTGAAGGCTAAAATGGAGTTGGGTATGGTTGATTGTGTTGTCCCCAAGCTGGTGGACAGACCCACCAAACTACATGGCATTCACTGGCAGTTGTGCAGGGAGTCTCAGGAGAGATGTAAAGAGAATGACTGACCCCTCATTTGGAGAAGTGGTCATTTTGGAGCAGGGTGAAGTTATAATGGTAGGGCAGAGAGTGAGGAAGCTTGACCTGTCATACCCAAGTTGTACCTGTTTTATAGCTAAATGCAGGACATCAGTTAGTGCTCTAATTGTGGAAGAGAGTTTGTTTTTTGGTGGGGAAGGATTCGCCTGTTTATTCTCTAGGAATCCTCCATTTTTAAGGGTAGCAGACATTCTTGTTGGCCACTGCATTAATAGAACTATCAGCAGCTTTTGATACCATTGGTCACAAGCTTCTACTGACTTGCCTGAAGGATTTTGGAGGAATGGATGGGATAGAGGTGAAATGGTTTAATTTAGGGCTGTCAAGCGATTAAAAAAATTAATCACGGGATTAATCGTGCCGTTAAACAATAATAGAATACCATTTATTTAAATATTTTTAGATTTTTTTTCTCCATTTTCAAATATATTGATTTCAATTACAACACAGAATACAATGTATATAGTGCTCACTTTATATTTATTTTTATTACCAATATTTGCACTGTAAAAAAACCAAAAGAAATAGTATTTTTCAATTAACCTAATACAAGTACTGTAGTGCAATCTCTTTATCATGAAAGTTGAACATACAAATGTAGAATTATGCACAAAAAATACCCTGCATTCAAAAATAAAACAATGTAAAACTTTAGAGCCTACAAGTCCACTCAGTCCTACTTCTTATTCAGCCAATCGCTTAGATAAACAAGTTTGTTTACATTTGCAGAAGATAATGCTGCCTGCTTCTTGTTTAAAATGTCACCTGAAAGTGAGAACAGGTGTTCACATGGCATTGTTGTAGCAATATAAAGTAATATAAAGTGAGCCCTGTACACTTTTTATTCTGTGTTGTAATTGAAATCAATATATTTAAAAATGTAGAAAACGTCCAAAAATATTTAATAAATTTCAGTTGGTATTCTATTGCTTAACAGTGCGATTAATTGATTAATTTTTTAAATCACGATTAATTTTTTTGAGTTAATCGCATGAGTTAACTGCGATTAATCGACAGCCCTAGTTTAATTCCTTTCTCTCTCTGACTCCAAAGGAGGGCTATTTACTCTTTAGCCCTAAAACTGCTTTTAACACATGGTTGCTTCACGGTCCCCTCCGCCCTTCTGCTCAGTGTATTCAAATTCAATGCTCTGGCAGAGGAGTGTGTGTGTAAAATTATAAATTGCATGTGCATGCACGTGTACATGGTTCTCTGTCTTGGAGGACCTATTAGATAGCTCTTACAAAAACAAACTCTTTAATGAAGAAAAATGCTCAGGGAAGTCCCTACCTGGTGCAAAAGAAGTGTAGGGAGGGAAGAGTAAATGGCTGGGTAAGTGTAAAAGAAGAAGAGATCAGCTGTGAGAACGTTGTACCTTTTCTCATTGGTGGTGGGGCCAGAGGTTTGGACCACTTGTCTGATGTTGATATCACTGTAGTAATTGGCGCCTCTGTAACCACAAGCCAAATTACTACTCTGCTTGACCCTTTTGATGGAAAAAAAAATCTGGGTGCTGCAGAATGCAGGGGCTTGAGTGGGATGGACGATCATGACCATGGAATACAAATGGTCCATGCTCTGCAATGGCTACTTCTTTCCTTCCATAGAAACATTGCCATTCTGGATCATTCCATCTAGGCAAATACGCTGTCTCCAACAGTGGTCTGTGGTTCCAAATGCTGCACAGGAAGGTGCAAGAATCTCCATAATGGGCAATGACCGAGTAACTGGCACCCAAGAGAGATTCCTTCTTAATCCCGGATACTCAGCACAGATTTACATCTATTTGTCAGGAGTCCAACTTGACCAGACAGGCACTTTCATGGGAACATATGCAGGTTTGTGTAAGTCTCTCTAGGCCTATATTTTTATTCACTTTTTAATTAAATGCCCTTTACCACAGTTCTATTACTACATTACATGGATAATCCAACTCATTTACATATGGTTATTAATGGGTATTTACTATACATGGACTGATTACTGTATCCTAATTACATTATATTCTATCTAAGGATGATGATTTAAAGGGCCACTAAAAATAATCAACCTGTTTTGGAGAATCAAAATTCAAACTGTCTGAAAAGAAATGTATTGCAGCTTAGCAAATAATAGAAGGGAAGTTTGATACATCCTTCAGAAACCAGTAGGAAAAGTTACTTCACTGGAATAAAGAATACACAGTCTAAATGGAAGGGAGATTTGTTAATACACAGTAATAATGATGAAAAGCTTATCTAAGTCTGTAAATATGTTGCACGGTATTTGCATAGGAGATGCAGGCACACGATAGTAAACACGTTCCCTAGTTTAAAAAAACAACACCACCTAACAAGAGTATTCTACATATATATGGCTTATCAATGCAAATTTAACCACCTGGAGGATGCCTGCTATACTTTCTGTTCACATTTAATGTGTTTTCATTGTGTGTTCAGGCTGGCTTGGATTTCATATGTGTTACAAAATAAGGCCCCAGTCCTGCAAGTTGTTCTGTGTAGGTGGATCCCTACACCTGTGAGAAGCACCTTTGACTTACAGTGGGTTCTGACCATGGAAAACAACTTGTAATCATAGGACTGGAATGGACCTCGAGAGGTCATCTAGTCCAGTCCCCTGCACTCATGGCAGGATTAAGTATTATCTAGACCATTCCTGACAGGTGTCTGTCTAACCTAAGATGAGGACCTGAATTTCAAAGGTCTGATTCTCATTTCCATTAAGGCTACTTTTCATAGCTTGTCAGGGTAGTGGGGTAAATGTACAGGTATTTTTAAGAAAAAACAACTCTGAAATATGCTTGATTCACCTTGTTCCATGAGCCAGAGTCGGCAGGGCAGACCCATAGGGGTGTATGATTGGCATAAGTTTTACAAACTGGCTAGCTAGATTTGATGTTGGTTTGAAATCAGAATTTTCCATCTCCTAGGTGGACTGCCTGCCATGGCTGACTAGTCCCACTTGCTTGATAGAGGCACAAAGAGGTGAAATGACTTGCCCAAGGTCATCCTGCATGTCAGTAGTAGAGCCAGGACAAAACCTAGGTCTCCTGAGTCACAGTTCCCTCCCTCCCTCCTCTGCATTACACTGCCTCCCCTAAGAAAAAACAACTAAATCTTTAAAATAAAAAAGGGTTAGTGCATTATCAAGTGGCACTGTAGTTATGCAAAGTGGAAGTGTGGAGGTAACAGAGTTTATTAATGCTTTCACAAGAATGCAAACAAATAAAAAATCTTGACAACTGTTCTTTACAAAGAAGTGTGTACATGTGCCCTTCCCCTGATACATGCTACCTTTAATCCTTTATCCTCAGACTACGAGATGACTCACAGGAAACAAAACATATCATTAGCATGGCATAAGTAGAGGATTTGACTGAAAAAATAAATTCTTCCCCTTCAAAGACACTCCCTTCCTTCTGAGTGAGGACTTGGAGCCTGACTCAAAAATACATGGAAGTTAATGAAAAATTCCCATTGACTTAATAGATCAGGTCTTGAGTTCCTCTGCATTGGGTGACCATCAGTGCTATTCCTGGGTCAGTCAGAGGCAATGTTTGAGTGTGACATGCCATTCTTCCCATGGCTTTCTTAGGTTATGTCAATACTACAGAGCCTATACTAGCATAGCAGTGCCAGCATAACCCTTCGCGTAGATGAAATGTACACAGCCAGAAGGCACTTTTCTGGCAGTGAAGGAACACCATCTTAATGAGTGCCGTTAGCTAAGCTGACACAAGACCTCTTCTGTGGTACGCCCACATCTCGAATACTGTGTACAGATGTGGTCTCCTCACCTCAAAAAAGATATTCTAGCACTAGAAAAGGTTCAGAAAAGGGCAACTAAAATGATTAGGGGTTTAGAGAGAGTCCCATACGAGGAAAGATTAAAGAGGCTAGGACTCTTCAGCTTGGAAAAGAGAAGACTAAGGGGGGGGGACATGATAGAGGTATATAAAATTATGAGTGATGTTGAGAAAGTGGATAAGGAAAAGTTTTTTACTTATTCCCATAATACAAGTANCTAAGCCACTTGTGGGTGGCGGGGTGGGGGTGGGGGGTATACGTTTTAAGTTCAGACCAAGACTAAGTAGTACTCTCATCTAGAACTGGGCATGTGCCTGATCCATTTTACTCATGTGCACCTACTTTAAGGACTCTTTACACTGCCAGAGCAACATAAAGAAACTTTAAGGTAAATGAGAATAAGGGCCTAGCTGTCCAGAGAGAATACCAACTGGTTAAAGTCAATTTCTGTTTTGAAGTTGGCCATTTGTGCACCATATGCCATTTTGCTCCATTGGGTTACTGGTGCTTGTTAAAGTTTGTTAGGTCTAGAAAAACAATACACTTTATTACCTAAATAATTGGTTTCAACCACTTTTGGCATGCAAATCTATATTAGCTTTAAGTATTAGAGGTATACAGAAGAGACATTTTAAGGTACAGGTCTGTCGCATCTTAGGCGCATTTAACATGTGCGATTTCAGCTTTACGCGGTCGGCAAAAACAAGAAAAAAAACAAAAAAAAGAGACAAATAACAATTTAAATACTGTTTCTTTAGTGCGGGCGATTCTGCCCGCCATTACACTCAATGTAATTTTGACTATACGCAGTTTTCGCTTTACGCGCTGACTGTGACCCCAGCGTAAGATGAGACAGACCTGTATTATATTTTTAATTAAAAAGGGGAGAGGAAAATGCAGGGACTCGATGAGAATGAAGTTGATAATGGTTTATATTTCTTCATACAGATGAAGAAAGTTTGACCTAATACTATCAAATAATATAGTCAGTATCTGTAATATTCTTTCCCTTTTATCATGATTCAAAATGTACAGGAAAAACTGAAAAAAATGGAACAGAAATGTATTTTTCTTATAACTGTTTGCAGGTGCAGCGTTTCTTGATCCTGTTAGCTAATGTTTTAGCTTAATCATCTGTGAGTCAGACATAGTCAGGCATTGATCTGATGGAGTGTTGCAACTTGCAAACCAGCGCTGTTTAAAAAAGGCAAGAAAAAAGTCAATTGGGTTTGCTGCTTTTTAAAAGAAAAGAAGTAGAATATCTTTTCAAGAGAGCTGCATGTTACTTTCTCAGAAATGGTGAAAACAATTTGCATTTGTGCTCCCATAGTGAAAATGAAAATTGCTTTTTTTGCAAAGTAAAAACTTCAATTTTTCACTCAGCAATGGGCCTTGTATCCTGTGCTTGTATGCTTAGGTCTCTGTTGAGACTTTTACAACCAGAGCCAGCTGGGGCAAGGGTTCAGAGTATGTTCCTTCCTGAAATGTGACAGTTCCCAGAGGCATTCTAGTTGGCACAGTAGGAATGAGTCCAGGAGTATGTGTGGGAGGGCATGCCACAGTGGAGCTGTGACATCCTTTGAAAGTGTGTGCTCCCTCATACCTTGGCCCTGCTCTGCTGGTGGTGTTACACACCTGTAGACTAAGGTTGGAAATTTTTGATCAAAACTTTTTATCAACAGAAATTTGGGGTTTTGATTAAATGATTTTTTATTTATTTTTCTTTTCGCTTCCACTCCCTTTTTTTTNGAATCATTAAAAAGGGGATAGAGAATAAGACAGAGAATATATTATTGCCCTTATATAAATCCATGGTACGCCCACATCTCGAATACTGTGTACAGATGTGGTCTCCTCACCTCAAAAAGGATATTCTAGCACTAGAAAAGGTTCAGAAAAGGGCAACTAAAATGATTAGGGGTTTAGAGAGGGTCCCATACGAGGAGAGATTAGAGAGGCTGGGACTCTTCGGCTTGGAAAAGAGAAGACTAAGGGGGGACATGATAGAGGTATATAAAATCATGAGTGATGTTGAGAAAGTGGATAAGGAAAAGTTATTTACTTATTCCCATAATACAAGAACTAGGGGTCACCAAATGAAATTAATAGGCAGCAGGTTTAAAACAAATAAAAGGAAGTTCTTCTTCACGCAGCGCACAGTCAACTTGTGGAACTCCTTACCTGAGGAGGTTGTGAAGGCTAGGACTATAACAATGTTTAAAAGGGGACTGGATAAATTCATGGTGGCTAAGTCCATAAATGGCTATTAGCCAGGGTGGGTAAGAATGGTGTCCCTAGCCTCTGTTCGTCAGAGGATGGAGATGGATGGCAGGAGAGAGATCACTTGATCATTGCCTGTTAGGTTCACTCCCTCTGGGGCACCTGGCATTGTCTAGACAGATACTGGGCTAGATGGACCTTTGGTCTGACCCGGTACGGCCTTTATGTTCTTATGTTTCCATAGCTGTGTTTACATTAGGGATTTTGTTAGCATAGCTAAGCCACTTGTGGGTGGCGGGGTGGGGGTGGGGGGTATACGTTTTAAGTTCAGACCAAGACTAAGTAGTACTCTCATCTAGAACTGTGCATGTGCCTGATCCATTTTACTCATGTGCACCTACTTTAAGGACTCTTTACACTGCCAGAGCAACATAAAGAAACTTTAAGGTAAATGAGAATAAGGGCCTAGCTGTCCAGAGAGAATACCAACTGGTTAAAGTCAATTTCTGTTTTGAAGTTGGCCATTTGTGCACCATATGCCATTTTGCTCCATTGGGTTACTGGTGCTTGTTAAAGTTTGTTAGGTCTAGAAAAACAATACACTTTATTACCTAAATAATTGGTTTCAACCACTTTTGGCATGCAAATCTATATTAGCTTTAAGTATTAGAGGTATACAGAAGAGACATTTTAAGGTACAGGTCTGTCGCACCTTAGGCGCATTTAACATGTGCGATTTCAGCTTTACGCGGTCGGCAAAAACAAGAAAAAAAACAAAAAAAAGAGACAAATAACAATTTAAATACTGTTTCTTTAGTGCGGGCGATTCTGCCCGCCATTACACTCAATGTAATTTTGACTATACGCAGTTTTCGCTTTACGCGCTGAATGTAACCCCAGCGTAAGATGAGACAGACCTGTATTATATTTTTAATTAAAAAGGGGAGAGGAAAATGCAGGGACTCGATGAGAATGAAGTTGATAATGGTTTATATTTCTTCATACAGATGAAGAAAGTTTGACCTAATACTATCAAATAATAGAGTCAGTATCTGTAATATTCTTTCCCTTTTATCATGATTCAAAATGTACAGGAAAAACTGAAAAAAATGGAACAGAAATGTATTTTTCTTATAACTGTTTGCAGGTGCAGCGTTTCTTGATCCTGTTAGCTAATGTTTTAGCTTAATCATCTGTGAGTCAGACATAGTCAGGCATTGATCTGATGGAGTGTTGCAACTTGCAAACCAGCGCTGTTTAAAAAAGGCAAGAAAAAAGTCAATTGGGTTTGCTGCTTTTTAAAAGAAAAGAAGTAGAATATCTTTTCAAGAGAGCTGCATGTTACTTTCTCAGAAATGGTGAAAACAATTTGCATTTGTGCTCCCATAGTGAAAATGAAAATTGCTTTTTTTGCAAAGTAAAAACTTCAATTTTTCACTCAGCAATGGGCCTTGTATCCTGTGCTTGTATGCTTAGGTCTCTGTTGAGACTTTTACAACCAGAGCCAGCTGGGGCAAGGGTTCAGAGTATGTTCCTTCCTGAAATGTGACAGTTCCCAGAGGCATTCTAGTTGGCACAGTAGGAATGAGTCCAGGAGTATGTGTGGGAGGGCATGCCACAGTGGAGCTGTGACATCCTTTGAAAGTGTGTGCTCCCTCATACCTTGGCCCTGCTCTGCTGGTGGTGTTACACACCTGTAGACTAAGGTTGGAAATTTTTGATCAAAACTTTTTATCAACAGAAATTTGGGGTTTTGATTAAATGATTTTTTATTTATTTTTCTTTTCGCTTCCACTCCCTTTTTTTTCTGCTTCTACTTGCTCTTCCATGTGGAAGGTGTCTGCTTTCCTTGACATTTTTTCATGTAAATGTTCAGGGTTGGTGGGATTTTTTTGTTTTTTGAGTTTTCAATGGTGTTCAGCTACTGTATTTTCAGTTTTTAACTGAAAAGGGCAGTGGTAGTAGGTAGCCCATTTTCTGACCAATTCTTTCCTCAACCTTATCTGCTAGAGATGCAACCTGGACTGGTTCAGGCACCTCTGGCACCTCTGCAAAGACAATCAGTTGAGCCTTCTGACTGCAAAGTGTAATACTCAGCTTTCTCCCTACTGTCTTCAACTCTTATTCTAGGCCAGCAGGGTCTGGGGGATATCAGTCTCATTGGAGGGGGGTAGGGAGTTTTTCGGAACTGGAGTGCATTTGTGGAGGACGTTAGAGAAATAGTGGATGGTGGCTTTTTGTTGAACAGAATAGGGAGAAATCTGTGATGTGTCTCAACCCATAGACCTGCTAAAGGGAGTTGTGGAGGTGTCTTGATTCCCCTGGGGGCTTGAGAATTGTCAGGCATCCTCCCATCATATGCCACATCATGCTTGAATGCAAGCAGCAAATATCCCACTATAATTTCAACCTGTGCTGGGTGGGATGAGGTAGCTTTAGCAGACAAGGTATAGGAAGGAAAAGGTGGGCTGCATTGACAGAACTGCAGGGATTGAGATTTCCACATAGACAGCTGCAGCGGCACAGGAGCCAGCAAACAGAGCTGTAAACAGGGGAGTTTGAGTGGGAGTTTGCAAGGGAAGTTTGAGGGGAAGACTAAGAGAGCCAGGCAGAGGAACAGACAGGCTAGTGAAGGGAGTGTGTGGTGGTCTGGGGTGCTCGTTGGGGGTTTGTGTTGCTGTGGGTGGAGGTGGTTTGGTTTGTGTTTCCCAGACTAACAGGACTTAGGTGAGAAGGCTATAACAGATACAGAGGCAGCAATGGTAGTGACCCAAGCTGTGGAAGACACAATGAAGATGACTGGATGTGGAAGCTGCAGAATATACATGATCCTGGAGGGAGTACCTGAAAAGAGTTTCGTCTGCATGAAGTGTCACCTGATAGAGCTGATGGAAGAAAAGATCCGAGGATTGGCGATGCAGGTGGAAACTCTGGTTGAGTTTAGAAGGGAGTTCGAGCGGATGATGGAGCAAAGACATGAGGAGGCTGAAGGGAAAAGCTCAGACTTGCATATGGAAGCAAGACTAAAGAACTCTGAGGGGAGACTGCTGGGTGAGGAAAATGGAGAGTGGAAGCATGTGACTAAGAGAACCAGGCAGAGGAAAAGATGGGCTAGTGAAGGAGAAATAGAGCTCAGGGACAGGTTTGCGGAGTTGGAAAATGAAGAAGGGGCACAGCAGGTGGTTGCTGAAGGTGAGAGGGCAAGAAAGAAGAGAAGAGCAGCTAGTCCTATAGGAAGAGGGGAAGAGTCTCGTAGACTCATAGACTTTACGGTCAGAAGGGACCATTATGATCATCTAGTCTGACCTCCCGCATGATGCAGGCCACATCATGTGGGAGGTCAGACTAGATGATCATAACGGTCCCTTCTGACCTTAAAGTCTATGAGTCTATGAGTAAATCATGATTTAAAGACTTCAAGTTGCAGAGAATCCTCCAGCAAGCGACCCCTAGCCCATGCTGCGGAGGAAGGCGAAAAACCTCCAGGGCCTCTGCCAATCTACCCTGGAGGAAAATTCCTTCCCGACCCCAAATATGGCGATCAGCTGAACCCCGAGCATGCGGGCAAGACTCTCCAGCCAGATACTCAGGAAAAAGTTCTCGGTAGTAACTTTTAATATCCCATCATTGACCATTGGTACTAATTACCAGTGATGGCATGTTATTGACCTATTGACTAAGATCACGTTATCCCATCAAACCATCCCCTCCATAAACTTATCAAGCTTAATCTTAAAGCCAGAGAGGTCTTTCGCCCCCACTGTTTCCCTCGGAAGGCTGTTCCAGAACTTCACTCCTCTGATGGTTAGAAACCTTCGTCTAATTTCAAGCCTAAACTTCCCGACGGCCAATTTATATCCATTTGTTCTCGTGTCCACATTAGTACTGAGCTGAAATAATTCCTCTCCCTCCCTGGTATTTATCCCTCTGATATATTTAAAGAGAGCAATCATATCTCCCCTCAGCCTTCTTTTGGTTAAGGTAAACAAACCGAGCTCCTCAAGTCTCCTTTCATACGACAGGCTTTCCATTCCTCGGATCATCCTAGTGGCCCTTCTTTGTACCCGTTCCAGTTTGAATTCATCCTTCTTAAACATGGGAGACCAGAACTGCACACAGTACTCCAAATGAGGTCTCACCAATGCCTTGTATAACGGGACTAGCACCTCCTTATCTCTACTAGAAATACCTCGCCTAATGCATCCCAAGACCGCATTAGCTTTTTTTACGGCCACGTCACATTGCCGACTCATAGTCATCCTGCGATCAACCAGGACTCCGAGGTCCTTCTCCTCTTCCGTTACTTCCAACTGATGCGTCCCCAGCTTATAACTAAAATTCTTGTTAGTCATCCCTAAATGCATAACCTTACACTTCTCACTATTAAATTTCATCCTATTACTATTACTCCAGTTTACAAGGTCATCCAAATCTCCCTGCAGGATATCCCGATCCTTTTCCGAATTGGCAATACCTCCCAACTTTGTGTCATCCGCAAACTTTATCAGCCCACTCCTACTTTTGGTTCCGAGGTCAGTAATAAATAGATTAAATAAAATTGGACCCAAAACCGAACCTTGAGGAACTCCACTGGTAACCTCCCTCCAACCTGACAGTTCACCTTTCAGTACGACCCGCTGCAGTCTCCCCTTTAACCAGTTCTTTATCCACCTCTGGATTTTCATATCGATCCCCATCTTTTCCAATTTAACCAATAATTCCTCATGCGGTACCGTATCAAACGCTTTACTGAAATCGAGGTCATATCAACACCAAATATGAGCCCCAGGAGGATACGGGATGGGTTGCAGAGGATTGCAAGGGACAATAGGAACCGGGAGGACTTGCAGCCAGAGAGAACGGGATAGACTGGAGAATCGCACCATCACCAGGAAAAGGCAGGTCTATGTGATTGGGGACTCCTTACTGAGAAGAATAGACAGGCCTGTAACTAGAGCTGATCCAGAGAACAGAAGGGTATGCTGTCTGCCAAGTGCTAAGATACGGGATGTGGACCTGAGGCTGAAGAGGATCCTAATGGGAGTGGGAAAGAATCCACTGATTGTCCTTCATGTGGGAATAAATGATACAGCTAGATTCTCGCTGGAACGTATCAAGGGAGACTATGCAAGACTGGGGAAGACGCTTAAGGAAATCAAGGCTCAGGTGATCTTCAGTGGGATTCTGCCTGTTCCTAGAGAAGGGCAAGAAAGGTGTGACAAGATTATGACGATCAACAGATGGCTCAGGCAGTGGTGCTATAAGGAGGGCTTTGGGATGTATGGCCACTGGGAAGCATTCATGGACAGAGGACTGTTCTCTTGGTATGGACTTCACCTAAGTAGGGAGGGAAATAGACTTGGTATGGACTTCACCCTAAGTAGGGAGGGAAATAGGATGGAGGCTGGCACAACTGATTAAGAGTGCTTTAAACTAGGAATTTGGGGGAGATGGTTGGGAGATGTCCAGGTAATCTCCATGTCAGATTTTAACGTTGAGAGGGAAGAAAACGAAGTAAGAAAGGATACAGCTGTGGGTAGGAGAATGGACATAAGGAGGAAGGGTAGTGTAGATACCAGTCTAATAGGTGATACTGGCGGTAGAATGTCTGTGCCTAATCATGTGTGAGAGAAGCCAAACAGCAAAAATTAAGATGTTTGTACACTAATGCAAGGAGTCTAGGTAACAAAATGGAGGAACTAGAGCTATTGGTGCAGGAAGTGAAACCAGATATTATAGGGATAAGAGAAACATGGTGGAATAGTAGTCATGACTGGAGTACAGGTATTGAAGGGTATGTGCTGTTTAGGAAAGACAGAAATAAAGGCAAAGGTGGTGGAATAGCATTGTATATCAATGATGAGGTAGACTGTAAAGAAATAAGAAGTGATGGGATGGATAAGACAATTGGGGAAGAAAGCTACTAGAACCTCCCCTGGGATAGTGCTTCGGGTGTGCTGTAGACCACAGGGATCTGATTTGGATATGGATAGAGACCTCTTTAATGTTTTTAATTAAGTAAATACAATGGGAATTGTGTGATCATGGGAGACTTTAACTTCCCAGATATAGACTGGAGGACACGTGCTAGTAGTAATAATAGGGCTCAGATTTTCCTGGATGCAATAGCTGATGGATTCCTTCACCAAGTAGTTGAAGAACCAACAAGAGGGGATGCCATTTTAGATTTGGTTTTGGTGAGTAGTGAGGACCTCATAGAAGAAATGGTTGTAGGGGACAACCTTGGTTCAAGCGATCATGAGCTAATTCAGTTCAAACTAAAAGGAAGGATAAACAAAAATAGATCTGTGACTAGGGTTTTTGATTTCAAAAGGGCTAACTTTAAAAAAAATTACGGAAATTAGTTAGGGAAGTGGATTGGACTGAAGAACTTGTGGATCTAAAGGCGGAGGAGGCATGGATTTACTTCAAGTCAAGGTTGCAGAAACTATCAGAAGCCTGCATCCCAAGAAAGGGGAAAAAACTCATAGGCAGGAGTTGTAGACCAAGCAGGATGAGCAAGCATCTCAGAGGTGATTAAGAAAAAGCAGAAAGCCTACAAAGAGTGGAAGATGGGAGTGATCAGCAAGGAAAGCTACCTTATTGAGGTCAGAACATGTAGGGATAAAGTGAGAGGCCAAAAGCCATGTAGAGTTGGACCTTGCAAAGGGAATTAAAACCAATAGTAAAAGGTTCTATAGCCATATAAATAAGAAGAAAACAAAGAAAGAAGAAGTGGGACTGCTAAACACTGAGGATGGAGTGGCGGTTAAGGATAATTTAGGCATGGCCCAATATCTAAACAAATACTTTGCCTCAGTCTTTAATGAAGCTAATGAGAAACTTCGGGATAATGGTAGGATGACAAACAGGAATGAGGATATGGAGGTAGATATTACCACATTCGAGGTAGAAACCAAACTCGAACAGCTTAATGGGACTAAATCGGGTGGCCCAGGTAATCTTCATCCAAGAATATTAAAGGAACTGGCACATGAAATTGCAAGCCCATTAGCAAGATTTTTTAATGAATCTGTAAACTCAGGGGTTGTACCGTGTGACTGGAGAATTGCTAACATAGTTCCTATTTTTAAGAAAGGAAAAAAAAGTGATCCAGGTAACTACAGGCCTGTTAGTTTGACATCTGTAGTATGCAAGGTCTTGGAAAAAATTTTGAAGGAGAAAGTAGTTAAGGACATTGAGGTCAATGGTAATTGGGACAAAATACAACATGGTTTTACAAAAGGTAGATCGTGCCAAACCAACCTGATCTCCTTCTTTGAGAAGGTAACAAATTTTTTAGACAAAGGAAATGCAGTGGATCTAATTTACCTCGATTTCAGTAAGGCATTTGATACGGTTCCACATGGGGAATTATTAGCTAAATTGGAAAAGATGGGGATCAATATGGAAATTGAAAGGTGGATAAGAAACTGGTTAAAGGGAAGACTACAACGGGTCATACTGAAAGGTGCACTGTCAGACTGGAAGGAGGTTACTAGTGGAGTTCCTCAGGGATCGGTTTTGGGACCAATCTTATTGAATCTTTTTATTACTGATCTTGGCACAAAAAGTGGGAATGGGCTAATAAAGTTTGTGGATGACACGAAGCTGGGAGGTATTGCCAATACAGAGAGGGACCGGGATATCCTACAGGAAGATCTGGATGACCTTGTAAACTGGAGTAATAGGATGAAATTTAATTGTGAAAAGTGCAAGGTCATGCATTTAGGGAATAATGACAAGAATTTTTGTTATAAACTGGGGACGCATCACTTGGAAGTAACAGAGGAGGAGACGGAGCTCGGAGTATTGGTTGACCACAGGATGACTATGAGCTGCCAATGTGATATGACTGTGAAAAAAGAAGCTAATGCGGTCTTGGGATGCATCAGGCGAGATATTTCTAGTAGTGCATGGGCGGCGAGTTATATACCCATGTGGTGCCCGGGCACCAGCAATATTAAGAGCCCAGGGGCCCAGCTCCACCAATGTCTGGGGCTGGGTCTCCCCCCCGGCCCTACCTGCCGCCCCCCCGCACCTCCCCCGAGTGTCCCCCGGACCTCCCTTGCTGCCCCCGTGCATGTCCCTGGGCCCCGGAGGGAGCAGAGCATCCCTGACTCTTCTGTGCAGCTCCATGCTGCCTCCCTGCAGCAACTGCTGCCGCAGGGTCCTAGTGCCCCCCATCTCGACTGCCAGGGCAGACTGACTCTGAGCCTGCCCTTCCACCTCAGACCCTTCCCTTTTCCGGCGGGACCCTCCACCAGCACAGGCCCTCTCCCCCACCCAGGGCTGAATTAACTTTTTGTGGGCCCAGCGCCAAACATATTTGTGGGCCCCCCTGGGGAATAATTGTAAAAGGGGCCGGGGGTAAAAGCACAGTGGGGCAGGAGCTAAGGTTGGTCTCTGGAGCAAGGGAGGGGTCAGTGGTAAACTGCAAGTGCTGCAGGGCTGGGGAGGGGGTAAACAGGATCCCCCCCACCCCTGCCCACATAGAGTGGGTACCTACCTGTTTCTAGCCCATTCTCTCTCTCTGCACTGAGCTGCCCCTCCTCCCGCAGCAGCAGGACAGGTTCTCTTCCAGCCCTCTGGGGAGGGTGTTGGGAGTGGGAGGAGCGGAGGCTAATGTGGTTACTCCTATAACAGGACATTTAGTTTCCAGTCAGCACTGCTAACTGGACACTCAGGTCCCATTTTCTACTGGAGTTTCCAGTCTAAAACTGGATACCTGGTAACAGGGCTGCCAGAAAAGCTTGAGGTGGGGGAGAGGGGCAAGCAATCATTTTTAAAAGTAAGAGGGCTAAGCCTTAAGGGGGGGGGGGCAAGTAATGGGTGGACTAGGGAGTGGAGAGGAGCTAGTGGGCAGGGCCATGTCTGCTGTATTGCCCAGGTAGGTTGGAGACTGTGGGGATCAGCTGACACAGTATCCAGGGCCGGTGCAAGGATATTTTGCACCCTAGGCGAAGCTTCCACCTTGCGCGCCCCCGCTTCCCACCCCCCGGAGCATCGCTTATTATAAATTTTCAAAAATGAATACAGTGGAGTCACATCTTACGCAGGGGGTAGGTTCTAAGGTCAGCGCGTAAGAGGAAAATTGCGTATAGTGAAAATTACCATAAAAGACAGTATACACTAGAACAGGGGTCCTCAACCTACGGCACACATGCCAAAGGTGGCACGCGAGCTGATTTTTTTTTTTTAATGGCAGCCTGCGGGTCCCGGTCACCACTGAGCCTGCTGCTGGCCTGGGGTTCCGTTCACTCAGCTGCCAGCTGGGGTCCCAGCCGGCAACTCCGCTCAGCCTCCTGCCATTCACCGAGGCCGGCAGGAAGCTGAGCAGGGCTGGTGGCTGAGACCCTGGCTGGCCAGGGGCCGGCAGCTGGAACCCCAGATCATCAGCGGGCTGAGCAGGGCCGGCGGCCGGTCTGGGGTTCCGTCCACTGGCTCCTGCCAGCCGGGGTCCCAGCCACCGGCCCCGCTCAGCCTGCTCAGCCTGCTGCCAGCCGGGACCCCGCGCGCCGGATCCGTTCAGCCTCCTGGCGGCCGGGACACCGACTGGCAAGGGGCTGGCAGCCGGAACCCCAGACCAGCAGCGGGCTGAGCGGGACTGGTGGCTGGGACCCCGGCTGGCAGGAGCCGGCCCACTGCTGGCCCTGCTCAGCCCGCTGCCAGCTGAGTGAACAGAACCCCGGGTCGGCAGCAGGCTTAGCGGCAGCCGAGACCCGCAGCCTGCCATTAAAAAAAAATCAGCTCGCGTGCCACCTTTGGCATGCGTGCCGTAGGTTGAGGACCCCTGTTCTAGTGTATACTGTACTTTATGGTAATTTTCACTATACGCAATTTTCCTCTTACGCGGTGACTTTAGAACCTAACCCCCGTGTAGAATATGACTCCACTGTAGTGTAAAAAAAAATGTTTGGGCACCGCTTTTTGGCATTAGATGGAAATGACTGGTGGCAGTGGCCACTTGCACAGAATCCCAAGAAGGAGAGGCATGAGAGGGAGGGCTTCTTGTGTTCTTTCTCTACATGCCCACATGGGCTAATCCCAATGTACACTCTGGAGTTGTGAAATCAGCAATAAAGACTTGTTTGCTGAAATTTACCATTCTGTCTCATTTAATTAATCTGTCTGATATCTGACTGTGGAGATCACATGATGGGAGAGAGGGGATATAAGAGGAGAGAGTAGGAAAACTTCAGAGATTTAGGGAAAATAAATAAACTCAACCTCTTATGTGGAGATCTCCCAGAAAACTAGAAACACTGGAGCAATGCTATAGACTACATAGCTGGCAGTATCCGTGGAAGAGAACGTGCAGGAATGTAAGTAGGAGTTCTATTGCATACTACTGGGAAGATGCCATTGGGGCATTCCATACATTTTATTTGCACTGGTGTTGATAGTCCCTGATAGTAAGATCCCTGAGGATATAAGTAAAGTGATTACAAAATGTTAATAGATGCTACAACTCAATATGGTGTTTCTGGGCTATATGGCTGCTGTCCTCAGAGATTACCTAGGCTTCAAAGGAGTTAGGTGGTTTACACAGATAACCAGTTAGTACTTATGCAGATGATCTGTTCTTTATTTCCCATCATTTCCTTTCCAAACCTTGTCTGTTAAAGCTACTCTGGAGATTTATTCTTTGTCAGGTTATAAAATCAAGTTGTCTCCCTATCCATGGTGGGTAGTGCTGAAATGAAGGACAAGCTGACATATCTGTTTCCTTTCCAATGGACAGATCTTTCTATCAGCCTGAAGTTAATATCTTGAGTTATTGCTCAAGTAAATGCAGTCTGAGTAAGTGCAGTCTGTGTAAATTGGCTTTGCTGCTTAAACTAATATTGTTGGAGGCCTCCAATGAATATGGAAGCTTTCCCCCAGCACACAGACCTAGAGTATTACTAAGACAGGGTCACAATGAGTTTGAGTGGGGAAGAGGGAATTGCACTGGGAAGAAAACCCCTTTAATGCAATTGTTAGGGGATTGGGGAACATTTCCTGATTTATGCTGTATTATCTGACAGCACAATTAAGAAATGTGGTTATTTGCAAGTAAGAGCTACTCTTGTAATGAAGGTTTTCAAGATCTACTATCACATTGGTACATGATCCCTAAATGTCTGAATGCTTTAGTCCAAAGACATTCAGATCTTAGCGTAGGAATTCATTTAAAGGATTTCAGATGCACAGTCTTGTCTCCTGCAAGCCTGTACCCTGGAAGATTACTAACCATTGAGGACTCCACCTAAGCTAATATGTTATCTGGGCTTCTTCTGTCTGGCAGTATTAGTGTTGTGGTAGATTTTGTTCTTCCAGAGTTTCAAACAGGGCTTTGGAGTGGAGCCTGGAGCTGGAGCGCAGAGCAGCTCCGGAGCAGTGGAGCTGCAGGTTTTTGCCTGGAGCTGGAGCGGAGCCGGAGCACAGCTCCAAAGCCCTGGTTTCATAAGTGATTCAAAGTTGAGTTGCCTTGAGGCTTTTTTGATAAAGGATTGAACTTAAAAGCCTGATATAACCAGATATGTACTGGCCAAGATTCTGCCTACACATGTAAGTGTGGGGGGCGTAAGAGACCCCATGCAGCCCCCATCTCCACATGTGGGCTACCTCCATTGCCTGTTTGTGCACAGGGTGCACAGTAGGTTCTGCAGGTTACTTTTATTCCTCTTGCCCATGCAGGTTAGGGGGAGTGAGGGAGAAGGACGGCAATGGGTAGAACCATGACTCCACCTGATAATGTACCTCCAGCAGAGCTGGCCTGGTTTGGAAGGGGGAAGTAAATGGCTTTTGGATGGGCCAATAGCAGATTACTTCTGCCCAACCCTGAAACAAGTGGGTTGCACCAGGGCGTGCCTTTGCTCCTGTCTTTTTGCCCCAAAGAGCTGCACAGACTCCAATGACTGCACATTCACAGGGCCACGTATTTGAGTTCCATACACCAACACCACTAAGATCCCTGTGCACCAGTCTATTTACCATATCACCTATGTTTCAGGCCCTCTCCTCAGGACCTGAGAGGTGCAGAGGTCACCCTACTGTGAGGCCTCCCTAAGAGTGGGCTCAGCTAGTCCTGAGCCTCTCCCTGCATTTCTTTCCTGTGCTCCTTTTTCTATGCTTGCAGTTAACAGGCTAATTGGCTCCTTAGCTCTCCTTCGTCCAGGATGATCTAATAATTAGCCTGTCCTTCCCTCAACTAATTGGATTTACAATGCCCAGCGTGCTGGTTCAGCTGTTGGTTCTCAGCACTCTGTCACAAGGGTAACAAGGGAACCAGTTGTAACTCTGGGTGCCAGTTTCTTCTCTGATCTGCTGCAGAGGTCATGAAGCTGGGGCTAGGAGCAATCTCTCAATCCAGACGTCTCTTCTAGCAGAGTTCTTGAGTACTATGGGGTAGCACGCTTAGTAACTTATGTAGGCTGAGCAAATAGCACACATCAGGGCCTCCTTGCATTCTTCCATTCCACTTCACAAGCTCTCTGACTGCCACCCTCCAATCCCCTTTATTTCAGGGACTCCCCCACCTTTCCTGCCATGGGTCCTATGTGCCTCCCATACATCCTTCTGTCCATACCAGGGTCTTCTATTCTCCCCCCATGTCAGCAGCTCTGTATGCTCCTCTTCCCCTTGGCAGGGTTCTTCAATTTTCCCCCTTCAGGGGTTCTTTGTGCCTACCTTCTTCCATTATTTGTCTGGGGGCTAAATCATTCAGGGTGTAAAATGTAGTGGGAGGATGAGCAGGGGTGTTATGCTGGAAGGTGTTATGGGTGCCATCAATCAGTTGCTCAATCCATGCACAATTGCAGAGGTGCTTGAGGCTGTGCTAAACAGGGGTGGCAGGGGTTCCATGTGTCTCTCAGTGCCCCCTTTTGTTTGTCTGATTTCCCCTCCCCCTCTCCCAAAAAATAGGAGTCTAGCCATTGATGTCTAGAACATTCCCTGAAATCTTGGAGTTGATCAGATGTGGCATTTAAAAGTTATGTTACAGACACACTGTCAAGTTGAGTGTTAGGTGTTTTCAAGCCTGGCCAATTATGTGGTTGATAAATTTATTACCTATGTTGAGTCCCCTGAAAAATTAATGTGGTACAGCTTTTTGTTTTTATTGCTTCAGCATCTATAATTTATGCTATGAAGCATTCTAGGATAGCACAGAAGACAGGGTTACCAGGATAAGAACAAGAATTGCCCTAAATTAAAAAAAACTTTCTTTTGCACCTGAACTTGCTACTCCTGCGAGCAACGAACTAGTTGAAACTGACTGAGATCAACTGTTAGCATCCAAGCAAAACATTTCCCTTAATACACTTTGTGTTGCTATCAGCCTATTATTGCATGTGTGTCCTAAGCTTGGATTTGATCAAACAATTCCACAAACTAGAACAATTCACAAACATGATGATCAAACATCTTCTCTAAAATAACAATATGCAGTGAGGCAAAACTTCCTTTTCACTAGAGAATTGATTTTGATGCTACATCACCTAAGAAACGCACACTAATTGATTATAAACAAGCACACCTTCCTTTAGTACTGTGATCTCTTTAAAAGCTCCCTCTTTCTTTTCTCTCCCCCAAATGTAAATTATAAAACAAATCTTCCCCCATTACCAGCTATATCTTTACATAACAACATGTAAACAGTGTATTAAGATATCTTCAAAATGGCAGAGTTTTAGCCCTTTGTAGCAAAAGAATATTTTTCTGTTACTCTTGGAGATGCAGGTTTTCCATGAACAGTGATTAGAAAGATTGAATACAAATTCTTTGGTTCCTGGCCACTGTTCCCTCTAATTTTTCTCACACATGTGCGGAATGAATTTTGTTATGTGCACCAATATGGAGGTGATGTGTAACACATCACCTCCATGCACATACAGTACCATAATTACCCCACCTCTTCCCCTGAGCCCGCCACGTTCCCGCTCCTCCCCCGCTCCCGGAGCGTGCTGTTTGGCGGCGGCCGGGCGGGAAACCCTGGGAGGTAGGCAGAGGAGCGGGGATGCGGTGCACTCAGGGGTGGGGGGAGGAGGTGGGGCAGGGGGTGAGGGGAGCACCCACTAATTTTTCCCCGTGGGTGTCCAGCCCTGGAGCACCCATGGAGTCGGCGCCTATGCTTAGTCCATCCTGAAATCTGATCCTCTTTCTCCAGTTCCAGTGTTTATGCCACGAGCCATACCTTGCTTTTATCTTTGCTTTACATTGCAGTAGTAAAATACAATAGACCAGGGGTTCTCAAACTTCATTGCACCGCGACCCCCTCCTGACAACAAAAATTACTACAGGATCCCGGGGGGGGAGGGGGGACCAAAGTCTGAGCCTGCCCAAGCCCCGCCACCCCATGGGGGAGATGGAGGGGGCGGCAAAGCCAAAGCCCAAGGGCTTCAGCCCCAGGCAGGGGGCCTGTAACTTGAGCCCTGCCGCAGAGAGCTGAAGCCTTAGGGCTTGGGCTTTGGCACCGGGCCCCAGCAAGTTTAAGCCAGTCCTAACGACCCCATTAAAATGGGGTTACGACCCACTTGGGGTCCTGACCCACAGTTTGAGAACCTCTGCAATAGACCCTCGCTATAATGCCCTTTGCAATAGCGAACCTATAGTGAATGTGGTCCCTGGATCCCACCTCCAGCCCCACCTGATGTGGTGGGAGGGCTGAGAGCTCCTCTGGCCCCGGGGACGCAAACGGGGGAGCTGAGAGCTCCTCTGGCCCACTGCGGCCAGGCAGAGGGCTCCTCTGCAGCCCCGGGGCTGCTGCGGCCGGGGCAGAGGGCTCCTCTGTGGAGGAGCACTGTCTGCCCTGGCTGTGGCAGCCCCGGGGATGTAGAGGAGCACTCTGCCCTAGCCATGGCCTGGGGCCGGAGGATCTGCCTGCCGCCTCTGCTATAACAAACACCTGGCTATACTGAACCAAATGGCTTGGATCCTCAGGGGTTTGTTATAGCGAGGGTATACTGTAATGTTAAACTGTATTATACTGCTCAGGTACGAGGTGGCACGGTGTGTAAAATACCTAATTTAAAATAATCTCAGCCATACTTGGCAGAACATTAAAGGGCCTTATGATGAACACATCTGGTGTGTACCTTGCTGAGAAGGAAGCTCTGTAGCCAATCCATATCTGGTACAGGAACATGACATGGTGTGTGAAGTAAACTAAGAACAAAAGCAGAAGGTGCAAAAACACAAAGGCTGCAGACAGAAGGAACAAAGCAACAAAGGCTGTAAAATCTCATCACCACAGTACTCTTCAATGCCCCAGAGAACTTCAGCTTTGACACACCTTCAGAATGGACAGACTGGAAGCAGCATTTTGCAAAATTTCACATTGCAAGCAAGTGCCTGAAGAAACTGGAGAATACAGGTATCTTCTTTAATTTATGCTGTGGGGAAGCAAACAGAGCATATCTTTAAATACTTTGCCTTTACTGAAAGTCTCAAAGACAACTATGAAAGGGTTCTGGCTATGTTTGACGCACACTTTATACCTCATAGAAATGTGGTTTATGAAAGTGCATGTTGTCACCAGAGAATTCAAGAACTAGGGGAAAATATTGAATGTTTTATCAGAGCTCTGCATGCATTGGCTGAAAACAGTGTTTTTGGGGGGGAATGCAAAACCTGAAAATATCAGAGAGAGGCTCATTATTGGGTTAACAGGTAAAAACATCTCACAGCTACAGGAAAATGCACATAACGAATGTGTGTTAGCTAGCCTGCTGTAAAAGTGTAGTGGAGACAAGGCACGTGAGTTTTACAGTGAGGTCAACTAGGTGAGATCAACCATGGATGGGGGGGAGTGCTGACCTCGTCTCACCAAGTGCCCTATCTCCACTTAGGATTTGACAGCGAGGTAACTATCATGTGTTATCTCACTCCTGTGAGAGGGAAACCCAACAAAAAACCAACCAACTGATACCACCTGTAGGTCAGTGATGACAAAGCTGCAGACTCGGGTACATTGTGGCAGGGGCGATGAAAGCTAGAGCCACAGCAGTTGCTTCTAATGGTCACTGTCCCGATAAAACAAGGCAAAGTGAGCAAGATGGCTCGCCTGCCTCAGTTTGGAGGCATATTGGGCAGAAAGAACCCCCCTGGCCATGTTTTAAAATGTCAGGGGACTGAGGAAGAGCACCCACAGCCCTTGTCCGTCCCAGGGATCTGAACCTGTCTGGGAACGGATGGAGAAAATATAGGATAAACCGTTTGGGGGAAGAGCTCACTGGAAAATCGATTTTTGAACCCTTGAAAAATGTTGAGATTTTTTTAAAAATAAAAGGGTCTCTAATAGGGATGAAAGCCAATATTTCAAAAGTTTTTGTGCAATGAAATTCTGAAAAAAATGTCTTTGTGGGTCAATGAAAATGGTTCCTTTTCATTTCAACCATATTTTATATAAAATTTCAAAATAGTCATTTTGAAATGAAAACCAAAACTTTCCATTTTGAAAGTCCCCCTCCAACTCCCAGAGAAGGTGCATTTTTGACCCTCCATCCACTCCCAATGGGAATCTGAGTTCTGCCCAGGGCTGCCCATGGATCCCCATTGAAGTTAGTGGGTGCTGTGTGATTTGGTGAACAGACCTCAATATTGATGCAAAAATAATATTAACAAAATTATTATAACTTTAAAAAAATACTAAATCATTACAAACTTTTTTTCCTTTACTGAATATTAATATATAGCTACAAGGATGCTATAGCCAGGATGCCTGAAAATACAGTACATATATTTAGCTAGTTATAATAAAAAATATTAAAGCTAATCAAAGAAATTCCAGGAGGTTTCTGTTTCTATCTTCCAAGGGCAAGCAAATATCAAGAAGATAACCTCCTTGGCCATAAAACCATGTAAAACATTCATGTTTTGGGAAGAGATCTAACTGTAAAAAGGAATGTAGGGTGTGTTATCAGATCAATAAATCTGGGTTGTAAAGTGGGCTAGACCCACTTTTTTTTTTTAAAGGAAGGCCTCTGCTTGTGTTCTTAAAGCTTTACAGAAAAACGTGTTTTAAACTTTTGTTTATTTCTTAAATGTTGAAATGACAAACACCCCCATGAAATGCATACTTGCAAATATGTTAGCTAAAAGCAAAGTTCCTAATGTAGCTCCTAATGTTATTGCTGTGTAAATGGTAAAATTCTTTGTGCCAACCTCGAATCCAATGACCTTGCTAAAGTAATTACTAATGGAAGAAGCCATTTAAGTATAGAATATTTATTTTAATGGAGAATTACTTAATTAGCATCAGTACATAAGCAAACCTTCACCCAAATCAGGAACACAAGAATGTTATCATTCCAAAAATTGTCATGTAGAACCAACAACTTAAGCTAGAGGCTTTCTAAGAGCTATTTAATTTTAAAAGACTATTTTGAGAGCTAAAAACTGATATAGAAAACAGGACTGTTTGGGGCTTTTGAAAACAGAATTTCATTTTCTGTTGAACTTTGATAAAAATTAAAGGAATATCCCAGAGAATGGACTGAATACAAATAAAAAGTTAACCACTAATTTTAAAAATGCTAACTGGGATTTTTCCATCAAAGAAGAACAAAGGCAATTAAAATGTTGCATATTCATTAAACAGACTACATTTTCAAAAGCAGAAGGTGTCACCTAAGCCAGTCTCCAATGGAGCCAACAAATGGATGCCAGCAACTAACCCGAATCTAAAAAAGTCTGAAGGAGGTTTGTTTATCATTTGCATTCTGTCATTTGTGTTGTGGTATTTGATGTTGTCTTTTCCTCTTTTAATACATTGGCCATGGTTAATAATTGTGATTAATTAGCTTGTTCATAATCAGGGTGTCCCCCTAAGGCAGTGGTCCCCAACCTTTTTGCGGCCAATAGCACATTCATGTTTTCAGAAGAGTGTGGCGGGCGCCAACAAGTTTTCAAGGCTTATTTTGTATTTGTACATTAAATAATACGAAAAACATCATATTTAATATTGCATAATATATGAATCCATAAGATAAAAAAGGTAATTTTACATGTAAAAGGTATTAATTAAATTATTCTGCAATTACTCTTTCACCTTACCATGTGAATTTGCTCTTTTTTATCTACTTGTAAGAAAATTAAGGAGTTTTTACAAAATAAATATCATAAACAGTTTTCATTTTATTTATTTAAAAAAAGTAAAACATTGTTGAACTGCTGGTCCAAATATATTTATTATTCTTACTTTAACATAGATAGCCAGTTATGCTTAATTAAAAATATTCTTTGTATTGTTACTTGTATCTGGATTTCAATAAACAAACAAACAAATATGAAAAAAGTTAAACACAAGTTAATCATATGCGCTCATCAGCACTTAATGGAAAATAGGTATCATTAATTCACATGGTTTTTCAAATAAAGTCAGTGTGATTTTTTGGCACTGCATTTCTTCAGCCAATTTTTTGTAGTTGGGAGAGTAGGATGATATTCCCATTCGTAAGCAATCGTCAAAATGGGCATCTGTAAGCCGAGAACTGTATTTTGATTTTATGATGTTCATTGTTGAAAACAGAACTTCGCATAGATAAGTGGAACCAAAATAAGATTTTATTTTGTATGCTACATTTTTTAAGGCAGGAAACTTTTTTCGGTCAACCGGATTTCAAAAGTTTTCATCTGTTGCGCAGGATTTTAGAACAATATCATTTTGAAGGTCCAAAATCTCCAGTTCCACGTCTTCTGTTTGTCCGAAATAGATTGCGGTCCGTTAAGCTTGGTATTGAGTGAGGAAAAACAGGCAGAACCAGAATAACAGTGAAAAGCCAACTGGCTGCGTTTATTTGGGGAATAATTACAACTTGGGCCGGGGGAGTAGGCAACTTTGATTGGGTTGGTATCAAAATACAACCACAACTCAAAACACAGTAAGAATACACTGTATACTGCTCACCACACCACACCAAATAGGCAGACACACCAATCTTACAAGATAGGAATCGGGTTCGTCAGGGCGGTACCCGGTGCAACACAGAACAGTGACCCACGGGCCACTGCCTCAGCCACCCTTGCTTTCACACTAAGGGTAACCCAGAGTGTGGTGCGGCTGCAGCTGGGCAGATTCCACTCGCATAGACCACGGGGCCTTGGTCTGGTAATCTCCAGGTAGAGACAGTTCCCAGATTCATGCACTCCAGACAAAGACAGAGCAGTGATTCACACACATAAAACAGTTTGCAATTAACAATTTACTAACAACTAGAACAACTATACATGCTAGCTAAGCAATTGTGCAATTCTGAGCTCATTAATACAACTCTGATATCCTGAGTAGATATTTGGTACCGAGGTAGGGAGGGGAAAAATAAGAGGCTAGATAAGCTAACTGTCAGATATCAAAAAACAAATACCGCACTCCAGGCGCAGCTGACCAGCAGAACAGACACTGGAAGCATGACGAGCTGACAGGGATCGGGTCCAAACGACAACGAATCCAAACGATACGACACGAGCGCGCTTTACCGGGAGGAGACCCTGGCTGAAAGGTTGATCAGGTCCTTCAGCTAACACGCGGATGCTCCACACAAATTTTGGGGGGAAAACTAGTTTTATA